>JAHLSL010000059.1:385445-407541 GCA_025920805.1 Petroica traversi
CAACATTAATTTTTTTGTTTGGCCTCAGTAATCATCTCTTCAAGGGCCTCCTGATGTGGATGTGCAGCATGGACAGTTGCATTCTCCTACGCCAGTCTTCTGACCTGGATGTGGCCAGTGTCTCCTGGAACCTCTTGGAATATCCTCACTGGCAAGGAATACGCTCCTCACTGGCAAGAAACTCTGCAGAGTCACTCCATGCTGCCTAATAAAACAGGGAGCTTGTCTTTCCCCCAGCCTGTTAATATCACTTTTTGTTCCCTGTCACTTTGTTGTAACACTTGGTCACCAATGGTTAACTGCTGTCTCTGTCTCCCCATTTATTAATTAGAGACATCTCCCACATCTCTCTCCTCAATCATGTCTTTTCCAGATCATCTTGATATATCCTATTTATGGTAAATTCTTTCCTTTCTCTGTAAACTAAGATGATGTTCCCAAGGATGAACAGGTAAAACTAAAACCCAAAGGTATTTCTGGTTTCAAGAAAGTGTCCATGTGAACTGCGGTTAAAATCATCTATGGGGAATCATAGCACACACATTTGAAAATCCCAAATCACCCAATCTTTGAGTGATTATGGAGAGGCCTATAAGACATACATCCTTAAAATAATAGATACTGATTTTAAAATTATGTGTTTAAAAATAATCTACTGACTTCTGAACACACATGATTTTTTTTTATTGTTTGGAGCATTGTTGTTAATTTATGCAAAGAAGGCAGATAATTCAAATAATGGGAAGACCACTCCTTCCTCAACCTTTCTATCTGATCCGGCATCCCAGCCCTATTTGCATTCAACTGTCTAAATATTCACCTAAACTATTTACCAGATGCAGTGTGAAAAAAAATAACTTGAAATAAACAGGCATCTGTATTTATACGCATTCTGTTTTGCTCCTGCTGGGGCTGATCAAGAAGATGTGAGTTTCTGGAAATCAAATAATTCTGCACAGAAATGAAGATTAAAATGAAAGACTATCCAGTGTAACATCAGTGGACAAAGCCACATCTCAGTGAGTTTTCCTGTCTTTAGGGGCTGTGGTGGCATATAATACTTTCTCTGTTGTGACCATTTTAATTACATATTGTGACAGAGCACATGGGTGCTCTAATGAAGGGCAGCCATATCAGAGTCAGTGAGCAGACACCTGGTATCTGAGGCATTTATTTCAGTGTAAGTCAGCTACCTGAGTCACACCAACGGAGGAAGACCAGTTCTCAGGTACTTTTTTACAACTGTTTGGTTTAGGTCTCCATAAAACTAAACGAGAACAATGGAAACAAAGTTTTATTCACTGTTATCCAGACTTTTATCAGCATTACAATTTTTTAATCACAGTTTGTAATTTCAGAACAACAAGAAAACACTGAGCAGAAGGCTTATTGCCCAATAAACCTTATCTCAAACAGAAAGTCCTGTCAAGGCACAAATCATCCAGTGCAAGTTCTGCTGGCATGAGAGCTACAATATTCAGATTAAGTCAGTAGATATACCTGAGAAGGTATGAAAAAAGCACTGTAATTTTAAGGCTATTGCTGGTATCTTGACAATGTTATAAATGAGATCCTGTCTTGTTCTGTGCAGCTACGTGACCTTATTGACTTCAGCAATGGTTGCATGAAATTGCAGGGTAGAAACTGAGTCAGTGCTAATGGATAAGAATAGTATCCCCCAAATTTAAGGTTATGCAATGATATGGCACTGCAGACCACTCAGAAATGGAGAGCTCCAAAGAAATATAAAAGAGTAGGACACAAAGTTTGTGCAAATTATTTATAAGGTTTTCTTTTCCCCCTTAATGAAGTGATGTACCATTAGCTGATGTATTTGTTCTCTCCTAGAAGTTGCATGAGCACATACTCAGCACTGAGCAAAAAGAATAGTTTTTTTCTCTTGGATTGCAGACAGCAATGCAGAGGTAAAAATATATTGTGTGTCTGAACATGGGAAATATGAGAAAACACACACACACACAGAGAAGTAAGTATGGTGTTATTCTCTATACAGCCATATTTAGCACTGAGGATTGGTTAAAAGAGAGAAGACAAAAGATGTTAAAACTCCTTTAGAGGTCAGCTGATTCAGGACTAAGCTCTAAGGACCTCTCAAAAAAATATGGAAAACATCCCCCAACAAAGAAAATTCAGTGAAATCCAGCCTTGGACACATACTAAATAACAGCACTGCCTGGAGATAAGGAGGTTTTGGGGAGAAATGAGAAAGGCCATAATTCCTAGGGCTTTATTTCCCAAACTTTGAAGTGTGTTTTAACTAAACCTTAGATCATTCTCAGATGACTTCTCTCAAGGAAGAGCACAAATTAAAGGAGAATGGGAAAACATAAACAAGCTGTATGTCACAGGTAAATAACAACAAGTGGTGGTCCCGATGGCTGTGGATTTCAAGGAGATGTGGGCTCCTGCAGGATATGAGTAACTGTCCTGGGTTGGCCATATGACCTGTTTGTATCCCCAATCGTCCTCTTGCTTATGCTGGACCTTAAGTTCTGCAGCTTTAAGTTGGTCCCAGAAAGACAAAGAAAGTAAAGGTTGAGAAAAAAAAAAAAAACCCACTCGCCGTCTATCTGCAGGATACTTTTACTCCTACGAACCAAGGTCGAGAGAGAGCGGAGAGGCTACATTCCAGCGGACAGCATTATCTCTTTTTCTGTTTTTTTACTCTCTCTGGTGTGCGTGCTGGAAGAGCTCACAGCGGAGGGTTTTCTCGGATTTTTCCCAGCTTTTTTGCAGGGAGAGACTTTGTTTCTTTTGCTGGGTATTTTTTTTCCTTTTTCCTCTTCCTGAGACTGACTGGCATCGCGTGGGCCCAGGACACCAGGGAACCCCCGGGGGACCCCCCGACTCCTATAGCCGGGCCCGGCAATCGGCCCCCCCACTGGAGAACTGAACCGGACTCAGACGGACTCTGAATCTACCATCTCTTCAGAGGAAGGAGAGGTTTCATTGTTTTCATATTATCCAATTTTTTCCTATACTTGTAAATATTCTATTTGTTAAATAAATAGTTTTTTCCACTTTTTCTCTAAGGAAATTCTTCCCGGACCTGTAGGGGGAGGGGTGATTGGAATCGACCCTTCCTAGAGGGGGGGGGGGGGGCCCCCCGCCCCCGAGGTTTCCTCCTAAATATTTGCCCTAAACCAGGACAGTAACTCCCAGAGACTTCCCACCATCTTTCAGTGGGCTCCCACTGACGTTGCTGGTGTCCTGTGGTGAGAGAATAGCATCAATATTTTTAGATGTCTGTGCTGGCTGCTCTCTGGCGTCCTTGAAGAACCTGGGTATTTTTAGTGGTTCATTATACAAAGTGTTTTAATCTCTTTGTAGATGAGTCTTCGCTTCATGTGTCACACACAGTGTGTGAACTTCCTGTCCCTGCTCCTCTGTGCCTTTGATCCCGCCCATCCAGCCACCCCAGCAGCAGAGCTGGCACATCAGCCATGGCCACTTCTCCCTTAATAGGACTTCTCAGGTAGGTGGAAACGTGCCAAACAGGGCAAGGTGTCACTGCAGTGACACCACAGCTGCTGCAGAGGGACTGGTTGGAGCAATGCCAGAGGCACTGTGGATATTTCATTCCTTTACCTGTCAATACTCTGTATTCCATATCCCTGTAATCTAAGCACGTTTTGCATTCTTTGCAGCTTTAGTAATGTCACCTTGCCAGGTACAGCTGCCTGTGCTATTACACGGTTTGCTAATAGCTGACAAGGCCTGATGCACATTTAGAACCCATAATAGAATGTATCATGACTAATAAGTTGATCTAGAGAGGTAATTCCTGGTGTTTTTTTTCTGGTGTGTATTTCTAGGAAAGAAGTTCAGTTCTCCTTTGTAAAGTTTCTTTGACTTTCCTGTTATGATTGTTATTCAAAATAACGAAAAAGTGATGTTCTACTAAATCTGTGTTTTTCTTACTGCCTTCCATGAGTGAATACTTAGTAGTTATTGTCAGTAACACATGCTAGGTGTTAGAAAATCCAAATTAAATTATCCAATGCCTCATGACGGACACAGTTTCTCCACTCCTCACTGCTATATATCTAATCCATTATGACAGATGTTTAAGATCCACACTGCCAGTTTCATATGTGAATTTCCTAGAAAAACACCCAGTTTTCCTTTTCACTTTGAAAAAATTGAAGTATCTAGATTCTTACTCCCCAGTATTTTGAGAATTGTTGTATAAGTTTAACTTTATGTATTTCAGCAGAATTTCCAATACCACTTGCATTTAAGTTAGAGAATCATACAATGTATTTTGATGTTATTTTCATCACAATTTTCTGTACTGACTCTTCAGATTTTCAGTAGTTTATCATGTCTGTAGGGACAGAATATTCCAGGAGAGCAGTGGCTTTATTTCCAGTTGCTTTGCACAATCTTTACCTCAGTATGACAGTGAGAAGCGGGAGCAGGGAGATAAGAGTGGGATAAAGCTTTTGAGAAGAAATTCTGCTGCTCCTGTCCGAGGTCTCTCTGTGCAGGCTTATTGCTATCAACCACTGCTCAAAGGGTGGCTGCTGAGACTTGACTTCCCTGCAAAGGGTCCTGGCCCTTCACAAAATGAAACAACCAAAGTTTTCAACTGCCTTTTTCCCCCCCCTAAAGAATCGAAATCCAATGGGAATGGATTTTAAGCTCTCCTAAAATCTTTTGCAGCCTCTTTAAGGGTGCTCAGACAGTACTGAGGCCCTGGTTGCCACCTGATTTTTTGAAAGAGTTCTGGGCTCTCCAAATGCTGTAGAATGCACAGGAACTGTCTGTCGTGAGGCCTTTTTCCTCCTTTGGGTTCATTTCCAGTAGAACGTCTGAAATGCCCTGACCTGATACTTGTCCTCACAGTTTCTGTGTATCTGTGCACACATGTACATTTATATATTTATACATTTATATATTTAACACAGACACATGCAAACCATTTAAGCAAGAGAGGAGAGACAAGGTGTTGATTACAGAAGAAATTCTATTGCTATATGTAAGATAAATCTGAGTGGCTTAGTCAGGGTACTTTATTATTATTTTTGCTCTGCTTTGGTAGGTGGCAACCCCAATGAAAGGGAGGAAGAAAAACCAGAGGTGTGCACCCACCAGTGATGGGAATGGAAACATCTCTCTGTTCCTCCTAAATGTGATCTCCAGGCCAGCCTTGCTTCATGCTGCTCCTTCAGGCAGTGATACTTTGGAAAGTATTTCACAGGTCCAACTGTTTTCTCTATGCTCAGGAGAGATTCCTGGTCTCAGCTGTGTAAATGTTTTAACTGAGTTTCATGCTTGGCTATTCAGGTCATAGCTTTCTCTTCTGGCCCACACAGGCCAAAATGCATCTATGTAAGCACAAAGTGTCCAAATTCAACACAGTATTTTTCATTTGAACATACCCATGGCACGTGGCTCCCTCAAAGTACAGGATACAATGCCAAGCAGTAGATTTGTACATTTGCCTGACATGAACTTAGCATGATTTATAAAAAAAGAAGCAATAGGCTGGTTGTGTGCCCGAGCAAATCTGGTTTGGCAGAAATTATCGTTCCAAAGAAGGAACTCAAGGAAATCAAACTCTCCCTCTGGTCTTAAGAAAGGACTTATCTAATGTAGGAAGTGTTCTCAAAATATTAATTTGTATTAAGAATTACAATGTATTTCTTTCTGAATTCAAGTAACCCTCTATCTACTTTGCTGGAAGGATAAACTAAATTTTCTTCTGCTGTTTTGACTTTATTGTTTAAGGGATTTAGGGACACCTTGAGGCTCAACAACATTTAAGAGATTAAAACACTTTTAATTTTAGAAAGACCCAGGTAGCTCTAGAGATAGATTTAACCAATGCACAATTTTTCAGGGATTGTGTTCCCACATTTTCTCATCCCGCCTGCAAGTCTTTATATGTATAAAAAAACAACAGTTTTTTCCACAATCGATCTTGCAAAACAAGAGAAGGAGGGCTTTACCTAAACTTGGAAAACAGCAAAAAAATCAAGGCTCTGGAGCTAAGAGATTGTGCAGCTCTCTTAAACTATCTCCACTGATGCATCATTGTCATTGTCAGTATTGTTACAAATTTCACCTTCTCTTTGCCAATCTATGGAGGGAGGTGCTGCCCGTAAGCCTTCCCACACAAGAACCACCAACATGTCATAACTACAGCAAAGGAATTCTCTAACTGTTACTTGACAGGCACCAATTGTTTTTCCCCACTTTTAAAATCTATATCCACATTCTAGCCTTGTATTTCTTTCCAGCAATATCTATCTCCACAGATTTGGGTCAAAGTTAGTAACAGCTCTGGGACAAGAAATTCACTATATTTGATGAATCATATTTGGCAGGAATAAAAAAAATCAAATATTTGTATCCTTTTGTTCAGGGCAAAGTTACTTTGGCCTCTAGATAGTCCAGACTGCAAATGCATCTGTGTGTATCACTATAAGTAAACAAACTTCCCTCAGGAGGCAGAAGAATATTTATTTGTGCTGCAAAATGTTTAATGAATCTCCTCCTGAAGGACATGTTGCTTACTGTGTACCTTCCCAGCTTCTTTAATTACAAGTAGTAATTATGCCTGGTTCAGATAAAGGCAGGTGATTCACATGATGGGCCAATGTAAAAGGTGCCCCACAGAGGACAAAAATAAAAACAGTACAAAAGTTGAAAATATTTTTCCATAGGTTTATCTTCTCCCTACAGAACCTATGAAGTTGTTACCTTGACATTTATGTAACAAGATGTATTGACATAGCCTTAGTGCTGGGATGATTTCAAATTAATACACAAGTGCAGATTATCAGACTGAAGGGAAAATATGTTAAGTTTCGACTCAAGTTTGAGATATAGAAGGGGAATTGTGTACTGATGAAATCCAAATAATTGTAGGGCCAAATACTGTACTGTTCTCAAATTCCACCTAGTTCCACTTGATTGCTTTTTGGGTTTTTTTTAACCACATATCCATACCAGTTGCCACCTCTGCTCCAGGTGTGGTACCAAGGTAAATAGGAGTAGCTCCAGGCCAGGTTAGAGCTGCACATTTAAGTCCCTTTCAGTATTTTGAGTAGCTTTAGAGGAAAGCAATAAGGCCACCCAATGAAACATAAAGCAGAACCCAACATGAGTGAACAGGACCACCTATCCCCGTTTCCCCCACAAACCTCATTTTGCATTAAAAGCATATTTAAATGTTTGTCTGAATGTTTTGGGGTTTTTGGAGTAGAGAGCAAGTGTTTTTGGGTTTTTTCTTAAGTTTTCAGCCACTTCCCTTTAGTTTCTAGTCAGTCTGTGTAATCCTGTTATTTAGCAAGTGGCCTAGCAAGTCATGGCATTCGAGTTTTCCTTATGGCAGGAATCAGTGATCCATAATTGCTGTACTGGCTGCTGGGGAAACACTCGCTTGCCCTAAAAGTTTTACAGAGAAAAGATTAGTGAAATGTTAAAGGAATCACAAACACCCTCATTATCGATTAGAAATAGAAGTTATTCAGAACTTTTCCCAAGTTCAGACAGGAGGCCTGAATCACAGTTTCAGCTCCTTTAATGCCAGACCCACAATCCAGTCACCAAAACTACACTTCTGTCAGTAAATTTTAAATGTGCTGGTTCCTTCTCTGGCACAGGCCACTTCCAGATGCTTCCAGCCTGAATGATAAAGTAAGTCAATTTTCTTGCTAGGTAAGGATGCAGATTATGTCTGAGCCTTGATAATTTTAAAATTCTGTTTTGGTAACTTTGATTTGATGATCATTTTAGAAGCAAATAGTGAAGTGAGAATAGCAGGAGACATGATTTAGTTGCAGCAGTAATGTCAGATGTTCCAAGTCTGCTTGTTCCTATGCCCTGAACTGTGCCCGGAGAAATACTGTGTGTGAAGAATGCCAGGGAATTTGGTATATCCTCCCAAACCCAAGCTGTTTTGTTTTGTATAACTTAAAAATAAGGGAATTTATTCCTGTAGATGAGAAGTGTTACACTGGAAATCCTGAAGCTCCTGAGCCGTCTCTGCTCTGGAATCCGTGATGTAGACATGAAATTGTAGGAAATTTCATTTAATACTTGTGTTATATGTCTTGATCAACACCATACTCACAAAAGATAAGTGAATATGCACCTTGTAAATGAGTCATCTTTAATGAAATACAGAGACTGAGTCCCCACCATCCTGCCCATGATTTGTTTGGCTTCATCTTAAATTGAGCTGTGAATTTTTCCATGCAACAAAACATCTATAAGGGACACTGTTTTACTTATGATCCCAGGGGAAAATGTATTATTACCATGCTAATTTGGAGAAGATGCGAGATGGCTGGAACAGACTGCAGAATATATTTAAAATTGGGATGTGTAGGATGCGCAACATAAAAAATTTAAAACAAAGAGAAAAGAATGCTAAGTCTATAGCAGCCTAGGGGTGCTTTATCAGTCATGCAGTGCATGTGAGTAAAATATGGGTATTTAATAAGGGTCAAGATGTGCTTAAGGAGGAAGAAAGAAGAATATGTCTGGTATAGAAGCTAACACAGCCCACTCAGCAAGCATCTACCCTGCAAGCCTGAGGCAAATCCTAATACTGCTAATAAAAAAACCCTCTTGGTCTAAGAGATAAGTCTAAGAAAGAAAATACAACAGCACCTGCCTGTTCCATATAAGAATATCCAGGTCCATCTATACACAACATCCTGTATCTGACAACATCCAAGAAGAGACAGTGAAAGAGTTTGCTTTTCCTTATTTCATTTTCCTGGTGAACTGTGGCCAAAGGTTGCATACACAAGGTCAGAGCGCTTGATGCACCTTGTTAATTTGTTAAGTTGTCTACATTACCATTTTGTATCTGTTTAGGCATATATAAACTAACCTGTAATGGTGTGTTCATTGCCACAAGCATGACATTTCCTTTGATTAAGTTCATAACTGCTGTTCTCATTTGCTGTCTTTTATTTCCCGTACAACTGGAAGGAGGGACTGGCCATTGCTTCTTCTTCTCCCACATTATATTTGGTCTGATGCACACTCTCTAGTGACACTTTTCCAGCCTGAATAGTCCTGGTCTCAGTCTAAAATTGTACAGAAACCTCACATACTTCTGACCACTCCTGTTCCCAGGTATACCTTCATTCTAGTTCTGTTACAGCCTTTCTGGAGATGCACACAGAGATCCACAGAGTGGAGTCACCAGGGATTTATGCTGCAGTAAAATGCAATCTACCTTCTCCTCACTTCTCATTTCTCTCCCAGTAATTCCCAAATGACCTTTCCACTGCTGGCCTCAGAGAATTGTAGGAAAGGACTCCAAGATCTGTCCTTTGGGAGCTGCTTGCTCCTGCAGGGCCTTCCCAGTACAGGAATTCTTAGGTTCTTGTGGTCGGTGGAGTGGGCCGGACAGCTGACCACAGGGACGGCCGGCGGCTCGGCGGCTTGTTCTGAGAGCTTCCTTTTCATTAAGTCAGCTTCAGCTAGGGAGTTCTTTTCCCCTCACCGCGAGCCGGGCTTCCCTGGGATGGTGGCCGCTGTCCTAAAAACCGGAGAGCTGCTGAGAGAGAGAGTGTTCGTTTGCCTGGAGCCCCAAATCAGACACAAGACACGAGGGTCTGCTCTGCTTGGGCTCAGGGGCAAAAGACCCGGAATAGCCCAACATTCAGACTTTTATTCTGAGGGTTACAACTTATCTCATAACGGTACAGGGGAGGACACGGAGAAGGGTCAAAGGTCAGGATGCAGTCAGGAAGGAGAAAGGGAGGAAAGAGTGAGACACAAGATACTATTGTTAACTGAGGGGCAGGCGGAGGGAGTTTGACTCCCTTTCCAAGGCCAAACTTAACTCTACCTTCAGAGGGGCCTCACTTTCTAGGCCCCACGAAATTCTTCAGGGGATATGTCATTCTCTGAGTTTGAACCACCGCTACAGGTTCTTTCTCCTCTTATTATTCTCTTATTATCCTCTTATTATTCCTTTACATGTGCTGACTCTTATCTCTCTATTTTTTATCACCCTATCAGCTGAAGTTTTCAGTGTCTAATATTAGAGTTGTGATACCTTGGAGAATTTTGTAACAATAGAACACTGCCATCCATGAAATGCTAAATACTTCTAAAGGGCTGGCTTTTGTTGCCACTGTTCACAGGTCTCATTAACCCTTTGGTTTTACATGTCTACCATATTAAGGGTGGGTCCAATCAACCTTCAAACAATGCAGAGAAGGAACAGATACACAAACCCCAAACATACCGGCACAAGAACAGGTCTGCTCTCTTTGAAGGGGGTTGTCTATTGTACCTCAAGTCTGTGTGAACTGAAATCAAAACCATAAAAGAACCAATGGTGCAAATCTATTGTATCAGAAGTGTCAGTGAATTCAATTGATCTCTTTCTCTGCCTGCCATGAATGTTCATAGGCACCTGATGTCTCCACAGCCCCCAGGGCATTACTTTGGTCCCTGCACACAGAACTGCTATCCCAAACTGAAGTTGATGAGAAATTATCCCCTTCAATGTAATAATTCTCCTTAATCTGTAAGCCTGATTGCTGGACTCTCCGTGTGCATTATCCATTGTGTCAGAAGATAAAGGTTTAACTCCATAACTGTGGCAATCCTTCAGTAATCCCACTCAGAAAACATGGCAGAGGACCTGTGTGTGGAGTTTGCTTCTGATTCCTTTCTACAGTTAAAGTACATGAGAATTACTCAGTAGTTGAAGCAGATCTTTCTTATCTTATCTTTCTGACCACTGCTTGCAACATCTGTCAGTGCTTATTTAGGAGGGCCCCAAGACACAAAGAGCACCAGGACAATTACTCTGAGCCCTGTACTCTATTGTCAGGATGCTCTTGTCTTGGCTTGGAAAAAATATGTTCAATGGGAATAAGATAAAACCATGTGAATTTTTTTATGGTTTAGAAAGCATATGTTGGTGAGGGCTTGTCTCTAAAAAATGCTGTTTCTTTTTAAAATAACATCAGGGGAAAACCCCATCATAACTATTTTTAACTATTCTAAGACAATAGACTGCTCTACCCAAATAACAAATGGCATTTTTCTCATTTCAGCCTGCACTATGTCTCTTTGGCAGACTTCAAAATGTCCTCATAGTCACAGGGGGACAACACTGACAGATACAGAGCTCAGGAAAGTTAAATGAAAATTTTCCAATCCTTTCAACAGGAATCTTGGCAGAAGAAGGAAAAGGATAAGACAATGGAATTTCAGCTGATGGGGACAGATGATCCTTCTGCTGCCACAGAAAGCCTAATATATCTGTTGACAACTGTTGAAAGATGCATTTGCTTCATGATTTTTTTGTATGTTTAGGGATAGTTCTGTTTTCTGGCTTACTTACTGTTGAGAAACACAAAGGAAGGGCAACTTGCTTCCCTTCCAAACGGAAAGAAAATTCAATGCAAAACTTTTATTTTCATTTTTGAAAGCAGCTCATGACAAATAACAACTAAAAGCACAGTGTAAATATTACCAGCTGAATTAAATATCTGATATATTAAATTACTTCACTCGCCTACTTTGTTAATTGACTGAATGGGGCACTTGCTCAATATGGGGCCAGGGCAGAATTCTGCTCAGACTTGTCATCTGGGTGGCTGTGAAAATCCTGTGTGTACCCTTTGTGACTGACTGGAATGTTCTCTGTGGCAGACAAGTTTGAGAAAAAGCTGTGCAGTGAAACTGAAAAGGAAGCATTGCTTTTGCTTAAGGATGAGGATTTAGAGAAAAAAAAACTTTCCAGTAACTAGAATACTCTGAAATATCCTGTTGATGTGCCCATAATAACAGTAATAATCCTCCCTGATAGTCTTAAAGGCCCCAGAATATATTTCACAGTTATAACATGAGACTACTCCGTGGAATGACTGACGATTTAAATAATTTCACAAAATAGTGTCAAGTGTGGAAGTAAGTGATTGCATGGTTCTGTAGAAATGCATGTGTAGAAAAATCATGCCAGATTTTGAGAAATTAAACCGTAATTTTACTAAGTGACTGGCTGAAACAATAATTCTGCAAAATGACTGGAAATTTTAGTCATTTTGTAGATGACTCATTTTGCAACGTGAACAGAGTTTACTGATGGGCTTGGAAGTGAATTTAATGCCCAAGAAAATGAAGGATTAACCGTCAATCACTACTCCCTGTATTCACTCCTTAGCACTTCGAACTCCTCAGCCATAGCTCTACAATCCATCTGTCTTTTATTCTGAGTTGTCCCTCACAGGGTAACTGTTACCTTCCTGGGAAAATTATTTTATGTTGGATGGCTCCAAGGAGCTCTAAGAAAAGCTGGTTCAGGGCTGATAGTGATATGGTGCCCATGCTAATCTGACCCAAATGGATCTGCAGCTTGAAAAATCAGCAGAATGCCCAAATGACAAAAATTCTGCAACTAACAATGCTAGCAATGCCTAGGTTTGTGGGAATGTGCAGATGTTGGAGCCTGGGGGTGTGTGTGAGCACATCCACAGCAAATCCACACCCACAGTGACTGCCATCAATAACACTGGGATGTTTACTCGTGGCTCATCAAGATGCACCTAAAGGAGCAAATCCCTAGTTTCAGAGTGCATTAAATGGCATTTAAAAAAAAAAAAGATAATCTTGTTTCTTGAACCCTGACCACCACACAATGGATTTTCTCTTCTGTGATGTTAAACAGCATGAAGATGATGGCCCAGCTCTCAGCTGTGTGGGGAAGGGATCATCTTTTTTTGCACATGCACACAAGATGCAGAAACCAGCTTATGACAAATGTCAAGCCTTGGCTGATGCCTTTTCCAGGAGAAGGGGTCTTTATTCCCCAGGCCTTTCCACTCGCCCTGTCTCCAGTCATGACATCAACTGAGCTCTCTTGTGCCAGCTTGCTTCCTTCATCCATTGATGGCAATATGAGGAAAATACAGAACATATGGTGATCATTCGAGTGTGTTTCTATTAGAAGTTTTGATTCTTGCTATCAGGCTACTGAAAATGAATACACACATCTGAAAATGAAAATACACATTGGCACCCACTGCATAACTCTTCTGTAGCAGCCCAAAGGCACCAGAAGCTTCATAGTGGGGCAAAAATGCAAAGGGATACTCTATTGCTTAAAATGCAGGGTGTTAAATTCTGCATTGCCCTAACTCCTCATCACTTTCTTAATCTGCAGCTCTCACAGTAGAGTGGAAAGCTCTCACTGGAGCAGCAGAGCTGCCTGTGGTTTATGGTAACAGGAGCCATCAAAGTGGTCATCTCTTTGACTTGGAACATTTGTAGCTGGAAGGAGATGTTTGCTTGCCATCTCAGTTTTACTACTTGAGCCCAAACATGAGGAAAATTACCTGTGTATTTAACCTCTCTAGGTGGAATGAGTAATCAAAGGGAGTTGTATAAGGAAGGCTGGAAGACAAGATGCTTTCAGGATTGTGAACTGTGTGTAATTTATGGTCCATAAACACAATTTCTCAAATGAAATGACTGGTGATTGTCTCTTCTGTCAGACAGTCTCACCTCCCCATTTTGTGGGAGAAATCCTCAAGGGATCAGCAGGAAGAGGGACCCTGAATCTCCCCTGACTGAGAACACCTTCATATGGGGGAGTCTTTCATCTGACTCCAGCACCAGAGAGAAAAGAATCAGGCTCTAAGTATAAATGCACAGAAGTTTTCTTTCAACAGAAGATATCCGAGATTCCCAAAATCATCCCTCTCCTCTTGCTTAGTCTGTTGCCCATTAGCCTGCATTTATTGTTGCACTGAAGAAAAGTTCTTTTATTGTGGGACCAAGCTCCCAGGTACACAGATTCTACAGAACTGTGTTTCTCAGATCCTAACACTGTACTGAGTAAAAATAAAACAAAAATAAAACTAAGTTTTTTGAGATCCTCTATAACCAATATCTTGTACAGAAAGTAAAATAAATAATCTTCAATAGGTCTGGTTTTGTTATCCAAACACAGGTAGGACTTGGTAGCCTTTCTGAAGCAAACCTGTGCTTAAATTGTATGAGACATTCAAAAGTAGAATATGAGTTCTATAAAATGCTTTCAAAGTATGTTTTTATGGAAAGGACAATTTAGGGTTAGAGGAGATTGCCTTAATGAAAGTGCAGTTGAAAACACACCTCAAGCAAAGCTAAACCAAAGCTTATCAACCATTAGGTTGGTCTAGGAGCTGGACTTGGATGACACTATTTTGTGGCTCCCTTCCAAGTCAGGATATTCTATGACTCTGTGAAATCCACTTCTATTTTTTCAATCGGAATAATGTTCTAACATGTTATGCATCACCTCCACACAAACACAAGAGTAGAGATCTAGGTACGGCAATAAATAAATAGCACATATGTTTATATGTGAACTTCTGTGTGCAGTCCAGAAGCTGCCAAACAAAGAGGACTTTTGTCTGCTGATGTTTGCTCATAGACCAGGATAGAAAATAATGAAGATACAGCTAAGGCAGTAAAGGAGCAATTTCTTCAGATTTTGAATTTACTCAGCATCTAGAAAAATGAATAACACAACACTGAACAAACTGAAAACAGTCTCAACTTTTGTTGTTTCCCAATGGCCACAACACTATTTGGAAAACTCCTGTGAAACACTCACAATGACTGGCATAATTTCTTGGGTTTGCTGCTTACTTTTTCCAAAAAAAGGGGCCTTCAGACCTGTGCACCTGGAGGACACCATATGCAGTAAAATAACAATAATAAAAAGGAAACTACTCAGAAATACTTAGCTTCCAACCCTAACAAGACTTCAGGAATGTAAAAGTTCTCTAATACTGAACAGATGTTAAGGTAACCCAAATAAAACACCCAGAATCCTTTTTCCAGCCTGTTATTTTAAAATTTATCAAAATGTTTAAATGCTCCTCGACTTGGCTATTAAAAAAAATATTAAATAAAAGTAAGTCTCTTGAGAAGGCTTTGAGCTTTAATGCATTTCCCAGAACACCCAGTCAGAGAAATGAAGATACCAAACCCTGCTAAGGGCTCAGTGAATGGATAGTGTTAGAGGTGAAGTGTGTTTTTAGATGATTTTAGAAAGTACAATTTCAAAATTAGGACTGTCTCCTTAAAGCCTTATTCGGGTAAGATGTTCATGAGAGGAAGGGCAGATGCTCAGCTTGGCCTCCTTGTGGTCATATATTCAGCTTGAAAGTTTCTGTTCAGTAGACTTGATTCTCTTCTTTAAATGCTAAGTATTAGCCTATATTTAGCACAGTGAATGAGTTTATATTCTCATTTGGACACATATCAGACTCCTTATGCATTTTGCGTAAAAGCAAGGACAAAACCATGAATCCAAAACTAAGAGTCCATTTTCTGATACCAAAAAAATTAGCTAAAAGTTGATAGAGCTACACTCATTTAACCCGGATTCAGAGGGAAATCAGAAACTGTAGAAAGGAATGTGCTCAAATCCATATTCTATATTGGAAAATTTGGATGACTGGTGAGGAAGGAGCAAAGCCAAAACCTAGATGTGAGTTTGGCAAGTGGTACAAATCCCAACTCAAATCACTTGGAAGCTTTGGTCATTCAAGTTCTGCTCCCAAATTGACTGCTGGGCCTTGAGCATGTCTTGAATCTGGATAAGTAAATCACAGCAACAAGAGAATTTATTTCTACCTTCTCTTTTATGCAGTGAGATTGTTTTTATCTTAATTCATTTTTGATATCTGCCTTGCTTACAGGATTTACAGATGTCTGTTTCTTGGAGACTCCTGTCACTCCTTCTAGCCAGCAGGGAATATTGGTGAATGGAAGGAACTCTCCCTGTTATGGGCAGACTCTCACTTCCTCAGTTAGGAAAGCATAGAAAACATTCCCTGTACAACCTAGAATAGATTTATTTCTGGAACAGTGCTGCTCAAACAAAAGGCCAAACTGGCTTTCCTTAGTCCACCCTCTTTTGCTAGTTCTTCTAGCAGCCTTAAAGCAGGATGTCCTATTTTACCTATTTTTCCTAATGCAGTGCTTGCTACTAAAGCTTCAGCCAAGAAGGATCCTCATGCAGCAGTTGTAGAAAGCTCAGCTTGTCTCCAGGCTGGAAGAAATTCTGATCCTTGAGTTTCCAGCCTCTGCTCTTAAATATGTGAATGGTGCAAGGATCTCTCAGAGCTTGATATGATATGACAAAAGCAAAGGTAGTTATGTTCCATGGCTATTTTCCTTTGTCAGATCTAGGGAGGAAAACATACAGATATACTCTAGGCCTTTCAGTATTCTCAAGAGAGAAATCCCCTTTGGCAGGCATTCTCCCTTTTTCAATAAACATAAGGTTTTTCTCAGTTTTGATTTATAGCACTGAATGTGTATCTTTTCCATTCTGCAGTCAATGATGCTGAAAGCTGGAAGTTAATAGTGCCATAAAAAAAACACAAAGCCTTGTTTCCCAAACCTGCACGTATTCTTTAAACACTTGAAACACAGGATATTTGGAAGCAAATTTTCCAAAGTAACTGAGCTCCAAGATAAATTTCCATGAGGACATTATCCCCTTTGCACTCCAAACCTACAGCCCCCAAAGAAGAAGTTGCTCCCCACTTACTGTGCCCCTTAAGAGTACCAAATGGAAATGTCTGCCAAAGAAGGGAGGAAAGGAGGATGATCCCATTCCTATTTTGCAATTACAAACCTGCTGGGATTAATACTTTGAGACCAGTTCTCTAGAGAAATATTTGAGACTATTGGTGTGTGTAAAATAGGACATGAGCTGGTAATGTGTGTTTGCGGCCCAGAAATCCAGGATACATCCAAAGCAGAGGGCATCCTCTGCCCTGCTCAGGTGAGACCCCACCTGCAGAGCTGTCACCAGTCCTGGGGGCCCAGCACAGGAAGGACAGGGAGCTGCTGGCACCAGTCCAGAGCAGGGACACCAAGATAATCCCAGCAGCTCTGCCTTGAAGTAAAGTTGGGAGAATTGGGATTCATCAGCCTGGAGAAGGGAAGGTTCCAGGGTAACCTAATTGTGGCCTTTCAGTAGTTAAAGGGGGCTTATAAGGAAGATGGAGAGAGACTTCTTACCAAGGGTGATAATTGTAGAACCAGAGGATTATGGAGGTTGGAAAAGGCCTTTGAGATCATTGAGTCGAAATTTTGAACAAACACCACTTTGTCAACTCAGCCATAGCACTGAGTAAAGTAATTCCTTGGACACCCCCAGAGATGGGCACTCCACCACCTCCCTGGATGACCCCTTCTGATGCCTTCTGAGCACCCTTTCAGAGAAAAAATTCCTCCTGATGCCCAACCTGAACCTCCCCTGGCACAGCTTGAAGCTGTTTCCTCATGTGCTGTCACTCCTCACATTATCTGTGAAGGAAGTCAAAGAGCACTGAAAGAGCAGATTATGACAAGACAGACCTGTTTATCAGGGCACCAGGATCACATAGTCCTGGATTTTCATCCCCTGCTTTCTTTTCCCTCCGAGCTTCCATCCTTTTACCAGCAGCCCACCCTGGGACTTCTGGAGCACTTTCCCTGCCCATGGTGGAATGACTTTCCTAGGTGCAGGCTACCTTCCTCACCTTTCTGCAGAGTGCCCACCGGTACGGGGGAATCTGTAGGTTCTAGAAATGAAGGATTACCAGGAACTAAGGCTGGAGTTCATCCTGCCACAGAGGAGCTCCTGAATCAAAAGAACACAATTTTTTTTTTAATTTATCTCTCTGAATAGGCCATATTTGCACAGACAGGCACTGACCCAGAAAGAAGGCATTCATTGCTACTGCATATGGCTGTTTTTAAATACTAAGCTCCTATCCTGATAGAAGTAGCTAGGCAGAGATAATTCTAAAGACCAGTTCCTGTGAAACTGCAGCCTTAACTTTTACAACAGGATACTGTGGAAAGAGGTGTTATTTTTAGAGCCCAGTTTATCTGGGAAACTTCAGCTTGCAGTTGAAATATTACTTTCGTGATCCATACACATGAATTTTTATGAATGGCTCCTGAGTGATACTTTTTGCTTCTAAGCCAGTCTTTGGTGACATTTAAAGTTATAACAGTGGCACTGTGAGGAGTAACCTGGTGCAAGAGCCCTTTAGATCCCTGAAAGCACATAGCAGATGTGCAGCATCCATGGGCAGCTCTTTCATTCACCGAGGTGTGCAGGTTTTGCACAGAATCTCATGGGCAAAGCTGTACATCCATCATTTCAGCTGGGTTGTTTAGGCTGCTCCTTTGCTGTCTCATGGCCTCACTGAGCAGAGCAGAGCGGAGTAGAGCAGAACAGAGCATTTGCCATGGCTGTGGGGAGTTCCTCTCAGAGATCAGAGGCCTCCCTGGTATAGCTGTAACATTGTAGAGGCTTTGCACCCCAACAGTCCCCTGCCCCCAGGAAAACGAGCTTTATCCAACAGTTGAGCCCCCAGTATCTCTCAGTGGGAATGAAAAACTTACTCTCTGTTATGCCAGTATATCAGCCCATGGCATCATCTGCTCACACTCACCAGGGCCATTCTGAGAGCCCTGTGAGCTTCAGCAACAGTGACATTCTCCCTACATCTTTTTTGCTTTCCTCCTTTTTTTTGTTTACTTTCCAGAAATTGTCTGAAGTGCTTCCAGCCTGCCTTTATCCAGCTTCAGTTCTGATCTTTCTTTTTTTTCTCCTTTCTTTACTTTTTTTTTCCCCCCTGGGCAGCCTCAGTTGAACCTTGTGGCAGCTGAGCGGCAGTCTGCTGACTTCCAGTATCCCTGGGGAGCTGATCCAGGCGCTCTCTGCCTGTGGGTCTTTTCAAAGGGCTCCAACTCAAAGCTACAGCAAACTGGCAGCTTGCTCTGCTTTTAAAGACATCACGGAACAAACTGAATGTCAGAGCAGGAGAGCTGGGAGGGTTGGGGACAGAGGGCTGGATTCCTGAGGGAAGTGGTGCAGGAGAGGAGAGGAAGGGCCTGAAAAATATCCTGGAAAAATCCACAGATATAGCACAGGAAGAGACCTAAGTTGAGGGTGCAATCTGTGAGGTACTGGGATTTTATGAATTTTATAATGAAATAGAGGAACTATAAAATTTTCAGTTTACTTCAAGTATATCATTCTACTTTTGGAATTTTATCCCTTTAAGGCCCTCTTTCCCTTGCTTATAATGAAATATGGTTTGATTTTTTTTTTAAGGTCATCTTGGAGTAAATGAAATTTTAATTTCAGGATGGTTGAAACACAACATTTCAGCTTGCCATAAGCAAGATGTTTTTGAAAATATTGAACCATTCTTTCTTGATGCTTTTAAAGCCCTTCCCTCCTTACTTTTGCTGGGACAGATCCCTAAGTTTTTTGGTGGATTAATGAGCTATTTTATTTTCTCCCCAACTCTCTGGTTGGATTTACTATCTGTGGAACACTGGAGTCATGTGGTTCTATATCCCTTGTGTGGAAGAGCAGACTCATGACTAAGCCATCCCCCCCTCGGGAGGCCCCCGCACAGCTTCTGGTTCTGCCAGCTGTCTTCGTGTTGGTCTTCACCCAAGGCCAAATTCTTGAAGGCACTTTGGCAAGCTATTTTATCTTTTAAATGGTGGCCAAATAGGCTGGGCATCTAACACACACATTGACATAATTTCCTGAAAATGATGGCCAGCAAAAGACCTGGGGTGATACAGGATGGCAGAGCCCTTGCCCTTGCATTTCTTTGCTGGGTCTAGTTGTGTTCTCTTCAGGGTGAAAAGCCATCTAGAGAGCTCACCCAGAGATGCTGCTGAACTCTGAGTCTGATGCACAGATGAGTGAGAGACAAATCTAATCCATCTCTGATTACTTCATTTCATTAATTGCAAAATGGCAAACTAGCAACCCAGCACTCTAATTAAGACTATAGCATAGAAAAAAACATTGAGTGTGAAAGGAGTTACATAATTCAGAACTATTCTGGGGAAATGAAAGCAAAGCAATCATCTAAGGAAAGGCTAGAACACAAGAGCAAGTTTTCTGTCAGCTTCCCTGCAATCTATAGTCCAGCCAAATTCTCCTCATTCCTCCCAAGACACTGCACTCCTGGGTCACACTGTGGCACAGATAATTAATCCATCAGAATAATTTTTAAAACCAGACAGTTCTGGGATGGTCTTTTCATAACTTAAAAATCAAAGGTGGCAGTTGCTCTGAGGGGAGGCACTTCCACTGTCACCACACAGGGAAGGTGAGGAAAGTGTTAGAAGATTTGTCGAACATTACACTTCAGATCACTACAGGGAAGCAACTGTCACACAGTGGCATAATTAATTTTTGCTCTTTTCTGACCTTGCTTTCTTGGTGATATCCTACACCTTTGTAAGAGGCTGTGAGCCCCTCAGAGCAGGAGGTACCACTGCAATCAGAGGTACAAGGACAGGTACAGACATATCCAATCTGCTCTAGAGCTGCTCAAATCACTACTGCAGGTGGAGTAGCAGTGGCACAAAATTCAGAGAGCACTGACTACAAAGCTGTGCAAGCGGAAAAGGCAGTGGGTTTCAGACAAGGTCACAAATTCAGCTAAATGCAGCTCAGATGCTGAGATCGCATCTCCAGTTTCCACGTGAGATGCAGCTGTGTGCACTTCACTGATCCCCTCTGTTGTTTAGGGCATTATACACTGTCCTTGCTTAGGGCAAATATTTAGGAGGAAACCTCTGGGGGGTCTCCTCTAGGAAGAGCCGATTCCAATCGCCCCTCCCCCTACAGGTCTGGGAAGAATTTCCTTAGAGAAAAGTGGAAAAAACTATTTATTTAACAAATAGAATATTTACAAGTATAGGAAAAAATTGGATAATATGAAAACAATGAAACCTCTCCTTCCTCTGAAGAGATGGTAGATTCAGAGTCCGTCTGAGTCCGGTTCAGTTCTCCAGTGGGGGGGGCCGATTGCCGGGCCCGGCTGTAGGAGTCGGCGAGGAGGGGGGCCCCCGGGGGTTCCCTGGTGTCCTGGGCCCACGCGATGCCAGCCAGTCCCAGGAAGAGGAAAACAGGAAAAAATACCCAGCAAAAGAAACAAAGTCTCTCCCTGCAAAAAGCCAGGAAAAATCCGAGGAAAAACCCTCCGCTGTGAGCTCTTCCACCACCCACACCAGGGAGAGTAAAAAAACAGAAAAAAAAGAAAAAGAAAAGAGATAACGCTGTCTGCTGGAATGTAGCCTTGCTTCGTAGGAGTAGGAGTAAAGGTATCCTGCAGACAGACGGCGAGTGGTTTGTTTTTTTTTTTCTCCACCTTCACTCTCTGTCTTTCTGGGACAACTTACAGCTGCAGAACTTAAGGTCCAGCATAAGCAAGAGGACGATTGGGGATACAAACAGGTCATATGGCCAACCCAGGACATTCCACCCCTTATCCCCATATCGTCATTTCAGTACCTAGATACATATATATACAGTGTACAGCTATATACAGAAAATGTCCCTGAAATTCAGCAAATAGTGGTATCTACACATGGTTCTCACCCAACAATCAAATGATCCTGGGGCACACATCGTGTTGTTCCATCTTTCTGCATTATCCAACATGTGTAGCCTGGTCCCTGAGCAAAGACAACCCCACGGATGGGTTTGTCTGTATTCGAGGCAGAGTTGACCCACACCGTCTTCCCTAACAAACCTCTAACATGTACCACTGGGACCTTGTCTCCATCTACTGCATGCAGGGACTCAGATTGGGCCGGTCCAGCTCTGTTGGACGATCCCCTAGTGTTCACTAACCAGGTGGCCTTTGCTAAATGTCTTTCCCAATTTTTAAAAGAGCCTCCACCCAATGCTTTCAGGGTGGTTTTTAAGAGTCCATTGCATCTCTCCACTTTACCTGCAGCTGGTGCATGGTAGGGGATATGGTACACCCATTCAATACCATGTTCCCTAGCCCAAGTGTTAATAAGGTTGTTCTTGAAATGAGTCCCGTTGTCTGACTCAATCCTCTCAGGGGTACCATGCCTCCAAAGGACTTGTTTTTCAAGACCCAGGATGGTGTTCCTGGCAGTGGCATGAGGCACAGGGTAAGTCTCCAACCATCCTGTGGTGGCTTCTACCATTGTGAGCACATAGTGTTTACCTTGGCGTGTCTGGGGCAGTGTGATGTAATCAACCTGCCAAGCCTCTCCATACTTATATTTGGACCAG
>JAHLSL010000059.1:410358-434246 GCA_025920805.1 Petroica traversi
TGCTGCCCAGCTTCACTTTCCTGGCCCCTTGCCTCTATCTGCTGCCCTACAGCATCCAGTAGTGTGTGGTAAGCATATGCCAGGGCCCAGCTTATTGTAATGATCCTTTCCTCCTTAGAACCATCATTACACTTCTCTTTCAGATATTTGGCCACCCTAGTTGGGTCCTGTATTTGGTCACGTGGGAAGTCCCAAGCTATGGGTTCCGAGAACTCTTTCAAGATCTGGCCCATATCCTCCCATTCTCCGCACCACTCTGGATGTTCCACAACTGGGTCAGGTGTCTCCTCAGCCCCTCTGCGCCTATCATCCTCAGCCCCTCTGCGCCTATCATCCTCAGCCCCTCTGCACCTATCATCCTCAGCCTCTCTGCGCCTATCATCCTCAGCCTCTCTGCGCCCATCATCCTCAGCCGCTCTGCACCTATCATCCTCAGCCTCTGCGCCTATCATCCTCAGTCCCTCTGCGCCTATCATCCTCAGTCTCTCTGCGCCTATCATCCTCAGCCCCTCTGCGCCTATCATCCTCAGCCTCTCTGCGCCTATCATCCTCAGCCTCTCTGCACCTATCATCCTCAGCCGCTCTGCATCTATCATCCTCAGCCCCTCTGCGCCTATCAGCTCTCATTCTAAAGAGGTTGTAAATTGTAAAGAGGAAACTCACCAGCTGGAATATCAGCAAAGTGGTTTCTTTGGCATCTAGGTGGTACTGAGCATTTTCGAAAAATGATGTAACAGATGATGTAACAGATGATGTGACAGATTGATAGGGGAAGAGGAAAGGGAAAGGCTGGGAAGCCTCATCCCCACCGTTAAGGGATTGGGTGCCATTATCAACAAACCCCCAGAACATGCCACTGAAACGAGGATACAAGGTGGGAAAGAAAAACAACAGACCGTAAATAGCTCGAACAATTCCTAGTAGGTTAGCTACACTCTGTCTATAAATCAGTATCACCACCCCCAGCAAAACAGCAACTTTAAACCGTAGCCCCCTACGATAAAAACTCCGTGCCAGGAACAACAGCAAGCAGCAAAGCCAGCCTATGAACCAGGAAGTTGCCACAGCTGTCCATGCACAGAGGAAGAGTATGAAGTCAATCAGCATGGCTGCTGGCTGCTCTAGCTCAATACAGAGCAATCACAACCAAAATACAAATCAGTACAAGTTTTTTCCACTTTCTCGAGCCCCGCAGTTGGGCGCCAATTATATTTGTCCTGGTTTAGGGCAAATATTTAGGAGGAAACCTCTGGGGGGTCTCCTCTAGGAAGAGCCGATTCCAATCGCCCCTCCCCCTACCGGTCTGGGAAGAATTTCCTTAGAGAAAAGTGGAAAAAACTATTTATTTAACACATGGAATATTTACAAGTATAGGGAAAAATTGGATAATACGAAAACAATGAAACCTCTCCTTCCTCTGAAGAGATGGTAGATTCAGAGTCCGTCTGAGTCCGGTTCAGTTCTCCAGTGGGGGGGACGATTGCTGGGCCCGGCTGTAGGAGTCGGCGAGGAGGGGGGGCCCCCCGGGGGTTCCCTGGTGTCTTGGGCCCACGCGATGCCAGCCAGTCCCAGGAAGAGGGGAAAAAAAAAAAAATACCCAGCAAAAGAAACAAAGTCTCTCCCTGCAAAAAGCCGAGAAAAAATCCGAGGAAAAACCCTCTGCTGTGTGCTCGGGCAGCACCCCGCACATCAGAGAGAGTAAAAAAAAAAAAGAGATAACGCTGTCTGCTGGAATGCAGCCTCTCCGCTCTCTTGGCCTTGGTTCGTAGTATCCTGCAGACAAACGGCGAGTGTTTTTTTTTTTTTTCCCTCCACCTTCACTTTCACTGTCTTCCTTGGACCAACTTAAAGCTGCAGAACTTAATGTCCAGCATAAGCAAGGGGACGATTGGGGATACAAACAGGTCATATGGCCAACCCAGGACACTGCTATAAAAAAAACCCAAGATGTGAATTTTTTAGTGGAGTTTCCTGCAAAGAAATGAAGAAAGGATCCTTGGAGAGCATATTCCAGGTGTACACAGGAGTGCTGTTCTGCTTTAGAACAAGTTCCTGAAATAAATGCACAGTCCATGTGAAAGTGTCATCCATAAGAAACTCTCTTGGCAATTGTACAGACATGTGTTTTCTAGCTGGTACTGCATCAGTTTGCCCAGTTCTGTAAATCCTAGAATTGTCAAGTTGGAAGAGGTTTTTAAAGATCATCAAGTCGAATCTCCAGCCTTGGAGATGGATAAGGAGGTGGATTTAGTTTTCATACTACATACATGCTAACCTTTCACAGGGAGCCAATTCTTACTTAAAAGGCTCAGAAACTTCCCTCTGGTAAAATGAATGTAAAAAATGAAGCATCTCTGCCCTGAAAGAGCAGACTGGGCCGTCTTTCAATGAATTTTTTTAAGTCCAAAAAGAATTGAGAGAAGAGGGTAGGTATGATGAAAAGGATTCTGATTGCCAAGGAATCATCTGCATGTGAACAGTAAAAATAAGCAAGTCCCAAAGCTCATTTTGGAACTGGGAGGTGGAGGTCTAAGAGTTGTTTTTGCATCAACTTGTCATGGTGGCATTACAAGTGTGTGCTTGCCTGTTTATTCGTGGCAGCAGTGAGAGCAGCCTGCTTTCAACCCAGTCTGTACTGTAAGCAAGAAATATAACTTGCAGATAAGTAGTGTTGTGAGGAGACAAAACACCCCTTAAAAAACTGTGGAAACTTTGGTGTCTTTATAAAATGTGTTTTGATGGGGAAAGTTAAGTATAACCACAAAGTCATCTTCCTGGTAACAGTAATTAACATTTATCCTAATTTCATTAGTGATTAATTCTGAAAGGAAGAAAGGCTGGCAGAGTTCATTTGGTTGCAATTAGAGGGGTGAAGTAATAGGTGACTAGGGTTTGGAAATCACTCATGTACACTCAGTGTACAAAAATATTTCTTTTTGCTTATGATTTGCTTTCTTAAAAAAAAAAAAAAAATGGAAAGAAGAGAAAAATCTATTCCAGGTATGTTTCTTAGCTTAAATAAGGCTTGTAATAAGTGCTGGGATAAAAGTAGAAATCCAAGGGTACTAGAAAGAATAATTTTGAAATTGCTTTTCTCTGTCTTGAATTTGTGTTCTGACTTCACGACCTCTTTTCAATGCATGTTTTCAATGCCTCTTACCATGACATGCTCTCCTCAAACACAGGCTTGTTAAACTCACAGGGGGACAGGCAGTCAACCCCTTAATGATTTTCTGTAGTGTGGTTTCTTATGCTGCAGGAGCTGTGAGCTGGATTTCAGGAGAAGTGTTTGTTTTGCTGTTGGGGACCTATTTGTTTGAGGAAAAAAAAAAAAAGCCAGATGAAATCTGGATTCATTGCAATGATCACAAAGAAGGCCATTAAGTGATTTTTACTAGAGTTGAGCTCTTGGTCAATGAGACTCATGTTTGTATATCTATGAGTGAGCCGTGGGGGTCCTGCAGCAGGTGTTGTGAGGGGAAAGGCTCAGCACCACCATGGCACCTGTGCCCATAAAACCATCACCTACCATGGACTGGTTGGGCTGGGAAGGATTAATGGCACAACCTCCCTCTCTTTTTGGAGCAGTGACTACGAGTGCCAGACTTCCCTCCTGCCCCTCCAGCCCTACTCCCAGGCAATGCAGAGATTTTGCTGCAGCTATGAGGATGTCAGGCTGAACACCCGTGGCCAAACAGGCACAGATGTATGTGGGCCAAAGGTGCCCAAATGAGCATGCCAGGGCTTAGGTCCTCTTGTACAAGCCCTGCATACCTCCCTGCCAGTGCCTGGGAATGATGCAAGTCCAGGGACAGAGCCAGAGTCCAGGGAGGTGGGGGAAAAAGGGGATTGCCAGAGCCCCCTTATCAGATTTTGCTCAAATGCCCTGCAAAGTCTTTCTGTGAAGAAGGAGTTTCCTGGAGCCATGCAATGTATGGAAGAAACCACTTATGTGTCTGAAGAATTAAGTGCCTGCTCAGGAACTTCCTCATGAGGGGAAGAGGAGGGGCAGGCACTGATCTCTGCTCTGCAGGGACGGGACCTGGGAATGGCCTGAAGTTGTGTTGGGGAGCTTTAGGCTGGATATCAGGGAAAGCTTCTTCCCACTAGAGGGAGGGAGGCGCTGAAAGGCTCCCCAGGGATGGTCATGGCCTGAAGGCTGCTGGAGCTCCAGGAGTGTTTGGAAAACACTCTCAGGCATGCACAGGGTGGGATTCTTGGGGTATCTGTACAGGGCCAGGGTGTGGACTGGATGATCCTTGTAGGTCCCTCCAAGCTCAATGCATTCTCTGAGTGTGTGAATAGCCCTTCAGAGACTCTTTCCCCTGTGTTCCCAGGTACTCAGACACTTGCCTGTGTGCCTGACTGTTTCCAGGGCTGTGCTCAGTGCTCCTACTTCTTCTGACCAGCCAAAACAGGTCAGAACAGTTAATTCTGTTAGCTTTATTTACTTATTTATTTATTTAATTTTTTTAGGGATGCTTGGAAATATCCAGGAAAGAGTCTGTAGGCCTGCTAGCATTCCTGTGGACCCTGTGATGTCTTGGTGGGTATGACAAAAATTAAGGTCTCTTTGGCCTCAGCAAAGAGCCAGAGACAAGGAATGACATGGATGAATTGTGTTGGTGACTACATATATCCCATGAGTGTTGAATGGACAGTGCAGGACTGTCAGGTTTTGTACTGCTGCTTCAGACTCTTAAATAAGTTGGGCTATCTGGCTAGGGCAGAAACATGAGCACAGCTATCCTTTTCTCTTGGCGGGAAATTGATTGCTGGGCTTCTAATGGTCAAGTCAGTCTGAAAATGAAAATCTTTGCAGCGGGTTTGTTCTATTTATTTATTTAATGTTTCCACTCCAGAAAGGTGTTTTCTTAGTGAATTTTTAAAATATATTCAAAACAAAAGAAATTAAGAACCTGAACTTAACATGTCAAGGTGCTTTTGGAGGGTCTGTGTCTACTGTGTTGTCTGCATGGCAGTGCAGCTCAGCTAAATTCAGTAAGAATTGGTGGCTTTTGGGAAGCTGTCACTTATGAAAACCAAACAGCTTTGCCCCCCCCCCCCCAAACCAGTCACAACACAAGGAAAACCATTATTCAATCAATGTACCCATACACTGATATGACCAAAACTTCTAAAAAGGAGAGCCTATGCCAGTTTATGGGAGCTGTTAAAAGAGTGTTGAGTTTTTTATGCTCACCAGGAAATGGACAGAGGCCACCAAACTTATTTCACAAAGGCTGCTACAAATCCTCCAGTCAGTAACAACCTTCAGTCATCCATGGCTGGATTTGAGCTGGCAACTGCTGTACCCCTTCAGCACTTAGCCCCTTCTCCCCTGTTTTTATGGTCAGCAGGTGTGTGTGTAGGAGAGACTGTGGTCTCCCATTTAATTTGCTGCTGCTGATTTACGGCACAATATCAGTTAGGCAGGCTTCATAAAGCTGGGGGTCAGGAGAAACAGCTTGATCATCTGCCCCGTCCTCCAGTGCAGCACAGCCCATTAAGTTTCACCAGAACACCAGTATATTAAGCTCACGAATGAAATTGAGACTACAGCACTTTCAAGTACACAGGGGATTAAACCACATGCCAGAGATGGAGACATGAGAGATGAAAAGTCATTGCTGCTCAAGAGCTCTGCAGTCTCCAGGAAGAAGAGAGTTGAGAGAAGTCTAGCTGGTACCAGCGGACAAACCCATCCCTATCATGGAGAAAGAAGGGAGAGTCCCGTCATAAAAAACGGGGCAAGAAAATCAAGAGCAAAACAACAGACAGAAACTTGTGCCAACCTGATCTGTGAGCAAATCTTATCTTAAATCCAGATATGGTGATAGGGAGAGCCCTGTGTACGACAAGAAGGAGTTGAAGCAGGAATAGAGGATTAAAACCTCTCTGTCATCACATTCTCTTTCGTTCTCCCTTCAAGCTTCTGAGGAAGACCAAAGGGAAAAAATGCAAAAAGTTGCCTTTATGGATAATGTTAGAATTGCCTTTTATACAGGTTTATAAGGGCACTCAGAGACAGTGGGCCTGTGATGCTGTCGAATGATGAGTATAATGTCATCTCAGGATGAGAAGTTACAGCCTGGGGAAAACTAACCCTTGGGACAAGCCCTGACACCAGGGCAGCCCTCCTGAGCTCTAACTTTCCTGACTAGGAAGCAAATAACTAATGAGGAACATGCATGGAATTAATTTACTGCCAAACCAGGGGCAAACATGATAGTTTTGTTTTATTCCACCAGAAGGAAAGCATCACTGAAGAAAAGTAGGTCTGAGCTCCATAGTTCCTAAGAAATTGTATTGGGTCTGACTGAGGTAAAGCTCACAGCCCTTACAGTGCTGTGCTTTGCATTGGTAGCTGGTGTTGATAACAGACCAGTGTTTTGGCCACTGCTAAGCAGTGCTGTACCTCTCTCATTCCTTCATATTTGTACAACTCAGTCCCTGAGTTTATCACAGCAGGCAGAGAAGGCAGCAAATCACAGTCCCTTGTTAACAATTACTAGACCATCAGAAAGTTCTAGAGAGCTGCTGTCCCAGCTTTGGAGGACAGGGCTGTTTGATTTAACACAGAATGAATAATAAATCAGACAAATCCCTGCCCCATAATTAAACCTCATGGAAGGCTGCCCTTCTTGAAAAGCTGGAATAGTTAAGGCTAAAGGCAGAGGTGTCTTTTGGGGTGTCAGGGAGGACTCCAGAGCTACCCCCTCCCCCACCCTACATCTCTCCCTGCTGCACTGTGGCAGTCTTCCATCCATCTGGAAATGCTCTGGGGTTCGGAGGAAGCTCTAGAGCAGCAATGTGCAGTGATTCCTCTCCCAGCCCGGGGAGTTGTGCCAGTGACCGAGTTCAAGACCTGGACAATGCCCTGCTTGGCCAGTTGATTGGATAGAAAAATTAATTTATAGCCACATTATGGAGGACGGCCTAGATTCCACAGAGCACTGAAGTCCCTGGAAGCTTAGCTGAAAGACCAGTAGTGCTGTAGCACCAGCTGAGATTTCCACTTCTTGCAAACAGAGAGAAAATCAGGATGGCCATGTACACAGGGAGCCCAAGGGGACCTGCACTTCACCCTGGGTGATGCTGGCTGCAGGTTCCAGCCAGGAACAGAGTCCAGCTTTACACCATGACCACAGGTAAGGTCAGGTCTTCTTGCCCATCCAGGTGTTGGGTGTTCAAACTGAAGGAAACACAGAGATGCTCAGAGCTGCAGTGCTTTTTGCCTGAATGAATCACGTGGAAATTCTTCCCCTTCGTGTCAAACACCAGAATGGGTGCAAGCAGATCTTTTCCTGGGAGCTAAGACCAGATTTCCCAGCTCCTGGAGAAGAGCTAGGATTTCTCCCAGGCCAGCAGGATTGCTTGGTGCTATCAGCTACCACACCTCCATTTCAGCGTCTCCCTGACTGACGTGTCAATTCATTTAGACAGAGGAAGGATTGCTGAATTACTGTGCTCAGGAAAAAGCCTGCACGAGTCTGGAGTGAGGGAAACCATCCAACACTGGTTTTGAAACTTCTGCAGCAGAATGTGACACCCAGGCCTCCCCACAGAGGCTGTGGCTGCTGGGATGTGCAGCACTGGGAGCAACTGGAGAGGACGATGTTGAGGACCCTTCCCTAAAGCAAGGGGAGATATTAAGGGTTTCCTAGGGAAAACGAGACCTGCTTCAACAACAACAATAAACACATGGGATTGTAAAAAAGTGTAACACAGATCACAGGCCTATTTTTACTGTGGCAGATGAAGAACTTTCAAAAGCTTTATTTCACATTTTCACTTGAATTCTCTATTACCTTAAAGAGAGGATACACTTTTGGCAGTAAAACAAAGCACAATAAATATTGCAAATTTAATCTGACTTCCTATGTTTCAGGATAAAAGAAGAGGTTTTGAATCTGGTAGAAAAGACCCAACACATTCTGTCTCTGAGTGAGTGGCTACTAAGAGTAGATCTAGACTACCTGCCTCATTCATTGCCCTCAAAACACAGGGAGCCATCTCTTGCAAAAGGTGTGCCAAGCCCTTTCAAGGGAAGTGGACTGTGAAATAAAACTTTACAGCTAAAAAACTAAAAATCAAATTTCTTCTCCAGATCCTGGCTTAACTGCCCCCTCTGTTATTCTTCTTATTCTGATGATTCGTACTGTTATTTGTACGGCCAAAGTTTCCATGCAGTTCAGTAAGTAACTCAGACAGCTCAAGTGGGATATGAGGTATAACCATAATTCTGACTCTGGTTTACACTACAGCTTCATTTACACCCATTTTTAGATCCTCTTTACATTCAAAGAGGTATGAGGGGTCTTTTTTTTTGCATAACATTATCAGAGGTGTTTTACATGTGCCATCATACTGTTATTAATAATCTAATTATACTATCTCATAATCAAGTTTTGGGGCTTTCCAAGAAGAATTAAATGCTTGATAAAATCCCACATAAATCAAGGGAATAATAAAAAGAATTGTTTTGCCCACTTCTATTAGATTTAATAATTTTTCTACTACATGAAAGAAAACTGGAAGCGTGATAGAGTGCAAATTGAGTTACTCAAAACAGGTTCTTTCTGAAGTTCATATGCAGGAATGCTGTCAACTTTTGTAGCCCTGTAAAAAAGTTCTCAATGATAATGACTGTCCTCGTTTAGGGCAAATTTTAGGAGGAAACCTCTGGGGGGGAGGGTGACAATGACTCACTTTTTAATTCATTAATCATATTTCTCTCAGATAAAGGTGAGATTAATAGAAAACTTTTCAGTACAAAGCCAAGGTATTTCCCCTACAGAAACTGCAGGGGTTTTTTAAGGGCAGGTTTTAAATTAGTAGTGTAGTTGCAAAATTAATCCAGTCATTTTCTCAATACTCATAACCATCCCAAACCTGCTTTTCAGTAAATGAGAGTATAATTTGCTCTCTTGCCTTTCCCAACAACTAGGAATAACACAGGAAGGTAATATTTAATGTTATTATATATATATATATATATATATATATATATATATATATATATATATACTTGTAAATAAAATAATTTCACGCTGTGTAAGGTATTTTTAGACTTGAAAACTGCACTAGGATTTTTTAAAAAAAACTTTACATAGATTAAAAAGAAAGATATTTGAAACTGAGTAATACTTTTTTCTACTCAATTTTCATAAGCATCATTTTACTTCTATGCCTTCTCTGTCTTCCTCCCTCTCCAACTTTTCTTGGCTGGTGCAAATGTACATGAGAGACTGTCTTAATGAAAGCTCATGCAGATTTTTCAAACTTTTCATTCCACAAGGATAGCTCAGGTCCAAGGAGCATGCCTGCACATGTGGAGATTTTTGTTTCAAGACATAGTGTGAGAGACTTTTTCAAGGTAGTCATAGGCTGGACTGAGCTCATCCCATACAATCCAGAAACATTTTTTTGTTGTATGGGATGACATCATCCAAAATTGGCTTCTTACAGAGGGAGCAGGGCCATTTCAGAGCATGATGAAAGCAATAGGAGTCTCTCTGCTGACTGCAGTGCACTTATGATTAAGCCCTTTTATACCACCTGTAAAAGGCAATTTCAAGGCATTTCTTTCATTTTAAAACCTCACAGACCCTCTAGTGCACAGCAAGGCTTTAAGAAGCTGCCTGCATCCAGTGGGGCTGCCAGCCTACCTGCCCCTTGCATGTTCCAGAGCCCTGCAAATTGCCCTTAGTGTCTGTTTGGGTTGAAAAGGTCATAATGCTTATTGTACCATCTTGACACGAAATGCAGAGACCCCTTGAATCAATAAGGTACTGCTTGTGCGCGAGGGGTTGAAAAACCTTTGCTTCTCTTCGACTTTTTATTCCTACCAAATTGCCATTCACATTTCAGCAAAATTAAATATCCTTCTGTTTAGGTGCCAGCAACTGATGGGAGCAGTAAAAGAAGATAATTGAAAGCTACTGACTGCAATACTCAGGCAAGATTAAAAAAACAAAAACCTATAAGAAAGTAAAAGTTTTGGTTTTCTAAAAGTCCAGTTGCTGTGACACAAAGTTACTGAGGACTACAAAATATAGTCCTTTTAGCATTCAGATGACCATTCTGACTTTGTGGCAGTCTGTGTAAGGCTCAGTTTGTGTCAGGTGGCTCCTGCACTGTGCAGGTCACTGTCCCCACCCCGCTGTCTCATCCCAACCAGCACAGGGCCAGGCGTCGCCCAACCCTACCCACAGAAAGCTCTTCTCTCCCAAGCATTCCTGCTTGCAGAACAGCCCACAGACATCCCTGGGAGAAAAGGAGACAGAACCAGGCCCACAGATGTGCAGATCCTCCACCTGAGGAGGGAGAGATGGGGCTGCAGCTGGGGGACTTCGGCTGCCATCAGCACTGCTGCTCCCTGCATATGGCATGTGGGACAGAGGTGCTGGTGACAGCCACAGTGCCCTGGAGGAAAATGGGAAACACATGGGAAGCAGGAGGGAGAAGCTTACTGGGGAGGAGGAATCACAAAGCCCCTCTAGCCTCTTCTTGGGAAAATGAGAGCTGTGGGGACTGTAAGGTCCCACAAGCAGCAGGGTGCAGGCAGCTGCTCTGCCCTTGTGTGGCTTAGCCAAATCCAGCATTCAGCCCCGACTCTGCGGCCTACAAGGCTAAAAGTTGAACCAAAGAGAGCACTATGCCCACTAGAAAAAGTGTACATGATCAGGGCCAAAGTATGCAGTTTTACTGGAAACCAGTTTAAGCTACATGTGGCAAATGGGAGCAGGGAAGACAGCAGGATGAGAAGGCAAAGTAGAAGGGACCCAAATCTGTGTCCAAAACTATGGAGTTCTGTGACCGCTTCCAGGCCTCTTGTGTTCTTTACTTCCTGTTGGTGTGACCCAGGGCTAAGGAAGATGCTCCTGCTGCTGGAGCCTCCTCCTGCCTCTGCTCTGTGCTTTTACCTCTTAATGCAACCCCTCATGGGAAAGAGTTCACAGGGAAACAAAAACAACTTCTAAATCTAACTAGGAATTTTAGCATGTATACTATTCCTTTCTTTCTTGTTGTTTTTCACTAAAAGCAAACTCATGAGGACTTGATGCCTCCCTCTGCTCGGCATGTATTTGGGGTTTCCATGAAAGGTCTGCCTGACAGATTGTTCCACACAGATCCTGCTACTCCAAGTGTCTTTAATGCTAATCAGCATCAAAGCTGTATGAGAAGAGCTCCAGAAATGCTGCAGGAGAAACTTGTGCTCTGGGTTTTCTACTCTTTTCACTTCTTAGTTCTGTCTAAGAAATTGCAACTGGCCACATATATACACTCATTCCTTCTTTGAATAGAGCAAAGTCTCACCTCAGCAGCTTCCTGCAGCCAGAAACCTGTAATCTAATTACACACCTTCTGAGAAAATGTTTCCCTTCATCAGATTTGAATATGCTACTTTTTGGTCTCGTTGTCTCCTTTTCTCAATATTTTTAGGCAAAGTCACATTCTTAACAAATAATTTAAAAGCCCCAGATCAAATAATTACTGACAATATATACACAGACTGAAGACATATTCCCCCCTTTCTCCTCCGGGGCTTTTTTTTCTCAGTGGCAGATTCAACTGAATTTTAGTTTGTTCTGGCAGAATCTGCTGTCTGCTGGGTGAATTGTCCTCATAGAATCTGGTCTTCATAAGAAATATTTTCTTGTTTCCCATTAATTCAACACTTGGCTGATATACAGAGTAGAAGCAGGTACCAGGCATAGGATTTCATTTATAGGTACTCTGCTTTTAGGATTCAAGACATCTCTGTCATCAGAACTTAAGCTTGCCTTTTTTTTTCTTTTTAAAAATATTTTATATTTATATGCATATATAAAGAATTAAAGCCTAGAAAATTTAGTTCCTGGTATGGCTGCAAATAATCAGGTAAAGCTGGTTCTGATGTTTGGGCAGATGAGTGTGATCTCCAAAACTTTTCAGAGGCCACTCTTACTTCCCTTTGTAACAGATGTGTTTTCTAGCAAGTTCCATTCATAAGAGTTGCCAGAAGACCTGCAGTCTCCAGTAAGAACCAAAGATCTTTTGTCTCCAAGGAAGGTCAGGGCAAAGAGGTTTGACACCAAAACTTTCTCAGGTCTCCAAATGAGCTTTTTACTCTTTTACTCATGACAAAATCTGTTAAAATCATGTATTAAAGTACTAAGGGCACATATCAATGAGACACCAGTGGCAGATACCCAACTTACTACAGTTAAAGTCAAGTTTAAAATGACTATGAATATTGATCTAGCTGTGTTCCTATAGCTCCAAGAGTCCAAGGATGTGCATTGAAATACCCAATTTCAACCCTAAGAGGGAAAAGCTTATGTTATAAAGTAAATTCAGGTGTGAACGTACAGCAGCTCTGGTGCAGATGTGGCAGCTTGTTTAGCTGCCCATACCTTAAATTATCAAAGATCAGTCTAATTAAGTGAAGGGCTTTCCCCAAAAACCAAAGACCAGTTGTGTAATCCTTTATACAGAATCAGTAGCCACCATGGCTTTGTAAAATGATCTAAAAAGCTTGTTTACAAACAAACTACATGATTACATCTTAATTCAATGTAACTCTACAAAGAAAGGATTATTAAAAAATAATAAGTTATACTCATTCAAGTGCTGCTACTTCCCTTTTTGACCTCTGCAAATACTAACCCATGTCCAGATGGAATATTCTTTGGGTTACAGGACAAAAACCCCTTATTTTCAAGTTAGATTTCCTAAGATACTGTAGAGGAACAGAGGACAGAAAAGAGAAATTGACCATCTGTGACAGTGGAAAAGAAAACCTCTATGAATTTATTAATTTTTTTATAAATCAAGAAGCATGGCTGGAGGAGATCTTTGTGGTCTCCAAACCTAATCCTTGTCCCCAACACATGGAATAAAGGATATTACAACAGCTGAAGGAACAGGGGGTAACAGATGGGACAGAGCACAAGAAGGAGAACAGCAGCCAGACAGGTGATAGTGACAGAGTCATTCAGTGGGAAGGAGAAATTAAAATTTGTACAGAAAGGACAGGATGTATCTAAAATGAGGAAACTGGAACATCTGGTGCAGGAAATCACCGAAGAAATGTCTAATCATGGCTGGAATAGGGGTTGTGACCAAACACAGTTTCTGCTGTTCCACTAAAACACCTCTAATGACAAAAGCCATTTGTAACCCTGTACATTATGTATAGACAAAACTCTGATTATCTAGTTTTTTTCATTTTAAATGGAAAAAAAAGCTACGGATGCCTTTTGGTATGAAAAAGGATCTGTGGAATGCCAGCCCAGACAGAAGCATTTCTGGGCATTGTACATTACTGTAACTTTGAAGAAATATGTTAGAGAACAAATTCTACCAAGAATGTTAGAGACCAGAAGCTCCTGTCAGTGCTTCCTGAGAGTTTTTTTTCATTGCAACTCTTGTGGAGCCAGCAAAAGGAAAATTTGGGATATTGCCATTGCAGCAAAAGATCAAACTGTCATATGCTAGGAACTGAACTATTAGAATAGTAGTGTAGTAGGTCATGCAGTTATGAACTAATGATAGCAGTTTCTGGAAAAAGCTGAGAAATCTGCAGTTGGAAAAGTTCAGGAAAAAAGCTCAGGGAAGCTTGTAAATGCTGGTCAGAGTCAGGGTGTGAGGCAGCTATAAAAAAGATTGCTGCAATCCCATTATAACTATTTCCACTCAAAACAGGAAAGTGTTCATATCACCAGAGAGGGCAGGAAAAACTTTTCCTGGAAAACTTTGAACTGCTCTATCCACCCGGGCCTAAAACAGAGGTATTTAAAGTGGGACAAACACACAGACTCTTCAGTGATGCACATTTCATGTCATGGTGATCTGAGTCCCATTTGGTCTCACACATTTCCTGTGTTCATGCAACTGTGTGGTGAACCACAAGAGAGGAAAAAATCTTTAGAGGCAGAGATTACCCTTGTGAGATTTGAGGATGGAGCTCTTGTAAAACATGTGATACTTGAAAGTCATGTTACTTATTTCCTTTTTCAGACTTAAAATACATACATGGATTTTTAGGGATATTTAGCTCTCATTATTTTAGTAGAAACTTCAGGAGTTCAAACTGCTGTTTTTCCAAACCTGCTCATCAGGTGAAATCATGGGCTATCCAAGAGCTGAAACTTCATCAAGGAACTGAAAACTTTTGGGTTTCCAGAGGTGCCCTGTACCTCCTAGGTTTTGTCCTTAGATGGAAATGGAGGACTGGAAAGGGTAGAGCCGAATTCAGACACTCTGGTCACCTCAAAGAGCTGGGTTAAGAGTGCCTTTATGAAAATCTGACTCTTTGTTACTACAACAGCCTGAGGGAGAACTCCTGGATTCTGCTTTAGTATCAAAATTTGGTGCTTTCATGGATCATCTGGGTTAATGAAAGTGTCAGTAGTCCTTAAGCAAAATGTCCATGATGTCTAGCTTTCAAATGGTGTTGTCTTAAAATAACACAGAATAACATTGTTCACAGGCACCAGGGAGGCTGAGCACTATAGCAGAGAACAGGACAGGGGAATCTTGTCCTAACAGAAGAAAGGCAAGGATTGCTGCCTGGGTATATATAGCTGTCTTCAGAATAAGTGTAGAAAATTCATGCCCAGATTCCTGTAAGGAACTGAGTGTTCCAAGCCCTTTGGTTGGCATAAGCTGCTAAGTCAAGTCCTCTTCTGGCTGGAGTCACAGGATTCACACTCCAGATCTCCCTCCCCACGAAGAGCACCTCAAATCTAAGCAGGAGTCATTGCTATCTTTGAAACACAGGTGTGTCTTAGGTACTCCTTCTTTTATAAAACATGATGTTGTTTGAAGGGTTGAGCAAGAATTGGCAGGTTTGGGGTAGGTCCCCCTTCAACCAGCTGCCTTTGAGAAGGATTGGATACTGCCTCCTTCCATGCCAGAGAGAGGGGGTATGAAATGAAATGAAATGAAATGAAATGAAATGAAATGAAATGAAATGAAATGAAATGAAATGAAATGAAATAATGAAATAATGAAATGAACTGGAATGATGTGATTGCAGCACAGAAAGAGCACTCCAGGTGACACCCAGAGTGGGACTTATTGCCACAATTCACCCTGGTCGCCAAAATTTAGGTTCAAATGATGATTCAAGAAATACATGGAAGAGAGGTCTAGGAAGAGTTTTCCTTTTAAAAGCTTGTCTTTCTTGGGAAGTTCCCTGGGACGTTTTGCTGCAGGCTGGGAAAATGCTGTGGGGAACCTATTTGCCATGCCCTGACCGTCTCCTCCAGACACCTGCTACCGGGCCCTGTTTGAGGACAGTCCTACTGATTAGTTGTGTACAACTGGCTCTTTTTAGCCAGGTTGCCTGTGTGAAAGTATTATTAGAAAAGAAAGCACTCCTACAAATTAAATATATGTTTATAGGCTTGATTTTATCTTAATGCTTCATAAATAGTGTACCGTGTGGATAAGCACTGACAAGATAAAACAAGTGTCCATAAAAAGGTTTGGCCTGAGAAAATTCTGCTTCTGAATTTCAAAGCTACCTTCAGGCAAAGCACTGGACACAGACCCAGCATCAGCCACATTTTCCCGGCCACCATCAACCAATCATGAAAATCGAGTTTTTTAAGACAGTGCAACTCCAGCATGAGTACTTGAATAAATGCTCACTGCAAATGCTGACAGCAAGCTGGAGATACCAGCTCTTGAGTAACTTCTGAAAGTTTTGCTGCAGCTTGAAAGTTAAGCAGAGATCATATAAAAATGCAGTCCAATTTATGGGTTTCCAACAGCTGGAATGTCAAGTTGGATGTTCTGTATATGAACATCAGCAGTGAGCAGCTGGAATGTCCTTCTCTTCAGAGATACTTTGAAGGGGCAGTGATGTAGGAAATAAAGAAAACCAGTCTGCCTTACTTGTAGATACTATGTTGATTTTTTTCCCTGCCTGTTTATGTAGTTCCTACTTTCAGGCTGTAACTTGTAAACATTAAACTGCTCTGAAATATGGATGTAGAGCTGCAGTTAGACCTTCATTTGGTGCTCCATTCAGTGTCTCTGCAATTTATCGTTGCCTCCAGTGAAGATTTCTGCACAACACCTGCAATCCAAACTGCCAAAAGCCTCAGGTGCTGGATCACATTTGGATAGGAGAGCCTGAATGTTTTCTTAAAGGGTATTCTGAGCACAGAGAACACTTTGAGTCCCTCTCATGGTCCCTGCTGCAGATATTCAGCATGACAGGGTGGGCCTGGGCCTGCCTGAGACCAGCCAGAGCACTTCGAGACAAACAAAAGGCACAGTAATGCTGTAAATCAGAAGCATCACTCAGTGCAGGTACAGTCCAGCCCCATTCTGGACAGGGACACCATGCAGGTTGCTGCAATCGCAGAAGAAACATCTGTAATCTGAGAAAAAATGTCTGGCTCACAAGCCTCCCCTCACTCTTTTCTACACTGAAAAAGACCCCAAGCCCCTCCAAGCCCACACCTCTTCATCAGCCCATGGAAGTGTCCAATAATTATCTGCCTTTTCAAAATTAGCAAAAAACATCACTTGGTTGTGATTAAGTTAATTTCAAACCTGTTCCTCAGGAAATGCCATTGCTAAATTCCAGTCAATTCTTCAGGTGAACTCACTTAGCATAAAATAATAGAGAAATACATTTGTTCCAGGTGTTTCCTTGACAGAGCCTGATATTTGAGTCTGTTTATTCTTCCCTCTGTCTCCCAAACTCGCTTTAGATTTTACTATTTTGTAATTGTCCAGGTTATCCTGTCTCTTCCTCTCGTGAGAGATGACTGGGGAGGGAGGGAGCTTTAATGAATGGCGCAGGGATCAGAGCCACAAAATGAATCTAAATATGGCCCTTGTTTTCTTATTTTGCAGCTGACCCACATGCATTGTAAAACACACTCTTCCATAACCCCATTAAAAATATTTTGAGTGTCAAATATTCTGCACATTTTAAATAGAATTAATTGCTTTGTCTGCATATTTTATTAATTAACATCGTGCAGGGAGCTAGATAAAGCAAAAAGGACAATATGATATTTTCTTCAAAGTCTTGCAGCCTAAGTAAACAGGAAAAGAGCAGAAAAAAAATACTGGAAATTATGGTCACAGCTTCCAAAGTAATTTAGACACTCGATTTTAAAAAGAGATCTATATTGTGTTTGGCTGTTTTCTGGGAGTGGGGATGGGATGACTGGCAGGTGCTGAAAATTAGGTGCATATAAGAAGTCTTGAGCAGAACTACCAAAAACAAATGTGCCCAAAACACCTGACTGCTTTTAAAAGCTTGGTATTGGAATTTTAATTTTTTCCTACATAGCTTGAGCTCCATTTGCCATTTTTATAGTAGATGTTCATTGTATTTTTATTAGATGGGCTGGGATCTGTGAAGCTCTGAAGAGAAATAAGCATCATCCAGAAATAGTAATTATTAAACACTAGCTTCCTCTCAACCTAAAAGTGCATATTAAAAAGGTTTACAGGCTGTGGTTTTTCCACCTCTGAGTTTGAAGAGACCTTTGGCAGTGGCCAGAGAGCCCAATAAAAAGGGACTTGTCACTGAACACAAGAGAAAACCAAGAGACAGATCCAGAGAGGAAAATAATATGGTTTTATCAGTAAAGAGATTTTGATTTTATATGTGGGATCTCTAAGCCCAAGCCACTGGGCTTGTCTCTTATCTGCTGTATATTTTATTCTACCTCTTACCTTACTTACCACTGAATCACTTCAGTGCACCTTCACTCTCCAGGCTACCATTGTATCAGGTTAGGACACCTGCTTGATATTTATGGCAAGGTTTTATTAATAGCGTGCTTTCCTGACTTGAACTGAAGTCAACAAGGTAATTGTATCTAGAAAGAAAATACTGTGTTTTTTCCCTTCTCTTTTAAATTTAGTTAATTTGTATTGTGGACAGAACCTGATGTATGAAAACCCCTCTTCTTCCATAGTTTTAAATGAGTGATGAAGGCAGAGCTTTGCTTTACCAAAGCAACAATAATACAAATCCCTTTTCAGGCTTTCATCCCTCAAAGCACTGTAAAAACATATCCCATCTATTCCTTGAAAATGGAGATATGATTATCCTATCCTTCGTAACAACTGGAAAACCACTGGCCTTAAAACAGTGTAAGGGACCATTTTAGAACACAGGCCCTTCCTTATGATATTTTTTCTTTGCTCATTTTGGAAATCCTGTAAAAACAAAACAAAAATACCCCACTAAACCCCCCAATCAAAACAAACCCCAAACCCCACAACAAATGGGTATCTAAAGAAAAATCAATTTAGGTGAGAACTCTACATTCCCTCTTAGTTAAAGGGCTTCACAGTGCCAGTCCTGCTCTTGCAGAGTCTCTGTGAGGAAACACATGCTGATCATACTGAAAGATCTTGGCATTTTCTAATGTTGGAAGTGTTGGAAGAGATGATACCCCAAAGGAGAGGAAAAAAAAAGCCATATCACAGATATCTTTGAGACTCACACTCTGAAATACAACATTTAAGGAAGCACACAACCACTGGGAAAAGAGTATTTTGCAGTTTAAGTAGAAATTTTTCAATGCTGTGAAAGAAGTCTATGAGCATTCAGTTAAAAAGTGGTTTTCAGCTTCACAGAAGAGATGTGTCCTTCATCCTTTACTAGGAAACTGCTTTTCAGGGCTAGGACCACATAGAAATGTGCTCTGTGCACTGACAAACTGCCTACAGGTGAGCCAGAGACTCTGCCTCAAAAAGCTGGATTTCTAAAGTAAATAATCAGAGCTGTGTGCCAGTAGAAATGGTTTGCTCTCCTGAAGGGCTGACCAGGCAGAAGTTCCTGCTGATTTATTAAAAGCCCAGGCCTTCTTTCTTTAGCAACCTTGATGTAAAATTAGAAAGCTAACTTTAGACACCAAGGCTGGGAAAAGTGGGTGGCCTATAAATATGATTACAGGTCAGACAGTGCAATTAAAGTTCCCAGGAAATAATCAGTATTTTATCCCTCTCTGTCTCTCTCTCTATGTCACTATACTCACATCCCCATATATTCCTGACTTCCATGCCAGGCCTGGGACCATGAAACCCATCTGTCTTCTCTTAACTCTGGCCCATTCTTCCTGAATGAAGTGACCTATCTTAGCACACTTCCTGAAACTGGAAAATAAATCATATGTGATGCTATTTTGCCCATCCTTGGTGACCTCACTGCTACCCAACTTGTCAGTGTCTTCGTCAGTCAGGAAGCAAGTAGTTGTGACCACATAGGGTAAATGTGGTGCCCCAACAAAGCCACAAGGACTCTAAATTTAAGCCTGCCATAAAAGCTTTGAAAGTGATGACACACAAAGGAGAAGCTATGGAGAATGAAACACCTTAATTTTGAAAAACCACATGATCCACCCAGCACTTTTGGAGCATTCAGCTAGGCAGCATGAATTAACCACAGACAGAGTTTTTAACGTACCAAACACAGGCACTCATTCTTTGCCACTTTTGAACTGCTTAAAATGGGATGGAGAAGTCTCACAGACTTAAAAAGACAACTCTCAACATGTCTATTTAAAACATGTCTGTTTTAAACAACCAACAACACACAGTCACTGTCCAATAGGCTGGAATTCCCAGAGATCAACTGGTGACCCCTCACTGGAATAGGAAATTCAGGATACTGTATTTGTACCTGGCTTAAAACATCCAGAGCATTCTTGTTCTGCAAAAAAAAAAGTGCTCTGAGCTACTTCATTTTAAGCTTGGGTTACCCCGCAAAAGGCATCTAGAGTAAGTGGTATGAAAATTTCGGTCTGGAATTTGTGATTTCAAAACTCTTGTGGGCTGGCCGTGTTCCATATAAAGATGTTGACATTGCATTTAACCATGACTGTAATTAAATACATTTATTGCATAATTTGGTATTAAATTGTATTAATTAGTTAATTACTGTTATTAATTAGGTGCTTTTTGGGCTTCACTTTCATCTGAATAACACGCTTTAATGGACATGGAATGGTGTGAGGTGTCTCCTCAAACGTGACACTATCCAGAGCCAGTGGTGAGTGGAAAACTGTTCTATGCATTAAGCAAAGCCCTTCCCAGAATCAGGGAAATGCTGACTGGTGTTTCCCCTGAAGGTAAGTTTTGGGAGAAACTCTGAGTGCTGGTGAATGTGAATATCAGATTAAATTGAAAACAAAACCCTCCCCTCTAGAATTTACTGCTCCTCAAAGCCAAATCACTGCTTTTCTTGGAGCAACGCTGTGTTTTAAGGTCTGGGTTTGGTTTTTTTTTGGATTTTCTTTGCATGTGCTCAAAAGACAGTGTGAAATTATAGGAATACAGGGATGGAGGAACAGAAACAAAATATGTGATAGGGCCAAGGCACAGTTTATAGCCTTCTGCAGGTTACTGCACTAGCTCTCTCAGCCAGGATTTGCCAAGAACCCTAAGGGGTGTGTTTCCTCAAAAAAATTCAGTAAGGGTCTACTGCCTGGTGCTGTAAGAGGATTTAAAAATCAGAGCCTGGAGTTGCTCCGAAATTTCTTACCAGCATTAATTCGATGTCCCTAGTAACTCTGAATTCCAAATTTGAGGTGATTTCAGTAGCATACCAGAAGAGCAATTTCAGGCTAAAATCCAGGTTTTACTGCATTAAAGACAGGAAGAACCAGTCTAAAAGTTTTAAAGAGTTTTCTCTCTGTGTGCACTTGTATTCATGCACATGCAAGCATTTTAAAGCAGATGATATCCAGAGACCACATTTACTATTGGCACATGATGTTTCCCCATCAGTCACTCTGACAACAAACACAGGACTTCCAATCCATTACAATCTCAAGACATCATCAATTTACTAAAACTACTTTGAAATGTACAGTAATTTTTTTTTTTTTTTTGTAGAAGTGAGAAGTTGGGGATATCATGCAGCAGTGGAGAAGGCTAAAGAAGTCTTGTGTTTGCAATTAACCCACTGCACTTGGAATCTGTCAAACTGTAAAGGAGAAAGTGAGCCTAACTCTGTCAGAGCCAGAGAAACACTTTTGAAAAAATGGACAGGAGCATTCTCATTACTGGAATCTCGTATCTTGAGATAGTAAAGATGATGGCTTATTTTGCTTCCTTTCAAATTTGGGGCACTATTGCTTCTCTAAGGAACAGTTCCCCTGGGGAGGCTGGTGACAGTGCGTGCCACAGAGAGGTAAAGCCACCACGCCTTCCAGGGGTTCAGTTTGTCCCTGCCCACTGCTCTGCCCTGAGGGCTCCCTTCCTGGGAGGAGGAAAGAAGGAGCTACAGAAGTGCAGATTGCCTGGTCTTAAAAGGAGGCTGTTGTGCACAGCCTGACTTTGCTGGTTGCTAAATGTAGGGAAAAATATACAAACAGGCAGGCAAGGTCACACAGATGTTCTGCATAGAACCTTTACACGTCCCTCGTCTTTGGTCTGAAAACTTATCACCACTCTTCCCATTTCACTCACAGAAAAGTCCGCATTTTTTGACTTCAGTAAAGAATTATATTCTGAGACCAAACTGCTGAGTCCTCTCTGGTAATGGGTGGGTGGGGGGGTTAGGGGGTGTGGGGGAGTGGGGGTAGCTGAATCTTTTCCATCTTGCTGTGGATGGACTGTTTTTACTCTGTGCACTTTTCAAAGGTGGGGTATACCATTAAGAGGCTTGTCTGCAGACAGAAGGGCAATAATCTGACTGGAGCAAGTCAGTCCATGACCTCAAGTACACCATCTGAAAACTACACCTCAAGCCTTGCCCTCATTCTTACTCTACCCTCTGCAGAGCAAATCACACCACTCCAGTTTCATAACTCTGGGAGGCTACTCACCCACCCTGGTTATAGTGCTGTCAGCAGCTTTTGGGAGAAGCCAGTTAGTTAGGGACAGCTTTAAGACAAAAATATTTCTCCTGACTTTTCTTTCAGTAATACTTTGAGTGCTCCTTGCTGTTCATATTTCTCTTTCCTAGCTGCCAGCAAATCTGAATGAGTTTGCATGGTGTTTATAAAGAACAGCATACTAGCTTACTTTCACAGGTCATAGAACAACTTCTATGAATCCAACTAATTAGGTCTTTTCTATGTCTTTTTTTTTTTTTTTTTTACCCATGAAGTATTTATTCAGTTTTCTTATCTGCTGGAATTTGTGATGTGCAGACAAGGACATACCACAAAGTGATTTGTTATGAAAACCACAGGACACTGATTTTTTTTGTTTATAAAAACAATAAAAATTAGTTTATCCTAAGGGATAAAAGACACAGGGAGAACAAACTGAAAGATGAATATAAGGCAGTCTAAAAGAAACAGAGCAAAGCTTTATCCAACATCTAGATCTGTCACCTCTCCCTACCGACAATCAGCTGAATTTTTCTACTTTCAGCCTCCTTTTTTGCATTTTAGGTTGACTCCTATCCTGTTCCTACCAAGTCAGATAAGCCAGAGCCTGCCTGGTACACACCTACTCCTGTGAGGTACATCTCTGGGTGCTGGAGGGGGCTTTGCTGTGTCATAGCCCCACCAGGCTGGTGGCAGTGGCTGGGAATCAGGGAATATAACCCATGGCAGGACCATGGCAATGGCAGGTCATCCAGCCTGTCCTTTGCCCAAGGCAGGTCTCCTGCAGCCCTGTCCTTCCTGGTACATGTCCTCCCTATCCTTAAGGGTCTCTACAACTACCCAGGTAATTTAATGCAGGTCTTCATTTTTTTCTGCCATTAGAAAGTGAAGACTACTTTAATTGCATATTTTTTACTCTAGTTTATCTTATCTATCATGACAATGGAGCATGGAGCATCCCTTCCTTTCTTTTAGCTGTCTTTTATGTACTTGTGGGATCATGCTCCTCCTTCAGTCTTCCTTTTTCCGACTAAATTACTAGAGATGAGTCACTTTTTTCATAGGCCATTTCTCTAGAACCTTTGATCATACCCTCTACTCTCCTCTCGCTTCCTCCAGTACCCCAAACTACTATACCAAGGACATCACCTGACCCGTGATTTAAAGATATATGAATGCTAGGAGAAATAAAGAGGAAGATTTTACTAGCCCCAGACTTTCCTCAAAATACTTTCTTTAACCTTTACCTGTCATTGCAGACAGGGCTTCTCCTGATTTTGAAAAATATTTTGACAGAAGGACTGATGTTGTATCCAGATCTTGCAAATAAGACTTCAGGATTTCCTTCCTTTGCCATTTATCTCAGTGGAAAAACCATCTGCTTCTTCCAGGTGCAGCCCAACCAAAACAGACATATAGGAGCGCTATTAACTTCTAAAGTGACAGTTAATAAAATTTTAAAAAGTCTCTTGTTTTCAACTTACTGCCATCAGCTGGAAAAAAACCAGCCGTCCTCATTTCATCAATCAATTAAATTAACTTAAAATCTGTGCATAGAAAGATGGAAAAATAAACTCCAAAATTCTGATGTGAGAGTGTTCCTTCCTTCCAAAATTCCTTCCTTCCTTCTTTACTTCCTTCCTTCTTTATTTCCTTCCTCCCTTCCTTCCTTCCTCACATCCTCATTTCCTTCCTTCCTTCCTTCCTTCCTTCCTTCCTTCCTTCCTTCCTTCCTACCGAAGTTCCTTCCTACCGAAGTTCCTTCCTTCCTTCCTTCCTTCCTTCCTTCCTTCCTTCCTTCCTTCCTTCCTTCCTTCCTGAATTCCTGAATTCCTGAATTCCTGAATTCCTGAATTCCTGAATTCCTGAATTCCTGAATTCCTGAATTCCTGAATTCCTTCCTGAATTCCTGAATTCCTGAATTCCTTCCTGAATTCCTTCCTGAATTCCTTCTTGAATTCCTTCTGAAATTCCTTCCCTAATTCCTTACGAAATTCTTTCCAAAATTCCTTTCTTCCTCCTGAAATTTCTTCCTTCCTTCCTTCCTTCCTTCCTTCCTTCCTTCCTTCCTTCCTT
>JAHLSL010000059.1:434256-760948 GCA_025920805.1 Petroica traversi
TCCTTCCTTCCTTCCTTCCTTCCTTCCTTCCTTCCTTCCTTCCTTCCGAAATTCCTTCCTTCCTTCCGAAATTCCTTCCGAAATTCCTTCCGAAATTCCTTCCGAAATTCCTTCCGAAATTCCTTCCGAAATTCCTTCCGAAATTCCTTCCGAAATTCCTTCCTTCCTTCCAAAATCCCTTCCAAAATCCCTTCCAAAATCCCTTCCAAAATTCCTTCCTTCCTTCCTTCCTTCCTTCCTTCCTTCCCAAATTTCTTCCTTCCCAAATCCCTTCTTCCCAAATTCCTTCCTTCTGAAATTCCTTCTGACATTCCTTCCGCAATTCTGGAGTGCCTTCCTTCTTTCCTTAATGCCTGCCTCCCTCCCTCTCCGTTACTCACTAATATTTTTTCCTTTCCAACAGACCAATCAGAAAAATTAGTTCTCCAGTTTTTTTTTTGAGACAAACCTTTTCTTTTAAACCTGCCTTATATATGCGAAATGTTTTTAGGTAACCTTATTTTCTTTCACTTTTGTCACATATAGATGGGTATTCCCCGTGTGAGCCAGCAGGACATTTGAAAAAGCAGCTTGAGTGTCTCTGGTTTGCAAAGGACAAACAAGAGCCACTGATTCCCTAAGCAGCATTTCTGATAAGAGGAGTTGATTAAGTGAAATGCAGATGGAATAACACTCTGCCATCTGTGTTCCTGTTTTAATTTTTGTGGTAAATTCTGAGAGCCTGTATCTCTCATTTATACATTTACACACACTCATAAGTCTTAGCTGCAGGGCAAATGGGGAGTACATGGGCATTATTAATTTGATAAAAACAAAACAAAACAAAACATGAAAAAACAATTACTTGTGTTATTTTTTAAGGGATCTTTATCTTTTGTTTGAACTCCAAACAAATCTAATGCCAAGTAACCCAACTTTAATTTACCATGAAAGGCACTAATATCCAGTCCTTCATAGAAACAATTCACAATCAGCATTCCCTGCAGGATCTTGGCCACACTCAGTGGAGATTTTTTGTTGCTATTTCCTACTTTTGAATGTGCTTTAAAATAAATTATTCATTCTGTGTGCTCTACCTCCAGAGTCTTTCATCGTTACCTCTAAAAAGGGAATCAGGAAGAAAACCATAATTGCTGCAATTTCCTTAATTAATAAGTGTCATTCCTTCTGTGACTTGACCAAAAGAGCACGTCACTCATTGATGGATTGCTCAGACGATTTGTAACTTCTAAAAAATTATCGCTACTTAGCAGTTGCTCAGTTAAGTTCAAGTTTATTAGGAAAGGGGGGAAAACAAGCTGAGGGAGGCCACTGGGTTTAGTTGCATCATTAGTGCAAATGCTACCAGGTGGTGACCCTTGGTCATACGGTTGTCCAGCATCCCTCCTTTACTTGAACTGAATTCAGCTCCTTCATCAGCTCTGCTCTGGACTAGCAACCTACCTCTGGGAATAGCTGGGATTTGGGGAGCAGGGAATCAGCTCTCCACAACTGAATAATCTGTTTAGTGTCACTTTATCCCCATCACTGCCTGTGCTCTGGTTTGCATAACTGCAAACTCTTTGCTATAAAAAAGACAAAGCCTACTTGTGGAAAGAAATATTATGAAGAATATTCTGTCTGGCATTTCAAAACATTTCAATCTTAACATTTCAAAATTATGGAGATCAATTTTTTTTAATGCCTGAAGTTTAGCGTACTGAGGTCCTTTGACCAGAAGGTAACATTTGGTAACATATGGATTGAATTTTACTAATAACAGAAAGAAAAATGTATATGTTGCTGTAATTTTAAAGAAGTGATTTGACACAAAAATGGGGAATCTTTGACAGTTATACCAATTACCCCATTAAAAGGAGAAAAAGACCACAACTGAGAGCCACCCTTTGCAAGCTGCTTGTGCAGTGGCACCCAGCATAGTGCCAGCTGAGGATGAGTAAGAAATCTGGAGCTGGATGGAATGCCAAGTATGAGCTCAGCTGAGGGCAAAGCAAATCTCTCCCTCTGCAAGAGAGCAAGAGCCCATTATGACTTTTCATCTTCAACTCCCCAGTATCCCCACAACTACAGACCAAACTGCACAATCTTTTCTTGGACAGCAGATTCGGCAGCTCCTGTCTCAGGCTGTTCTCTTTCGATGCCCAGTGCACAAAGCTCTGCCACGGCCACTGCTGAGGGTGGCTGTAGCCCAGTGACAAGATGAGGAAAGGAGGCTTAGGCTTGCTGCGCTATTTAATTGTATCTGGTTGCTGAGATGCACATTGCTCTTAAAATCTGGCATCAGAGACTGGCTGCTCAAACACGAGCCACAGAAACCTGCTGACAGTATCATCTGGTGACAGCACCTGGTTTCATAGCAGATTAGTCACTGCTATGGAGAACATTAATTAAGGACTCACTCTTCCTGCCCGCAGATCACAAAGGTTTACTGGCAGTCCCACCTAAGCAGACCAGGCTGGTTCAACCATCCACTTCCAGCAGTTTTCCAATGTCCTCTGGAATCGATTTACCACCAGCTTCTTTTCTGCAGCAAATTGCAGAAAGGAATACAACTCTTTTAAGGCTGGATTGAGCCAAGAAAACTATGCTAAGGAAGAGCTACATCATACTGTAACTGGGATTTCCATCCAGTTCTAATTAGGCTGCATAAAAGTGTCCATAAACATATTTAACTTGCATGCAGTGGCATAACATTCAAAGCCTAAAATTTTAATTTATGGGTTTGGGTGGGTGCCTGATACTTCTAATGTTAGATGAATCTGTCCTCACTTGGCAATTTGCCATTGGTGATCACAGAGTTTGTGTATGCCCCTAGGTATTTATATCAGTAAAATCGATAGTGTGTGAAACGTCTTATATTTGACAAAACGTGGCTGTTTTATTTTCTTCTGAAATGACATAATTACTCCTGCAGGATATGTGGTCGGTTGAAGATTTGTAATTTTTCACATTAAAGAGTTCTATATATTATTTCTGACAGAAAATGTTTTACTTTTTTGAAGGATTCAGAGTCTGTTTAGTTAGAAGCTGCATTTTGTTTAAGTCTCACACTGGAAGCTCTCTGGGACGGGGGCTATCTTTTTGTTGTAACACAATTGAAACAATAACCTTAAAAACCTCTGTAAAATGGGATTTTTCATTAATTGTGTAGATGGTGGTTTGCTAAAAATACACACAGAAATTAAAGTGGCACAAAAGCTAGTAAGAGTAAACACAAAAAAAAAACCCTCTTAGACTAAGTCCAGAAAGAAAGGAACAAGAGACAGCAAAAAGCTCACTGATGTTAATGAAAACAAAAATGAAAATCCATTGTTATTAAGAGGCAGGACTCTTAAAATATCTTTATTTGTTCCTTTCAAATACTACTAATGACATATTTAAGTAAAATTTCCATTCCTTTGACAATAACGACTGAAAAACTCCAGTGCTATAAAAAGACAGGAAAACAAAATCAGGAAGGTCATCCTATATGAAAATAAAAACCAACTTAAAGCCCACTGGATACAGTCTGAGGGTTCAGTGGTGGTACAACAGTCTTTTGAAGGTCTCTCAACTCAGCTACAGTTAAGAAAAATGATGGTGTTGTCAACCCTCTAAACTGCTCTGGCTTTTGTAGATGTGCCACCATAAAGATTCAAAGCACCTCCACTTTGAGTGTCTGCTCAGGTCCAGCTGTGTCCCTTTTAAGACAGCTGCACTGAAAAATCCAGCAAATCCCAGAGTTATTTCTCTGTCACTTAAAGTCTCTCTTGCACCCTCTAAGAAAGGAAACATAATTTAAAGGAGACCCCTTTTAGAAATGGCATCTACCAAAGGTATTTTTTCAGCACGTAAAAGAGCTGGTGGGTTTGGATGCTAATATGGAACAACAGTGGCCAAATAGCTCTTCTGAGTGTCCACATGCCTGTTATTTCTACTATGCTGAACATCTTAGCAGAAAATTGTAGGATGTGTCACTCACTTGTGTCCTTCAGAGTGTCAGAGAAGGTGTCATAAAACCAACGTTTAGAGCTCCTTTTCCTAACAGCTCTGTTTGCCTTCTTCTCTGATGTGCCGCTTCCTGAGCATGATAGAGCCATGGAAAATTTTATCAGCTTTTTTCCCCTACATCTTCCTTCTCCTCCATAGCACCCATTCTCCAGGGATCCTCTCCATGGCTGAAGGATGGTCAGATTTACTCAGAGCCCAGGAATCCTTTTTGGAGGTCAGTCTCGGGGAGCACTTCTTCCAGATGTGAAACTGCAGTGAGGAAACAACTCCCTGGGCTAACACCTTGGCACAAGAGTTTTTCTGCAGAAATCAGGCAATATCTGGCAGTTCAGATCAGTGGTGGTAACACATTTTCCTGTGAAATAGAGTTTTTATGGATGGCGTTTGTTTTGTTAAAATGAAGAGAGAAACTTTTGAAAAATCAATGCAAGCTTTTAGACCAGCTTGTTTTCCTGTTTGTTTGCTGCTCCTCCTCCTGGCCTAACCTGCTGCATCATTTGCGATCTCTATTCTTAGAGGTTGTTCTTAAATTTCTATTTAGAAGTTTTCACTTTTTGCTATGACCTGCAGCAATTTTACCTCCCAAAAAGTGTTTTCTTTCCCAGCTGCAACCTGTCTGCTCTGCTCTACCTTTGGCCTCCTCTGAAAGTTTCTTTGTGTTAACCTTAAATATGTTTGTGGCCCCAGATCACAGTTTATCCTTGGAACTCTCCAGCTCAGAAGAAGTGATTGTGACTTTAACTCATAATATCTGTCCACTGAAGTTGATATTCTGAATTAATTTGTCCTCTTTACCTAAGAAATCTCCCTTCTTATGCAAGATCAAGTATCTGAGTTAATAATCAGAGATGATGGAGATTTCTTTGCCTGGAAGTTGTATCTCATTGCTTTTGCCCACTGTGCCAGTTTAGTTATCTTGGCTAAAAGTGACCCATTTTTGCCCAGCAGATGGGCTGCAGAAACTGTAAAACATTTTCACCCTCTGAGACAGTCTGACACCTTGAGCAGAGCTCAGAGATACTTATAAGACAAACAGAAAGAAAACTGCTGGTGTTTCTGTCTGTTCACTTAATAAATGATTTAAATGTCATGGCTTCTTTTCTTTTTTTTTTCCAGATCAAAATTTCACCAAAATAATTACATGTAAGGGGAACATAAGAGAACAGACATGCCTGGCATCAGAACTTGAAAGAAACCCTCAGCATGTTCCCAAAACCACAAGTAGGCAGAAAAACACCGACACGCTTCTTCAGGTCCCAACTCTCACACACATTTGTTTGAGATTTTAGGGGTCTAAGAAAATGCTAGAAAACCGAATAACATTACAGTAAAGAGATCCACATTTTTGACAAACTATTTTCCTAGAGTGATAGATTCATTTTCTGAATCAAGATGCTTTTCACCCCCAGGGTGTGTTGGGTGGGTGGGTGGAAGGGGGAGGAAGGGAAGGGCAAAAAGGAGTAAAGGCAGTGAAGATTCCAGTAGTACTTGTTTGATTTGATTAACTGAGTGATACTTAAATTATGATGTACATTGATACATGTTTTCTACAAGTCAAACCAAAAAAATGGATGCTGGAATAAGGATTATTTATTAAATTCTACTGTAAACAGTGGCTGCTTGTTTGTGTCTCTCATTAACTCCTCTGACATAAAATAACCTATGATCCTAGAATATTTCAGTTTAGTAAAGAGGTTTCACTGCTGAGCACAGCTTTTTTTCCCCTCCCCTTTTTTCTCTTCCCTCCCCTCTCTTTCTTTTTGAGTCTGAGGCTAGGATAAAACCTCATGATTAGATTCATTGCCAGCCACAAGCCTGATTCTTTAATGTAGCTGCTCTGCTCCTTAGCTTTGTTTTCATTATTATTTGCATTGTGCAGCAGATGACTAAGAGATAGTCAAAAGATCAAAGGTTTCCTTTGATGGTTTCTATAATGGATCCCTGCTGTATTAAAAAGGATCTCAGGTCAGGACATTCTTGTTCACACGCAGATCTGAACAAGGGGCTGCATGGGGTGATCAAACTGGATGAAGGCTAAACACACCCATCAAAGAGCTGCCCACACTGGCCCAAACAGAAGAGGAGGTTCTACCTCCACAACCATTACATTAACTAGTGACAGATGACTCCCCATGGCTGCTGCTTTGATGTGTCAGGACTAAGGAGAAGCAGAGAACATGGAGGGGTTGTGCTTTCCATATTACTCTAGAACCATTTTATAAAATGCAACACAATAAAATAAAATAAATAAAATAGTAATTCATAATGAGAGATTTCTAATATCAAAGATATTTGTTCTTCACAGAAGAACAGATAAACCGATCTTGCAGACCCAAGCCTGTGCCAGATCTTTCTCACACATTGCATTTAATCTTGCTAACATTTAGTAAACAACAACAACAACTGAATCACTGCAACCTCTCTGAAAAGGCAAGCACCTTCTTGCACAGAAGAAAGAAGGAGATACTGAGACCAAAACCAAGACCTAGTCCTTGAAAAGTGGGTTGGTGCATTGGCAACATCCACGTTTCAAACTCCTGGCTGTAGGCTAAAATGATTTTGGGTGTTTCTTTGTGTTTGTGAGAGAATGTGGTGGCATTTTTATGCCATTTTGTATGTATCAGGTGAAGATTGCTTTTGCAGTTTTGTTAAAACACCTGCTCTGAGCTGACTCCTGGGTTTCCCACCACACCAATGATGGTGCCATTCTCCTGCACTGAAGACACGTTTAATTGGAAGGGGCATCCAAACAATCTACACCCCTTTCCTGAGTAAAACAGAAAAAAAAAGTGATGACAAAGCCCCACTTTTTATGACAGGCTTTGTCATAAATTTTTGTTGACATGGTAAATGCTGTCATGGCTCTAAAGAATTGTAATCTACCATTAAAAAAATTCAGTGTTGACTTGCCCTAAATTTCACAAACATCTCCAGCCGTCATTCACTGCAACAGCAGTTTAGTTGCAGCTCAAGAGGGAGGATTCAGCTCTGAAAATGTCACGTGAAGGGAGGTTTCCAACCCAAAGTAAGCATTGAAGCCACCTGCCTCATGTCAGCAGTGAGCTTAGGGCACTTCCATGGCTCCCATAGAATTCCCACAGAGCAGTTCATTCTGTCTAGCTCCCCCATCTGTGTGAAAATGCTGCAGAGAGAGTTCTCCTGGATGTTTAGACATCAACAATTAAACAAAATGAGTCCCACCAAAACACACAATGGCTTTCTACTGTATGGCTGATGCCAGAGCTGTGATTTTGGAAGGAATCTTGACTTTTGGTTGTGAATTCCTTGAGCAGCTCTCACTCAGATCATCCTAAATTGGTCTCTTTACTTGGAATCTACTGGGCTGAGTTCACATTTCAAGCAGCATCCGTCTTTGAGGCAGCTTGTTCAGTGGGGTTACATTCTGTGCCTTTAAAAAACAACCCCCAAACCAGCTCTTCCCTGATGCCCTCCTTGAAGCAGTCAGCAGATACAAAACTAGAAGAACATTAAATTAAAGGCGAAGTTTAAATACAAAGTCCATTGCTGAGCAGCTTTGTAGTAGTTTGTCCTTAAAAAAGGTGTGCATGCTGAAAAGTGAAAAAGGAGCTCTCTCCATTTGTCATCGGAGCAGCCTCTCCTCCTGAGCAAGGGGGATACCAGTTGACAGGAACCTCATGATCTGAGTGCGCTTATGAAGCAATGGGAAAAGTTCATGCTTGGTCTACAGTTTAAGAAGACCTTTTTAGAAACAACCATATTAGCTGTAATAGCCCCAGAATTACTTGGTTTAAATTCCAGAAACTTGACAGACTTACAGCCCAGATTTTAGCTGTCCTCCTCCTCTCTGCTGAGAAATGACCTGACATAATAACATGGTTTTTCTCTCTTCTCAGAACATCAAACATCGAGTTCCAGTAAAGGAGCGTTGTTTCTCTGTCAGTTCAGTCTTCAGCTGGTGTAGAGAGGAGATTCAGTCTTGTTACAATTTTGATACACTGCCTTGTCTTCCAAAACAATCACTTCTTTTCATGTTAGTTATGAATCATGTTTTGAAACACTTTCTTCACCATGGTGAATGTTTATGCTGTAGTTTTAGTGGTGGTAGTGTGAATACATGAAAAGTGGAATTCCACCCCCCTCTCCCAAATTTGGTCTTGAAGATGAGTTTTTAAAGCAGAGTTTGTTGTAGCAGTATTCAATTTGTTGGGACCATTTGCTTGATGACTACATCTACTGGAAATTTGTCAATCAATATTCCCTGCTTGTTAATAATTAAGGAAAGCAGAAAGGCCTGTGTGCAGGATTCTTGTACAGCGTTCTCACAAGCTGCTTTTTTTGTTGTTGAATGTAGGTGCCAGAGTTACAGTGCTGCTTGCAGAGAGAATGCCTGGCAAAAATGTGAGGGCATAAGCACATTTGTGTATGTACAGGCCATATCCCAGCCTGTCAACGACTTGAAATAACATGCAAATACATGCCAGTACATCTATCATTCTGTTTATTGTCTTTACTCACTTTCAGTTTGACTTCTTGTACAATTCTGGCTCTAAGCAGTTAATGAACAGCACTGGACCACTTGATTTTGTTTCCCACCAACATCATGTCTTTATCTTTTGGAAAGGTTGATGAAATGCAAACAGTATGAGAAAAACTTTACTGAATCTGGCCCTCTTTAAGGGCCTCTGTGTCCTGCTCCACCACAGCAATGCACTGTGGTTGCTTTGTATCTGTTGCACAGTTTGTTGGAGTGACACTCTGACAAATGGTCTTTTTCAGCACTGAAACTTAAACAAGGAGCGGACTGAGTAAAATCACAACCTGGACTGACTCAAAATGACACATCAGGACCATTTTTCAGTGATTGGTTTCCTGATGGTTTAATTAACTGCAGTTTTATCTTGCTCTGTATTGGCTGCTTTACCTCATTTTCACCAAATTGCTTTATTATCATCATAAACACCACTGTAAACTGCCAAAGTGGCAGAGCCCTGCTCTCCAGCCCATGGGTGCAATCGCTGGGTTTTCCTCTCGGTTGTCCATTGTATTTGAAATTATCTCAAGAGCAACAAACCTACCAAACAATATAGCCCAGACTGTCACACACAGTAACTGTTCTGTTGTTGTACACCTAGATAGGAATTTTGTAGGCAAATATGTGCCAGACAAATACACAACAGAAAAATAGCTTTGCTCAAGCTTCTGTCAGGTTTGATTGGGTTATAAAAGCAACCACTTTTCCATGCACATCCCTTCATTTTGTAGTTGTCAAGATGACATCCAAAGGAGGCTGAAGGAAGGGCACTGAGACTGGCATGGATGGGTTGCAAGTCCCTCTTCTGAGAGTGAGAAATCTCACTGAGGAGAAGTGTGAGAGGCCAGGATATAATATTGTATATATTCATCATTTTTTATTTCAAAGGAAGTACAAGGCACCTGGTCATGATTCACTGAAAGATTTTACTGATCATCAAAGTTAGGGTAAAAAAAGCCCCAGAGGATCAGATTGAGGAGCCCAAAGTCAGCCCTGCAGCTTCTAAGAAGTGCAAAGAAGAGTCTGAGTTTTGAAAGCCTAGAGTTGTTAACCTTTCTTCCTTAACTTCTTTATGGGAGGAAGCAGGGTACTTCTGTTCAGGAGACAGAAAAACAGTGTCTAAAATTTATCGTGTGTCTTCAGTAGCTAAGACTCACTACTGCTCTCACTTTGTGAACAGTGAATGCCGCTGGGTCACAAGAACTGAACCCATTTGCAACTGCTGGAACATGGAGAAAGGCGGAGATGAGTCAAGACAGACTGAAAAGTGGTCTGTATCTGATCCCACCTCATGGTCCTGAGCACATCAAAACCTTTCTTTGGAAATGCCACGTTTTCCCAAATTGTCCGTTTCAAAGACAAAGCTAGAGCCATAAAGAGTAACTAGAAGACAGAATTGTTGTGTTGATTGGAAGCTTCCAGATTTTAGGAAATGGCAGTTTGTGTCCCCAGCTTCAATTAATTTCACTTGGCTTTTGCTGAAACACCATTTCTACTCCTTTGCCTTTCTGCGGAAGATCAGAGCCAAGAGGAAAACATGTCCATAGGAAAAGATCAATTTTGTTTCTGTCAGTAATACATTGAGAGCTGTCAGGAATGTCTGAGCAGGTGTGTGTGGATGTGATTGGTAAGCAGCTCACAAGCTGCCATCATTAAATGTGTAATAGCTCAGTGCCAGCAAAATGAGACAACTAGAGCAGTCAGGGATCCAGGATTTATAGGCTACTGCTCTATGCACCATCCTTAACTCTGCTTTCTAGGCTGGCTCTCCAACAATCTCGTGTTTGTACTGCCTGTTCTGTCATATGGCGTCCACATTTTCCTGGGATCTGAAAATACAGAGTCATCTTTGTATAAGCACACAATTTACCTGTTCAAGTTCAGGAAGGCTTAATACAATTTGTGAAGACTGTTTTCTTTATGAGGCTTTCTGAGCTGCCTCTTATCATGCTTTGATATATAAATAAAATAGTGAGTATCTCTTTATGATGTTTATTATGTGATTTTAGGATTCAAGCATTTAGATGAGTTTTTTCCCTTTCAAGAGAGGGCAAGCAATAACCCAAGAACCTCATTGTAGTTTTATATCTATTTATATCTATTTCCTTTCATGGAAGTGCCATCTTCATTGGAGGAGCCTGTGCACCTCTCTAGTGAGGTCTACACAGAGAAATCAATGACAGTGACTACAGTATTGTTTTCAAAGATGACTTAAATGAAGAATACTGTTCATGCTATGGGAGTTAAGAAACAAAAAACAACAAACAAACAAACAAACAAACAAAACAAACAAACAACCAAAACCAACAAACCAAACAAACAAACAAGGAAAATAGGCATTATCTAGCTACCCAACTGGCAGCACATGGGGCACAGGCTCTTTAGAAAATATCTCAAGTTTACTCAGTGGGGGTCAAGCCATTGTAGCCACCTGAATGATTCCTGTTATTTAACATGACAGAAACTGGACTGGATGCAGAACAATGAAAATGCTTGGGTCTTACTCTAGGTCTTTCCTGAAATTACTGTGAGTCATAAACCTTGCAAGATAAAAAAAGTGACTGCTGATAATCAGAAAGGGTAGAAATCATGGCACTGTACAATTTTTAGGCTCCAGTAATGTGAAAAGGAATTTTTAATTCTTCTTTTTCCTTTCCCCTTCTGTAAAGCTGCATGCCTGGATGGTGTAGATAAGGGTGGAAGATTAAAAACAATGAACAGTCTATAGCAGTTAATCTGCCCGACTGTGAGGGCCTGAGGCTGTACTGGACAGTTGGGATTCATGTCAGCTGCCTGGTTTAGGGTTGCAGCAGGACCACAAAAGGTTGCCTGACTGGAAGTGTGTGCATTGAAGGCTCCCAGAGCACGGCATATGGGGCTGCAGGGCTGTGGAGAGTGGTTCCAGGCAGACCCAGGAGAGAGACAGCATGTGAAAAAGCAGGGGGGTTACAGAAAGTAAAACAGCTCCAGGGATCCCAAGTGTTAAAATGATTTCTGGATTATTGCAAAGGCTGAATGAGTATTTTGTGATTTATAGCATCCAGCTCTGGGATACTCATCACAGGTTTTGAGTAAAATTCTCCCCAAAATAAAGGACCATGCTAATCTATATCCTTTGGACCTGCCCATCTGCCTCTGATAGCCAGACTCTCTAGAGCTTCTTTGGATAAACCCAGGGTTATCAAGTTAAGCCCCTTAAAAAAAGCTTTTGTTAGATCCTAAGAGGACAGCTGTGTTTTGGGCAGAAGTTCCAAGCATCAGAAAAGATAATTTTCTCAATTCTGCCTGTGTGGCAGCCTCCAGTTTAACCACATCTCTGGCAGCCGTAGATAACTTATGAGATCCCACCCATCCCTTGGATAGCACAACTTGGCTCTCTGGACAGCGATATGGTGATAATTCATGTCTTTGACACCAAAAAATGCCTATGTGCATTATTAGCTGAATTAGTGTGCCATGGAACTCTTTCTTCATGGCATTTCTTTGGCCTATGTTTATTATATCAATGCACATGTAGATTCATAGACTTTTGTGGTTTCAGAACTTTTTTTTTTTTAAGATGGCTCTCGCAATTATCTTCAGAATGATAGCTAATTATTTCCATTGTCTCCCAAATACAATAACCTCTGATTTATCTACACTTTTGGGATGAGCCAGAGAAAAAAACATCTGCTGGAATAAATTAAAAAATGGTACAATGAGATTATTACTTCCGTTCATCCATACAGAACATCCTGAGAGGATGGCTAAAGATCTTGGTAGCCCATTGATTTAAAGTACTGCCAACTCTCTCAGTGCAATCATATATATGAATACAGAGAGAAAAAAAAAAAGATGGAAAGATGAGTGAATCACTTCTTGCAGATACCTTAAGGTAAGGGTGAGATTTTGTGCTGGGGCAGTATTTAATCTGTGAGGGTGCCATGAGAAACAAAAAATGTACCTGAAGGGCGAACTCAGACACAGCTGCACAGCTTGTTGGATTTTCAGCATACATGGTCCAGTAATAAGTAAAGGAAATCTCTGACTCCTCAGCCTTACTGTAGATCACAAGTCAAAACAAAATTATCTTAAAGGACTCAAAAGATTCTATCCAGGGGTTTTAAAACACTGGAAATATTTTCATGTTTGTAGAGGTTGTGGGCATCTACCTGGTGACTTTCTGGTTTAATGAATTATTCTATATAAAATGCCCCATTTAAAACTTAAAATGCTAGCTAAATGCGATGCGACCAAACTAATTTTAATGTCTATTTGTAATAACCCTGCAATTAATCAACTAGTTTTTAAATTAAGAAATGAACTTAAAAGTGATTACTGCTTTATATGGACTCTAACTCACAACCAACACATTTTCATTTTGTTCGCCTCGATTTACGCTAGAGGTCAATTGATCCTCATGAGATTAAAGTCTTGCTAATTTTGAGAAACAGAATCTCTGTGAGATCATGCAGTTTAGCTTTAATGCATCTTAATCCACTTTCACACCTCTAGTTAATTTGCATTAGTTTTCCTCAGGGTCTATGTAGGTAAACACCATTCACAATTTTAGAAGTCATTAGGCAGGATCCCTGATTTATCCCAGTTTTCCTGGCAGGAGTGTGTGCAGTGACACAGGATCAGAGCCTGCTCTCTCCAGTTGGGAGAAAGGCAGAGGATGGAGATCTGTGTCTGGTTTTGGCAGAGAAGAGGAGCTGTGTTTTCACTGTCCTGCCTTTTATTTGCAACTAGCATTTTTTTTTCTCCTTGCAGCTGAAGCCTCTAACAAAAGGCAAAGAATAAAATGAGGCAAAAAAGCATCTGCTCTAAATGGAATTGGGCCAGTCCAGTCAAGTCTAAAGGCTCTGAATCATTTGAGGGATATGAGACTGGCAATTTACTAATGACTACAACTTATTAAAAAGGCATGAAAAGCTCCCTAATTACATATTTGGATGCTAAGTAGCCATTCTCAGCTTCACAGACAGCATGACTTTCCCTTCCAGTCTTGTCCCAGACCACACATTAAAAAGAAAACAGGCATCATAAAGGCTCAGGCATTTTAGATGCTAGAAACTAAAATATTGTAAAAGACTTAACCAGATTTTTACCTGACGCTTTAGGCTACTCTCTGTTTTTAACTCTTACTGAAGGTTGAAAAATGTTGGTTGTCTTATAATGTATGCATTTATAAATAAATTATCATATCTCCCAAACCTTTCAAAAACAACACAGCACATTCATCCCAACCATTTTTCCCCCTACTCTACCAGGCTAATTTCACTGCATCATTAGTTTTAAACATCTATTACTCTGTAAACAAATCCTGAAAGGCTTATGGACACAAAGTCAGACATTCAAAAGATCAGATTTAGAGCAAAAGTGCTGTAGGGCTCAGCACAGGGAAAACTATTTAAATTCATATTATACAAATTGCTCAGTGCCTTTATTTGCTGCATAGCGTCCAAAGCCAGCATTAAATATAAAATTATTCATTTCCTGATGAGTGTTTTTTTTTTTTGTTTTAATAATGTATTGCCCCAGAGTCGGAATGCTTCATGAACATTCTTGAGTTTATCTGCAAAAGACACCCTCTAAATATGCTATGAGTGTTGTTATCCCAGTTTTCTAGGATTCACCCTTTTCCCTCTCTGTCCATGAAGCAAAGCCACTTTTCTGGACACGATGGGTTCAGTGTGTGTGTGCTTCACGAGGCTGAGCAACACACAAAGTCCAGCCTGTGCTGGCTTTGCAGTGTGTGACAAACCCCCTGCTAGCAGAGGTGCAGACCTGCCCTTTTTGGCCATTCCCACTGCAGGCAGAAGCACAAGCACCCTCCATGCAGGGCACTCCTTTTCCTTGTTTTACAGTAAAGTAAATGAGTGCTGAGAGTAACACTATTGTCAGACAACAAGAATCTATCCAGTGTGTTGCTGCTGGTTGCAAAATTTGAAACTCAAAAGCTCCCTACCAAGCAGTGAAAATCCACGGTTGTGTCTGCAACAAACATTTAAATACAATGTATGGGTAAAATCCAGCAAAACAAAGCTGATCCTGTGTTTTTATATCAACAGCTCTACAGCTATATGAGCACTTAACATACACCTATTTTTTTTGCAAAACAACTGTTAGGTAACTGGAAATTCTTCTGAAAGTTACTAATCCCGCATGTAAAATGCATGTAAGTCTTGTTCCACTCTATGGACTTCTGCAGACATAAGGTGGTACAATTTCAGGGGAGAGAGACAAGATTTCTTTGTCTAATCACTCCTATGAGTAGCACCCAAATCACAACCAGTATTTCACCACAAACACTGTGCATGAAACACATTTCCTGTAGGAGCTGAAAAGTGTTGACTTTTAAAAACTACAGAGTAGTGAGTGCCTGAATTACCTGAAGTCCAGAAGAACTCAGCTCTCCTGCCAGTGCAATTACATTCCTAAAGAGGTTGACACCATAAAGGCTCTTTGCTGCATATCACTCACCTTTCAAGTCTCACAACAAATGCAAAGTCAGGCTCACTTAAATCCTAAGATGAGGCTGCAAGTGCAATTTGAACCATGGTGGCTGCACTGTACTTCATTTATGAAAAATGCACTGGCAAGGACTTTCTGAGGAAGTCAGTTTTCCCTTGAAACATTATATCTATTTAAAAAAAAATTAGGAAAATGCAATACAGTATTGAGAAAGGATTACTCTACAGAGAAATAAAATCCTGTGCAACTTTTCCCACAGAGACAACTTCAGAGAAGGAAAAGGAGGGGTACACGGGTAAGTGGCAAGTGGTGCTTTAACTTTGTCACAAAAGCAGTCACTGAAGTTGAGGCATTTTTCACAGCCCCAGAAAATCTAGATCTTGTCAGTCATGGAATTCACGTGGCACAGAGGTGGAGCAATGAAATGGGGCTGAGTTCCAGCTTCATGCCTCTGAGTATAGAGAGAAGAAATAGAAAAGCCAAAGTCATTTACATATGGCCAGGCACAATCTGAAGACCACACTTCATCTTCTGGAGCATTCTTCAATAAACTTGAACAAAAGCCATGTACTATTAAACCAACAGAGGCATAAACGCCAGGTTCTCTGTTAGATGATAGAATGACAAAGGAGAAATAATAGTACAACTCACAAGCGTTGGAGGGAAAAAGGCTAAAGATTATAAAGGTATTTTTATTCTTGGCTGACACTTCTATCAACCCAAGCCAAAATCATAAGAAAAAGAATAGCCGCTTTCCTTTTTTCACATAAAAGGATTCTGTGCTGAGTAACACTTAAGAAAAATGATCAGATTGTGATTATATAACCCTGGCATGAACTTGGTGACCAGCATAGTCATGTCAAATTAGGATGCATTATTCAAGCAGCAGGGAAGGATGAAAGTGTTTACCATCAGATATAAATGCCCTGCATTTCCCTTACTTCAAACCTGTTCCCTTCTTTTCCTTTGCTGGCTATGTTGGTGGGCTGGCTCACTCACTATACCAGCTCTTCTTCAAAAACACAGACATTATCAGTAACAGATGCTGATGGTAGCTGAAAAGAAAAAGACATTCACTCATTATTTCTCACTTCTGCATTTACCAGAAGTTTCCATCTTCTCCCCCTGGTTTATTTCTCGCTTCCCTTTTCTCCAAACCTTTGCCCATTCTTTTTTATTTTCCTTCAGATCAGGGTCCCTATCCTGATTTTTTTTGCCCCTTCACCTGACCCCATTCTCTTTCTTTGTCATCTTGTCTTTAACTTTTTTTCATAAAAATGTGTAGGATTCTGCCCATCAATGTCTAGACCACAACTTGTCACTTTTCTCTTTTTTTTTTTTTATATCAGATTTTAAAAAATGAAAAAGAAGCAAAATTAAAGAAATAAATGCTGCATGGGTAAAACATACGATGAAGCTGAAGCAGTCATAAGCAATGTAAGTTCTTAGATGCAGTTTAACTATACCTAACTAGTATAATGCAAAATAAAGTTATATTATTCAGGTATGTTTTGTGCACAGTCATTCTTACTCTCTGAAAATAGCCAACCATATAATGACCATAGCAAGTTTAATTTTTTTGACACCTTTTCAGCTTTGAAAGCCAATAAAAGTTAATTTAACTGCCCAAGTCTCACAAAACCACTGCCAAAACCAGGGTTAGTATTACGAGATTGACCACCACAGAACTTGTTTTACATCTCAGATTAATTTAATTTATGCCATTTCTACTCTCCATGGAGGTCACAGTAAAGGATTTGGAAAATACAGTTAAATATTTTCAACAAAATTTAATTCCTCTGTCAAGGCTGTGTAGATTGTCTCATTCCTTTTCTCAACCAGTCATCAACAATAAAGCATGGAAGAGAGTTGACACCTTGATATCATGGAGCTACATGTAGACATTCAAACACATACAGAGAGAAAAATTCCTTTTCTCTCTTTTTTTTTTTAACTTGTCAGTAGAAATGGGTCAAGCCTTGGGTAAATATATTACTTCAGTAACATGATTGCTTGATTATGAAATCACAATAAAAGACTTTCCACAGCACAGACCAGGACCCTAGATGCTTCTGAAAGATTTGCTGGCTTACCATTAATATATGATACAAGTAATATAAAAAAATTGCAGGATATGTAGTGTGGTGAACTGGTGACCACAGTTACCAGTCACATGAAGCCATAGTCCTGTTAAGAAAATTGCAGTATAACCTTAGCTTTTTCATTGGAAATAATCTTGCTTTTATGCAAATCCATCCCAAAAACAGAAGCACCAAAATTGAAGACTAGTGTTAGAATTAATTCTTCCTCTCTTCCTCTCTTCTGCACCAATTCTGGCAGTTCCCTGAGTGCCTCCTTTATCCCTCTGCAAGAAGTGGCTGCTTAGGGGCATGAATTTGAGCACTCAGCTCAGGTTCCTGCTCCACATAGCTCTGGGAAAGGGCATCCACCTCCCTGTTTGGGCTCTGGCCATCAGTTCCTCACCCCATACACCCTCTGTGCCACGGCCTCACCACCTTCACAGTGAAGAACTTCTTCCCGACATCTCATGCTAAACTACTCTCCTTCAGTTTGGGCCATTTCACCTGGGCCCCTTTGGATACTGGAAAGCTGCTAGAAGAGAAGGAAATGCTGGAATATTTAATATTCCAACCCATCCTTCTCTTTGGAGCAACAGAAGTAGAAACCAGCAACTGTTCTTCAGCCTGGAAGCAGCTTGTCATCTGCTGAGAAGACATTTCTCCTCCCTGTGTGTGTTTGGGATGTTTCCTCTTGATTCCACAGCAGGTCTTTGTGCAGCCAGCAAGTACACAGGACACTTGTACAGCAGTTGATCCTTCAGGGGTGTCCTGGGTTGGCCATATGACCTGTTTGTATCCCCAATTGTCCCCTTGCTTATGCTGGACATTAAGTTCTGCAGCTTTAAGTTGGTCCAAGGAAGACAGTGAAAGTGAAGGTGGAGGAAAAAAAAAACACTCGCCGTTTGTCTGCAGGATACTACGAACCAAGGCCAAGAGAGCGGAGAGGCTGCATTCCAGCGGACAGCGTTATCTCTTTTTCTTTTTTTTTACTCTCTCTGGTGTGTTGGTGCTGGAGGAGCTCACAGCGGAGGGTTTTTCCTCGGATTTTTCCCGGCTTTTGCAGGGAGAGACTTTGTTTCTTTTGCTGGGTATTTTTTCCTTTTTTCCTCTTCCTGGGACTGGTTGGCATCGCGTGGGCCCAGGACACCAGGGAACCCCCGGGGGGCCCCCCCCCCTCCTCGCCGACTCCTACAGCCGGGCCCGGCAATCGGCCCCCCCACTGGAGAACTGAACCGGACTCAGACGGACTCTGAATCTACCATCTCTTCAGCACAGCCCAGGGCAGACAGAACCAATGCAGCTCCAAGGAGAAAGCCTGAGCATTTTTGGCTGCAGAAGTAGCCTCTGCTTGGCCAGATCTAAAGGAAACCTTACTCACAGTCTCACCCTTCTCCCTCTCACCTGTTTTTTCTTCCTTTTATATTTTTTTCATTTTTTTGTACTTGCAATGCTTTCCTTGGCACTCCTTGACATTCCAGCTGAGCAGCACCTCACTGAGGTATTACCTGATTAACACTGAGAACTTCCACACGTGGAATTTTGCACACCTCGTGTTCAGCCAGTGACAGTAACAAATAGGGCATTAATTAACACCACAAGTAATTAAAGACTCAGGATGCTGACATCTGTAATGAATGTTCCAAAGACAGTGTCCGTGCATGGGGGATCTGTAAATCAGGGTGCTTGCAAAAGGAGCTCTGCTCTTTCTCAGCTCATTGCCATTCTCTGAATGCTAACGAGGGGAACAGGGCAGAACTGAAGCATTTGAATAAACCCCTACTTTTTCAGAGGATGTAATGAATATTGAGCAGACCAATCTATTATATGTTTTGCAGCACTGAGGGGATGTTGATGAAGCCCTTTACTTACCCCACAGTGTATGAGAGTCACAGTGTATCAGAAGGAACCCAATCAGTTACATAAGAAATGGTTTTATTTCCTCCAACATCCAATTTGATTATCTCATTATGTTTCACCCCACTATGTCTAACTTAGCAATTTGCTTCTAGATAATTTCATTCTTCCTTTTTAGCTCACTGTTAAAACAAAGTGACAGGTCAGATGGAAATTCCTTCTCCAGTAGGCCTTCAGTCAAAGATGAAGTTGATTAAAATGTCATATAAATAATAAAACATACTAGAATTAAGTCAAAACCTGACAAATTAGTTATGGCTTGCCTAATCCACATTCAGCTATAAAACACGATTTACCAAACACCCTCACCTAACAAAGGGTATTTGGTATCTTACTGAATTCCCTCTATTTGACACTCTCATAATATGCAAACATATCTGGATATAATTTTTTCATTTCCTTCTGCATGGAATATTTCAACCCGTTAATATACACAAATGCTGGTAATCCTGAAAACTGTTTAGGCTTTATTTTTCTTTCAAATTATATTTTCTCCATTTCTTTCCTGTTACATCCATCCTTGCGCATGGATTTACAAGAGCAGACAAACGATGAAAACGACTTTTTCAAAGAAAATAGTGGAAATAGGTAGAAAACCAAGATTGTAAAAGGATATGTTTTAATCACAGTCATTAACTACCTAGCAGGTCTTAAATTTTTCTGGAGGAATGGCTAAAATAGACTCCTCACCATGCCAATAAAGGTTAAGTTGGCAGTGGTTGGGGACAATTGCAGAGAGGCACTTCAGAAACCTTTTTTTCCTGGTGTTTCAACAAGCAAGAAGTGTATGAATGCTGGAATTGTCACCCCGTGGAAGCACAAGTGCCTTTGCATCTGTTTAGGGCCACTTTTGGATCTGTGTCCTCTGTACCATGGAGTTGTGAAATTCAATCTGTGACATTAATGGGATCAAATGGTGATGCTTAATCCCATGGAACAGGCAGAGACCATTTGAACACTCCCCACAACCTTCATGGCCCTTGCTGAGGTCCTGACCTATATCTTCTCACAATAAAGTTTGCTAATCAAAGGCATCTTGTTTCCCTCTCTAGGTATTACAATAAACGAGATACATATTAGTTTCCCTGTCAGATGATGTCTGAACCAAGAATGTGTGACAAGAAAAAGTGTCTCTTTTACTCAGAAATTCAGGTCTTTTTTTTAGTGCTACCAATTTTCAAAGGGAAAAATAGCAAGCACACATGACTATTTTTCAAGATAACCTGAAAACAGTTTTTTTTTTCCCTCTTAGGTCTAACCTTTTTTGTCTCTGCGTGAACAACTATATTCCTGAAAACAAGGTGGATTTTTGTACAAAATGGATAAACTCACAGTATTTGAAGCAGTTATTTGGAGAAAACTCATAGCACTTGTGAACTTGGGCTAATATAAGAAACCAATGAAGATGAGTGTTTGCATCTTTCTGATGGGGCCTAAAGACAATGGAAGGGATTAAGAGTTAACAATTCAACTGTGACTAAACAATAGATTTGTTAAGGAAGTTGACTAAAGTTTAAGACAACTCCTCCAAAAGTCTCTTCAACAGGCAGATGTTTAATGAATTGAAAACTGCCTGGCATGAAATAACTATGAAGGAAGTTATAGACCAGGGAAAAAGGAGGTGAGAGGCACAGGGGAGTTTCCTGTAGGACCACAGAGAGTCCAAATCAGCCAAGGCACCTCAGAGAAATCACACTTAGCTGCAAATACCTATTTCCAGGAAGCCCAGAGGATGTTCTGCCAAGGAAGTCTTGGAAAGCCAAGTGAAGAACCAGTGCTGACAATCCAATGTGCTTCAGGGAACTGTTGGTACAGGCGCCTGTCCTTGGTACCACTTCGGCCAGTGAGGACTTTGCACTGCAAACTGTGAGGACAAGGCAGCCGAGGAGCCATGAGAAGTAACACACCAAGGGAGATTTGAAAGGAGCTCATTTCTTTGATTTTGATACCAACAGATCTCGAAATTTCTTGCCTGTCCCAGGGAGAAGAAATGGCTTCACAGGTAGCAGATAATACATTGCCTATTTGAGAGACACCAACTCCTGCCAGGTTCTGAGTCCCTACCTGCACCAATAAATCCTAATTTGAGAATGGAAAACATAACCTGGCACATGTGTGCTTGGCAGATCCATCACTCCCAGTTTATTCAGAGTCCTGGGACCCAGCAGCAGTGTCCAGGAAAGGGAGCTGTGCCAGCTCTGCACCCACAGTGACTCACCTGTTCTTCAGCACAAATAAACCAGCCGTCAGTGCCTCCCTCTGCCCTGAGCCCCATATTCCCAAAGATTTCTATCCTATGTCCATTCTCTCTTCCATGGCAATGTTTACATGTTTTTCAATACTTCTGCTCCATTTGGTGCTTCTTTTATGTACTCTCCAAGACTTTCCTTCTCTTCCACCATCCATCCCTCATTTTCCCAGCTACCATTCTGCCCTTCCAGACTCAACCTATGCCTGTTACTGCCAGCTCTGCAGATATTTTTCTTCATATGACATTCAAAATACATACGACCCTTCTGAAAATGTTACTCTTTCTTTTCATTTGGGTCTTTTTCTGACATCTCTCTTTTTTTTCTGGGGTGCTGTGTCTAATCAATGCCAAGTGAATGCTGTGATAAAAAAAATTATCCTTTCTTAGAATCTGAGCCATTTCAGGACAGAAACAAAATAAGGAAGAAAATATCTTGAGGTCCTCAAGAGTCAGAGGAGACCAAGAGCTTATACAGAAACCTCATTTTTGTGCTGTGTGGACTTTGTTCCTTAAACTTCATGGGACAAGCTCCCTGATGTGGATGAAACAGAGCATCTCATGACTGGCAGCCCAGAGTATCCTCTCCAAGGCTGCTCCACACCCACAGAAAGCTGTCAAGTCACCCCTAAGAGGCAGCCCCATCAATATCTTGGATTTAGGCCAGTGTTTCCCAGCTATGGGTCACAACCCCACCTGGGCCAGAGTCAACACAGGGTTCATACAGGGTCACAATGAGCTGGAAAGAGCTAAAGAAATATTTAAGCTTAAGGATTTTTATTCAAGGGTTTTTCCCAGTTGGTGGGGGGAAGGGAAGGAGTGGAGCTGCACACAAGCAGATGATCCAAGGAGGCTGATTGCTTCAGAAATCCTGACTTGAAATAGTTGGAATTCCACACTGGAGAGAAAGAAAGTGATTCTGTGGCTCATGTACTTTGTATATGTACCTTTTTTTTTTTTTAAATGTATTCATTTGAAACTAGTCTGAAGTCTGGAAAGGTTTCAGTAACCTTAGAAGACAGACTAGCAAACAAATACAAGAGACATCAGCATGAGCATCCTTGTAATAGTACCTGGCTTTCATCAGAAGAATTTGAAAGGGTTCTCAACAGTGAAAGCGTTTATACTTCCCATGGAGTAAAAGGAGGTTTTCATTATTCACATTTTACAGAGGAGAATCTGGCTAGGTGACTTGCTCAATGTCATGCAAAAATTTTTGTGGCAGAGTTAAAAGCTGAGTCCAAAATGGAATCCTTCATTAAGTTAATGCCCTTGTCACAGCACTATTCTGTGCTCAGATTCCCCCCCCAAAATGCATTTTCAATCAAATCGTTATCACCAGCACCTATGTAGTTAGAACTTGAGCAATCACAGGAGCATTGCAACAGACCTCAGGGTCATGAAATGTGTGAGAGGGATTAATCCAACGACTGAATTTTTTTTGATCTTACACAGGTAAGATCAGGTGGAGGTGGAGTCATAGACAGTGATTTGCTAATATGATTTCATTCCTAAGTGGAATACTTGCAAAATCTTGCCTACACTTAATTATGAAGATTGAATTTGATGGCTGCTTTTGTCCTTCAGGAGCATGATGGGAGTCAAACAAACAACATCATCACCCACCCAGCAGTGAAGCTGCTGAAGGTCTTCCCTGTGTGGGCCACTTTTAGCACCTTGGCTGGTTACTGGAGCATTTAACAACCTGGAAGAGGTTGAAATGTGGGAACTGCCACGGTGTGGGACAACCCCACAGCAGTGAAGCCAAGCTGGGCTTAAGATCAGCTCCAGCACTGCATTCCTTGTGTGCACAACCCAGAGCAGGACGTCCAGCGTGGGCCTTGTCCATGAGAAGAAAAAACCTCTTCCACATCTTTGCTGAAATCCAGTGAACTGCTGTAGAAGCCAGACTGACCTGCAGGGCATCAGCTCACCATGGCCACAGCCCCCTGGAGCAGGGACAGCCATCACCAGGAGCCTGAACTGATGACATTTTACAGGTCAAGATACTTCCAGTTAGCTGGTATTTGGCACTGGGTCATTAACCCAGCTGCTGGCACAATCCTGTTTTCTTGTGTAGATAAGAACTTGGCCTCATCCTTTACAGACTGATTTGTTAGCTGGGAAAAGATCATTTATTTCTTTCACATCATTGCTTCAGCTATCCTTGGATAAACTGGCTATGCAATTTAATGGCTGATAGCTTCCTGCTTGCAGTATTTTCTTCATAACTGCATTCTATACTCTTTCCTACTTGCTTTCCCCCCTCCCCATCAACTTTAAAATATTTTTAAAAATGAAAACTTGTAGTAATTTTCTGTGTCATTTTCTAGTGAGGGAATCAATCTTACGAATACTTTGCAAGTAAGAACAATTGCATTACAAATTAACAGAATCTTCTACTGTTTTCTCCCTTGAGTTTGGGAAGCTTATCTGTTTACAATCATCACTTCTGTTTCTGCAGGGGAAGATTGGGAGGCCTGGGACTTAAAAAAAAAAATTATGTGTGTGCTGAGTGGGGTGGAGTAGGAATGGATACACACTGGGAACATTTTGATTCCAGAGATCTTAGAAAACTGCTAATAGGATGATGAAAGCTTGATTTCACAGGTCTGTTACACTCCACCAGCCTATTTTGCAAGGTTCCTTTGTACATGGCAATTACTAAGTTCCATCAAAATACTTATAAAATTTTCTCCTGCTAGAAGTAAAATCACTTTTCATTGCCTAGACAAATAGAGTGATGGAGATGTTTAAAAATCTCTGCCTAGAGACCCTCGGGACTCCCTTGGTGTCTGAGATCTCCTACCCATGTAGGCATGACTCAGGCTGTATTGAACGCATGTGTCCTTCTGGAAAACAGCCTGAGGTGTCCTGGGGCATCCAAAATGGCACTACAGTCTGTTTCTGTGGTAACCAAATCCCACATATATATATATATATATATTTTGAACAACAGAATGAAAAATACTATGGCTCCTAATTTCATTGTTTTAGGTACTTGTGTGCCCATACATTTATAAACAACATTAGGGCACTGCAGAGTAGCAGCAGCTTGAATAAAAACAATGCCAAGTCAAGGAGGCTTGCCTGGCAAGAGAGAAACTCACAGGACCCCCTAACTTTTCATTTTCCAAGATCTGGATATTTTTAAAGTTAAAGTTTGTTTAGAATGTGTAATATCAAGAGCTAGGTGTTTGAAAAGGACTTAATGTTGAAGTTGGAGCTAATGGTTTGTTCTGGAAAGTGCTAGTAACATATATATAATGATAGATATAATTTGATATATTTTTACATATACATTGCATGTATTTCAGTATAGCAGCAGAATCAGCTGAGTTGCACTCTTCTAAAAAGGGGAGGATGGCTAAGCACAAGCTCAAGGTTTCTGTTAAATATCATACCTAGGTAGTCAAGACAGGGAAAATACAGGGAATAGAAAGCCAGCAGGGACTAAAAACAACACTTTCAGCTCATGCCACTCTCTCTCCTCTGTGACTAAGTAGGAAATCATCTTTATTTTCCTTCACCTGGAAGGAAAGGGCAGCTCAACTACCTTTGCTGGAGTCCAAAAAGGATCTAAGATGATGAGTGGTCAATTCTCCAGGTGGGCTGGTAATTTTCTGTGTTCCCTCAATACCTGATCCAGGAACTGGGCCAAGGAGCAGGACCCTGATAGAATCCTAGCCGCAGTGAAATCAAGGTAAAAGTCTTATAAGAGGAAGGTATCAAAGGTAATCTCAAGTTGTTTGAACAATGGAAAGGTCTACAAACTTAGGTATGTTATGAAGTATAAGGTTTCCAGTAGCTGTAAATGGAAGGAATAAAGAGTAGATGTACCACTCATCAGAATAGGGATGGTTTTCTTAAAGGTTTGACAGCCTTATTTTTGCAAAGAGCAGAGCTAACACAATTATAAACACAGAAAAAAAGACCTTCCAAACTATTCTAGCCAAAGCCACATGTTTAAAATGCACTAAAACGGGTGTTAGACTCAAACAGCAATTAACTGGATCTAAGCAATAAATAAATACTGAGAACTTTAATCACAGATCTGTGATAGAAATCATGGAAGGAACATAAATATGATGTCTGGAGCTGATTAATGCTCAGAAATTAACAAACAAGAGAAGAATAAACAGAATGAGATCATCTTCAAGTACTATGAGGAGCTAAATAGGAGTGTATTCCCCAGGCAGGGTTGAAAACAGGGACAAATCTAAATCAGTTTTCCTGGGAATACCAAGCTTTTTGAAGGGCATATGAAACACGTATTGCACAAAAATCTCTGATACCTTATTCCAAGGAGCTCAATGCCAGGTGTGGTGATTTAAAACCATTCAGCTCCCCCACGTCAGCTGAATTCTCATAAACACTGGCATGCCAAATATATTGACTATGTGATTTCATATAAATCCATTTATCCCTGTGCTCCCAATCCAATAAACAGGAGTTATATAAATGGTACAATTTCATGCAGTGTTTTTATCTGAAGCAGCTGCCAGCTGTGCCTTTATTCACACCAGCACATCTATCAACAACTCCAAGCCTTTTCAAACATGAGACTCACACTGCAGAAAATACAACTATTTGAAACTTAAAATTATCTCTGCCTTCGCAGCTGTGTCCATGGGCTGGTGTTAGCCAGTGCTGGCCCTGTGACCTATGCTGTGTAGCACTCACTGGTGGGGCACTGTGGTGACAGCACAGCTGCCAAAGGTACTGGCCACATCACATACTTCTTGTCACCAGGGTGTCTCTGTCAGCACTGGGTATGGCCCTGGTAAACAACATTCAATTGTCACCTTGCCTCTGTTCACCCCCAGGAAAGGAACTGGGAGGCACAGGCAGCATTTGCCCACAGTTACCCGTACCATCCCTGTAGAGGACAGCATCCAGAGGTCACCAGAGTCCCAGGAAAGTCTTCCCTGACTCCAGGGACTCTGGTTGCTCTGCAGGCACTCCTTGCTGGATCCTGCTGGTGGAATTGCCAACAAGGATGCCACGTGTGAAGGTGGTTCCCACACCCTGCTGCACACATGGGCACAGGAGCCTGGGTGAGGCTGTGGCTAATTAATAATTTATTGCAGGCAGACAGCTCCAGACCTTGCTTTTTCCTCAGTCTGAATTTGACAGCTACAAGGCATTGATGCCTGAAGGTTTGTCCATTCATTTTCAAACACACCAAATGTGCACTCTGCTCTTCTCACCCCCTTGCTTTTCCTCTCACCATATGACCCATGGTTACAGTTAATTTCTAAGTGGAGAGAAGCCCAATTACTGCAGATTGCTGTAATGTTCAAACTGGGTCCATGAGGAACTCTTGAAGTTGCTAATAAAAAATGCTAGGCCAAGTAATAAAACCTAGTTTAATTCAGGTAACCTAAAACTAAGCTCAAAACACAGAGCAGGGAGATTCCTCTCTCTCCTCAATGACACTGTTCCGGTCCTTGTACTATCAAGGCAGATTAAGAGAATATATTTCACTCCCTATGTATTTACTCCATTAGGACTTTTTTTCTCTTGTGGAGAAAGCACAAGTGTACCTTCAATACCACTGAAATACAGCCATGCAGCAGCAATAAAAACTCTGGTTCATGCTGCTGTCTCAGCGCAACTGTATCTGTTTAAAAATGTTCCACAAAGCTTGCAATAGAGCAAGAAATTATTTTTCTATGAGAAAACCTAATGATAAAAATGAAACCAAAAAGCTTTTGCTTTTGTAATTAAAAAAAAGGAAATTAATTCTCCAACAGTCAACCTGTCAAATTTGTGAATGATGAAACCAGAAAAAGGATCTACCACACAAGTTAGACAAACATCAATAGTTAATATAAAAATATCTATTCTTGTAAAGAAAAGACAATAAAACACAGAGGATCCGGTTGTCCATTAAAATTATTTCATAAGCTGTTCTTCAGACCTTGTTTGTGTCCTGTTTCCATGTCTGTTAGAAAGTTAAGAAGGAATTTGCTGCAATGTGTCTGAGAGTTACAGCAAAAAATCCATAGTGGCAGCTACGGCTGTGGAATAATTGTGCAGGTAGTGCATGGCCTGTCTTGTTTTTGCCAAGGCAGAACTGGCACATAACAGTAGAGGGAACTGGGTTAGAACTTGGGAAAACCTGGAAGTCATACAGCACTTAAAAGCTTCCTTGAATTTCACTATTTTCTCTTGCATGGCTAAAGCTATAGCTGGTATAAATCACACCCTAGGGAGGAAGAGCAAGAGCATTGTACTTTTGCCTCATGTAGAGTCAAGCTCTTGCAGCAGAAAGAAAATCAAAGCATGTTTGAAAACTCATTCTGCCACAGAGTTCCAGTTTATTAAGTCAGCTGGTCTTCCTGTGCCTTGGTTTCCCCTTTGAAATATGCAGAGGGTATTATACATAATATTACAAATTACCTCTGTGAGTAAAACCAGGAACAGCATATCTGTGGGATTTTTGACACTACCTAACTATAGGCAAGAGGAGCAGGTGAGACTTTTAAAAATTATCAGGACCAGTGACTAGAAATGGGCCTTGGAAAGGGACTTTCTTCCTCAGACAGAACTGCCATTTGCAGAACGATTTTGGCTTGACTACTTTTCTTTGGGGTTTCACATACCAGGGCTATTGCATTCCTGGTCCTGTCTCTCTTCCACAGCAGAAACAATTGATCATGCATAATTTTCAAGAGTACATAGTGGTTTAGTCTTCCAGTCTATCAGGGACTTTGTTGGCAAGGAAAAAGCTTCAGAGGTGAGGCTCCCTGGACTGTGTGAGTGTGCACACGTGTGCCCATAGCAGAAGGGGCTTCAGAAAATGTCAGCTCTTGGGAGTAACTTCTAGAAAGATTTCCAGGACTTGGAATCTGTCATGATTAAAACCAGTTGTTCACTTTCTTATCTTCTGTCAAACTTGAGAAGTGTAATGATAGCTCTTAAAGATTGCACTCTCTGAGGACTGGGAATACTCAGAGTGGCACGTGAGCCAGAGAGACTGAGGGAGATAAAAGAAAATCAGGGGTAAAAGTTCCCCTCTGCAGGTCACAGAAATATGGGCATGCTTGGCTTTTCCTCCCCACTAATGATATAAAAACGTATCATTCCCAAATGTTTTTGACTTTAAAGTGAAAGTCTAAAAGGCAACCATTGGTATTGCTATCACAAACATTGCTCTGTGCTCCAAAATCAACTCTTCTGGCTCGCACTGTGAAATGTCAGCTTGGAAAATAGTAGCTCTCTGTTGTGGCAGCCTCTGATTGTCATATGCGTACATGCATCACTTGCACACAAACAAATCTTTTTAAGGATGGCCTCCAAAGCAGGGTCTTTGGGAAGGTTACCGCTGCACCATATGTAAAACTTTGATTTACAGTTATATTTTTCACAGCATGACACACATTGTTGGTGAGCTGTGGCTGTGATAAAATCGTGAAGGTGTAAAGTTTCCCTGGCTGGATGGTGAGGAGCAGGCAGGGAGGGTGTAATGTGAGTCGAGAGCTGCTCTCCAAATGAATGAACTTGTATTGTGGATCTGGTTACAGCCGGCACACTGCCTTAATCCATCAACAGCAAGTTCACTTACAAACCAGCCTTTGTTTTTAATCCATGAGCCTTTGGGGATTCACTTTAATCAAATGACCAATCACAGAAACACATAAGAGGGAAAAAAAGGATTGCTACAGTGAAGTTTACTCTCAGCCACAAACTCTCCCTCAACCCCCCCCAGGTAATGCAGATAACAGTGTAATGCACAGCATTAAGCTTACAGGCGTTAGAGCTCCCCCAGGTTGGAAGTTAAGGCATGGCGAACCAGATCTTGTTACTTTCTGGGGATGCTTCTCTGAGGCTTGGGCAGGCTTTGGTTTCAAACCACGTGTGCTTGCACAGACACAGCCTGGTGATGGAAGACAGCCACAGGGATTGTGAGTGCTGCAGCTCGCTTGGAGCTTTCTCCTGTTCTGGACAAATGAAAAGAACGTCCTGGATCTTGCAATCAAGATGTGTCAAGCTGAAATAACATACGTTCCTCGGCAAAGGCCTGACATTAAGCCTTGGGGTGCGTCTATGTACATATAAACAAATACTTTTCTTTAAAAATGTGTGTGCATGTTTTATTTATCAAAAAACATAAACAAAGAGCAACATTTAGGCTACTTTTCCTGGCAGGAGACTAAGCCAAACATCCACTGCTGCCCAAGAGCCCACATTAGGATGGCAGACACATCCATGAGGATGGAAATGGGGACAGACCACAGTTCCCATGTTAGCACGGTAATACTTTGGTTTCTACTCGAGGCCATAATTCTGGGTTACCTGGCCACTCTGCCAAACCCCTGTCCCTTGGACTGCCCCAGGATGGACCCAGAAGACAAGGATGACTCAGTGCCATATGACCGAGCTCCCCAACGTGTGTGCTGGGGGAGCACAGGGTGGCAGGGGAAGGTGGCAGGATATGCACGCCACGGCATTAAAGACAGATGGTGATAAATGTGCCATAAAGCCACAGGCACTGACAACTCAGGGCCAGCACTGCAGCAGCTGCTGAGGTATCATGTTGTAAGCAGCCCCCTGCCAGGGCACCCCCCTTGCATCGCCTGTCACAGGAGCTGTCACCTCTCACAAATCTGCCCGGTCCTCCCCCCCCCCCCCCCCCCCAACCAGGGCTCCCTCATCTGCAGGATGAAAGGCAGGTGAAGGAGATGGCAGCAAGGGGTTTGTAGCGTAACTTGGAGAAACCCTTCTGCACACTGGGCAACCTGAAATGAGGACAGAGGAAGGGACACAAATACAACCTCCCCATGCCAGAGCCTGGTGCCACTAAGCAGCCACTGCACATTTCTGGGCACTTGTCCCCAGCATGGTCTCCCAGACCTGCAGGTTTCATACCCAGGTGGGCAGCTCCTGCCTAAACAAGCCCTCATCACTGTTCAGCTTCTGTGAGCTCCCAGACTCCTCTAGAGACTTCCATCAGACCAGGGAATTGCTCTTTAGGTCTTATTCCCATAATAGCAAAGAAAGAAACATTCAGTATTTCCTCTACACATAAGCTCTGGATGACCAGAAATCTGGAAACAAAGTCTCTGCTCTTAGGGAATTCTTCTTTCAAACCCTAAGGAAGGTGAGACACTACAGACTCTTCTCAGGAAAGGCAGTACTGGAGAACAATGCTCAAGGGGATTCAGCTCAAATGCCCTTTTAAAACCATTTCCTCCCCTTTATAGATATATTTACACACATAGACACACACATACACATACAAAGTGCTGCTTGCTTGCTGGACCAAATACAGATCATGGGAGCACTGCAGGACTATTTCACCTCACTTTAATTGTGCTGGTGGGGGGTCAGTTTAACTATGAGATCATCCCCGCACCCCAACTGCATAACTTGAAGTATTTTGGCATATTTTGCTTTGTTTTCAATAAGGAGAGGATGCAGGAGGGTCCCTCTTGTCACTTACAGCCTGTAGCAGGTGCCCCTGGCAAACCCAGCTTGTGCCCTGCTGAGGACAGATTCCCAGAAAGCGTCTGCTTTCCTCTCAGAACGGAGCAAGAAGCAGGGAGACTCCTCACTGTGGAGCTGTACAAGCAACACAGTCTGCTGGAAAAATTTAGCTGGATCACTTGTCATGTGAAAAGCTCTGTTCTCACCCAAATAAAAACTTAAAAATGTGCTGACTTCAAAAGAAATTGCAAGATATTATATTTTTCAATTTCTTTTTTCAGGGAATTATTTTTTACTGACTGGGTTTTGATTTTTCCTCTTTTTTCTTCTGTCATGACATAGTAGGAATCATTTACTAATACTATCCCATTAAAATAGTACTATAGGTTTATTTTCAGGCTTTTTTTCCCCTGAAGTAGGCTTTAGTATGTAATGTCGAGGTAAGCATCTTGTTTTATTTTCTTGACTCATTTGATGTAAGAAAAAGGCTTGAGATATAGGTTAAAGTACAGCTTTGGGGCAGGTGGAACCTATCAGATGCTATCCACTGAAATATTTTAATACACAGCCCTCCTCTCTCTTACCTCTCTGCTCCTTACCTGTGCTAGAAGTCCTGAAAAGTCCTTTCACCCTGGTGTGCCCTTCCTTTCCTTCTATTTACCTCATCTGAACTCTGTAGAAATTAGCAGTTTATTCCAGCTTCCCTTTGAAGTGAACTCTTCATGGCAAGCCTGGAGTTATTTTCCATTTGCACCAGAATCGATTTACCTGTGGCAAAGCCCTGTCCAAGCAAATGTCTTTTTTAACAGCACCACTAAGCCCCTGCAAATCTCCATGTGTCTGCTCTTTAGAAAGCATCCACTCTTTGGCCTTGCTCATTTAAACCCACTTCTACTAGATGAGTCTGCCCAAAGACGCACCCATGGCCTCCTCACCACTGAGCCTCCTGAAGTCGGTTTAATTTTCAGTGCCTTCTCTTTTATTTCTGTGCCTTTCTTTGGATAAAGATTTTCAAAATTTGCCAGTAATATGGACCACTATTTTTTCTTTTTATGGGTGTGGACTTCTATGTAAAGTATTTAAGTCTTCTGACTAAATACTTACTACTCACCACCAGCTTCTGTGGCTACTCTCTAAGTCATTCATGGAGCCACAGATCACAAGCTGAAAACCACTGTTCTGTGGTACTTTGGTACTTGTGTCTGTACTTAGTTGTGAAAATTGTACTTGTTTAGGAAAACACATATAACCAGGCTGCAAAGTTTCAAAATATTCCGCATTTTCAGCATCTCTAGTCCCGAACCATGGTGTCAGTACAAAAATGTGTTTCCTTGAAAATAAACATAAGAGAAAGCCCTTCTGGAATGTTTCCAACACAAACTCTGCACCATTTGATACCAGAAGACTTTGTAGAAAGCAGTGATCCTCCTTCCCTTTCCCCTCATCCTGCCTCCTGTAAGTGTGTTCATTTTCACTCACATTTCTGGTGTGGTTTAGGCCTCATAACAGTAACGGAGGAATGAGAAAAGAAGTTTGGATGCCACCACCACCATTAGGATATTGGCAATAGCCTGTCACCTACTGGAAAATAAGACTGAAGCTCCCTGGTGGCAGTGAAGAGACTGGTGGCAATGCAGGCAGACAGCAAGTCCCCAAGGGCTCCCTACCATGCAGATCAGTCCACTGATCTGCTGGAGAGTAGCTGTGTGGAGAAGGACTCAGGACACCAAGGTGTCCCTGAGCCAGCAATGTCTCCTTTTGCCAAGAGGGGAAATGGAACCTTTGGATGCATCAAGAACAGCAGTGCCAACAGATCAGGGAGTGATCCTGCCCCTCTGCCCAGCCGTGTGAGGCACATCCAGAGTGCTGTGTCCAGGTCTGGGATCATCAGGACAGGAGGGCCATGGAACTCCTGGAGTGGGTTCAGTCGAGGCTGCAGAGATTATTTAGAGCCTGGAGCAACTTTGGCAGGGAAAGGCTGAGGGAGATGGGGCTGTTCAGCCTTGAGAGGAGACACAGCTGAGTGGGACCCTGAGCCCTGGGTGTCCCTGTCTGCAGGGAGGGTTCAGAGCAGGGCTCAGGCTCTGCTCTGTGCAGCCCAGCAATGGCACCAGAGGAACGGGCAGGGACTGATGCCCAGGAATAACTTATTTTCTGTGGGGGTATTAGAGAATTGGAACTGCTGCCCAGACAGGCCATGAGTCCCCTTACCTGGAGATATTCAACACCCACCTGCATCTGTGCAACCTCCTCCAGGTGATCCTGTTCCAGCAGGGAAGTTTGGGTGGAGGATCCACAGAGGCTCCTTCCAACCCCCATCCTGGAATTCTGTGGATCCAGACACCTGGCAGAGTAACACTGAAGATTGATTTGGTATCTTAAAGGATACATGAATATGTTACTAGAAGCTTGGGCTTACAAATGAATTTACAAATTTCCTTTAGAGATTTGGGCTCTTTTTGATGAATTAATTTCTCATGCTACTGAATTTTTTTGTTATTTGATTTTTTTACTGTGTTCTCATCCATTGACTGAACATAGATTGACAAGCTGGTTAAGAAAACACACAAATATTTGGCATTGTGGTTAAGTATCATCACCAAGCCTAACAGCTGTTAATTACACAAACCTTTGTTTCCTTGTGCATAGAAAGCCAAGCTCAGCTTGACAAAGAACTAATATTTTGCTAAGATAAGAAAGCTGAAATCAGACAGTATTGTTTTATTACCTTATTATTGATAAACATGGACTGCTAGAATGTTTTAGCAATGATCCAGCCCAGCAATCCATTACTCATACAGTCCCTGTCTGTAAACTCAGGCCCTTAAATGGCTGAACTATTCTTAGCCTTATGTGGTGAATACGCAGGAATGTTCATGGACACAGTATTAAGGACCTAAGAAGATGGCCCTAACAGTGCTTGGCAAAGAGAGATGAGATTTATGGAAAGTTTCTTTTGATGCTGTTGACTCCTAACTACTGCCCTCTGATGCTGCCCCAACACACAAACTTAGCTTTAAACTTGCATTCCATATGAATGACAGGGAATAAAAAGGAAAAGGGATTTTGGTAAAAGCCTGTGGAACTAGATTCAAGCCAAGGACCTAGCCAAGTTTAAAACCAGGCTAGATCTCTTTAGCTGGAAATTTCGTGACTGAGAAACTCTCCAGCCACTTCCGAAACAGTATCCTTCCTCTCCAACTGCTTTATAGATAACACATCAAACCTGGTGCAAGTGCTGTTAGTGACTGATGTGGTTACCTCAAAGACACTTTAGAACTGCAGTCATATTGCATTGAAATCTTGCTTAGGGGGTTCTCCTTTCACAGATGCTCACTGAACACAGGAATCCTCTAAAATCCTGCCCTATACTTGTGCTTGCTTGTTATCACCAAAGCAAGAGAGAAGATTATCCCACCAAAATAAATACAATATTTAAGAAAAAGAAAAGGGAGGGGAGGGATGACTTCTACAGCTGTCCTGAAAAAACGAATCCATACATTAAGTTTTGTTGCCTCACAGCCATAAGGGACTGAACTGCAATTGCAAGAGTGTATTTTTTGGGAATGGATGACAGGTATTTATACACTGTTGTAGAGCTTTTTGACTACTAGACTGCGTAAATCTAACAGAATATTATTTGTTTCCATGTTGAGAATTAATCTTTCCTGAACTGGCTTGCAAACCACTGATTATCAGTGCAGCAAAATAAACAATGCTTTGCGAGGCAGAGATGCAGGACGGCTGGGCCTGTGAGGGAGGTACTTGACCTGTTCTTTGGAGCCTTTCTGGGCTAGGACAGAGCAGCTGCTAAAATATCACCACAAAAATGTGTGAAACTTCGGGGACAGAATCTCAGGACTCCCCTCTCAAACAAACCCACTGTGCCAAACAAAAACACCTCATGCACTGAGAGGGAGGGAAGAATCGTATCTGCACTGGGATTGGGTGTAGGAACCAGCAGCCACCACTGCTGGAAGTAGAGCTGAGGGTGGCAAACTGGTTTGTTTGGTTTTTTTTTACAGCTCTCGAGCCCCAGAGCAACACGTAGGGTGTTGGTTTGGGAGTGACACAGAGGGAATGCTGCCATCTACTGAAATCAGGATTTTTAGCACTAGATTTTCTCGACTGGACTCCTCTCACCCACAGTCTAAAGATACTGCAGCATCAGTACGGTATTCATCAGATTAAACAGCTCTTCGTCCCCCCCTAATTATTTTCAGGAATTGAAAACAGCATTGTAAAAAACTCTACCAATCTGACCTTCAGGACCCCAAAACAAGCAATAGTCTACCATCAAACTGTACTATTACAAAGCTATTAATTTGAGATAGAAAACCTTGCTGTGAAGGTGTATTTAAGCCCAGACAGACTTTTGAGCTAGATCAGAATTTTAGATCTGCTCTGTTCTACTTACATGACAGAAAAAATGCAAAATTATTTTAGTGGGAGCAAGTTTACTCTGCTATTTTCTTCTGAACTGATTTAGTGTTGGACTAATAGCCTTGAACTACAAATCTGAAATTAATTACTCTAGGCACCGGAGATTGTTGTAAAAATCTTGACTAAAAAAGCTGAGGTTAGATTTTAATCACTCTCTCTTTTCTGTTTATATGATATACACAACTCTTTTGTGGCTATGCAGAGTCACTTCACTGGCAGCTGTTTACCTGCAAGGTCTGAAGTGGTCCCTGCATTTCCCTTAGCTCCTGACTGGAATAGTGAATGTCTGCAAACCCCAGTGGGGAGGCTGGCTCAGAATGCTCCAGGAACACAGTGACATAATACTCACAACATGGGTTTTAAACCAAACTTACCAGAAATATTCATTAACAACCAAAGCCATAATTAACAACAATAAAACATAGCAGCTCAGAAGTCATCTCAGGCACCATCCACAGCATATCTGACCAACTCTGGATGCTATTTCTGTTGACCCACCAGTAATTTTAGTGCTGCAGAGGCAATGCAGTGTGTTAGGCCATGATAGATTTGATCTTTTCTCACATCCATCTGTTTGTGTTGGCTGTTGCTGAAGTCCTGGAGATAATACCGGTGTTCTGTGCTGCTGGAGCTGGCTGTGCTGGAGAGAAATCTGGGCAAAGCATGGGGTGAGGATTTGTCTGCCTTGGTGAGTGATAGCAAGCAATTTGATAAAAGGAGAAAAAAGGTCAAACAGGCTTCTTTTTGGTCTTCTTCAAAATTAATGGAGGCCTATTGAATAAGGCTCCCCTCATTAAAAATAGTGGACAATATAGAAATGGAGATCTCTGTTTGCTGCTTGGTTGGGTTTTGTCTCATTTTTGCCAGGCAGTTGGATGACTCATACTCCTGCTCCTACAGTACACATCTGATCACATCCCCCAAACTTTGAGTATGTTTGCAGTCATATGTTTCACAAGTTTAAAGCTAGCAGTCATGCCTAGCTCTCAACCCAGACCCATCCTGAGTCTACCGACTGAAGCAAACTGAGGTGTTGACCCACTGACCATTGCTCCATCTCTTCAAATGAAGCCATTTCTCCAAAGCTGCAGTTTGGGGAAGAGCCTCAGTCAGGACACAGGTCACAGAGGCTTCCAAATCTGAGCAAAATGTTTGGATAACCAGCCAGAGTAGTCAGGATAGCTTCTGCTGAACACCAGCTCAGGTGTCTCTGGTATCAAGGAAGAAATACAAGCTAGTCCTACCTGTCTGTTTGAACTATTTACAGTGCTGTTATCCAGCTTTCAGGTTTCAAAATTGATCACCAGAGTCAACAGAGGGTTGAACAAACATATCCATGGTTGAGTATTTGTATTTGAGATTAGGTACACATATACAAGTGCGTATGTGTGTATTCAGCCAAACTATTGAGGAACTGAGTCTAGGCCATAAATGGCATTTTGGTCAAAAAGCAATCAAATTATTCACGCAGCCAACTCATAATTGTCCTTATCTCCTTGCAACTCAATTGAACATTTATTTGGGACCCTTGTCAATACTTTATATTAAAGTTTGGACTTGATCTTTTCTTCAGTGAGCTGCTTTTGGTTTTCCCATTTTGAATTCTTTCTCCCCTACTAATGTCTAAATCCTCATTATCGTTTGAAAGAAGTAGTTTAACAGTAAAGGCTCCCTCCACACCCCTGAGAAAACAAGGAAACAGGCAGTGCACATCTTTGCTGGAACTCCACTCAGGAGAGCAGCATCAGGAAAAAAACATTCAGTGAGGCTCATTTCTATTTCAGGCCTAATTTTTCCTACTGCAAACAAATTAAACCCCACAAGTCTTCCAGGGTCTGAATCTGTGCCTCTGCAACAGTGATATGTGTGAGCAGGGACGTACTCAGATGGGTGGACACTACAACTCGTCAGGAAGGACCTGACGAGCCAGAAACAATCCAGTGATAAACTCAAATGAAGGCAAACAGTTTGACTTTTGCGAAAAGGTGTTTATCTTTTTTAACAATCTTTTTCTCCCAAACCTTCAGGGAGCTATGACAGCCTGAGATCTGCTCTTTCTCACAGTGAATCAGTGAACTGAAATACCAGGAGAATATAAATTATTGCAATAGTTCAGCTTTACAAGTTCCTCCTCTTAGGCATTTAAGAAAAACAAAAAGCAGTATCTTTGTAGAAAAAAACCAATAAATTGTATTACACAGTTATGGAACATTGCACTGCAGAAGGAACATCTGCCCTGAGGGAAAAGCATGACTCCAAACAGTGGTTAGCAGAGTAGATGATTCACTGGGATAATCAAGGTTCCCAAACCTGGGATTCCAGGGTCCCAACAGGGGCAGAGTGCAAGTTTTAGGTGCTGGTGGGTGAACTCATAGTGCCTGAGTCCATCCTATTTAAAAAAAAAAAAAAAATCAAAATGCCTCATTTTCTACCAGTCTAGTTCCTTTTGTTAGCACTAAATCTTCCTGGGATGAAAAAGGAGATTAAACCCAACATTATTCTTCTCCTCTATGTAAGAGATTTGAGGTACAGGGGTTTATGTCCTGAGTAACAACCTACTTGACTACAGGCTGATTTTTAACAATGTCACATTTTTATATTAAATAAAACCCCCAAGCTGAATGCACTGTAGCTACACACTGTTTCACTCTGGGTCGGTTTTAACAGGGTTTTAAAGCCATTTCACCTGAGTGCCTGCTGATTACCATGCTGAGTTTTTTCAACCAATCCATTGAATTCACTTCCTTCTGTGTCCCCAGTGTCTATTCACCTATAGAAATATAGAGACAAACAAGGCCACAGGTGCAGACAATTGAGTCTTTCCTGCTGTTTATTACAATGTTGACCTTAGGGACTTGTTGAGAGGCTGGAGGGAGAAGGAAAGAAAGAGAAGAAATACACGCTTTGCAGTAGTATTCTGCTAAAATTGTACCTTCCTTTTCTCATGAAGTTAAAAAAAAAGACTTCTAGAGGGCAACAAACACAGAGATTGAATTATTAGGAGGTGAAGTGGAGGCAGGGCCATTTCTTTTGCATCTCTGAAGGGATTTTGGATGAATTGCTGCTGTCCAGAAAGCCTGCTTCATCCCCCCCCTTCCTCTCCGCAGTTTGCCTTCTGGTTATTCTGGGGAGTGAGAATTTGCCCTTTGTGGTCACCCAGGTGCCTGGTTGGTGTCATACGAGCACTGGGGACACAGCCACCTGCTTGATGTGTCAAGCCTTATGCTGAGCAGAGATCTTGGAGAGGAATCCTCTCACAAAGGGGAGGCATGGCCCCCACCCAAAACTGGCTGGCCTCGCACCTCAGGCTGCCCCTGCCAGGGGAGCAGAGTAGGATCCCCACAGGAAGGGGGTTTATGTCCACAAGAAGAGTTCAGATATTTCTTGATGTAAACTGGCAGTAGTGAATGGGTCAGGTGTTAAAAATGTCCCTGCTGGCTGGATGGGGAGGGTGGGAGGGTTAATGATACCGAAGGCTTGCCTGAGGTCACCTGGATGCTGACGCAGGGCAGCACACAGGGTTGCAGCAGGACAGGGATGTGCTGGAGTGTGGCTGTAACAGTACAGCTTTCTTGCCTGTCTGTGAAGGTGTTTGCACCAATTTCTGTGGCTGATCTCAGTGGAATGCCTATAGTATGGGCCAGACCCTCACTCAAAGACCTTACAGTCAATTCAAAAATCAGAAAACACAGATGGGAGAAAAGATGTATCATGCCCAAGATTAACAGTGTGGACTTGATGTGTAGAGAGTATAAACTGCATGTTAGGGGTGATCCTTCTCATCTGGAAACGGAACTAATTTCTACTGAGCACCAGTTCAATGCCTTAAGTGGAATCCTGCTGAAAGGGAAGTGCTTCTCCTCAAGCTCGTGCAGACTTCACTTGAGATTAGCGAGGTTTTTTGGTGCTTAGGCCCTTTGGAAGCCAAGGTGCATCTGGTCAGACTGGCCTGGAGGTCAATGTCATGCTTGGTGAAGCACTCTGTGTTTTTCTGTCCATCTCTGCACAAAGCTGACCTGCAAGGAGCACCCTGCGCCCCCAGAACCTGCTCTGAATTTCACTGTCCTGTTTGCGCAGGCATTTCAGGGGTTTTAAAACAAACGGACACCTTCTATGTGCTTGCTTAGGAATATCAATGGTAGCTCACTTACTTTGTTAGAAAGCGGGTGCCAAAAAATATCCCCTGAGAAATCTGGTCTGCAGGTTCTGATCCAAAGCCTTTTGCAGCACTTTTGTTGCCCAACATGACCAAGAAAGTCTGGAAAGCAGCTTGTGCAAGCCTTGCCCAAGGCTGGGCTTTGGTGGGCTGGGATGGCCATGTCATGACTATGATGAGCTCAGCTTTTAACTCACAAGACAGAGAATTCTCACTGGTTGCTACTTGATATTAAATTTTATCAAAGATAGGGAGGTTCAAAGTGTGGCCCTACATTTTATGGAGTTTTCCCCTCTCTCAGCACAGTATTTCTCTGCCATGATCATTCCCATGGCCTTGGCCTGATGCTTTACTCTCCTGCCTGTGCCTGCAGCACAGCCATTCCACAGAAACACTTGTCTGTGCCTTTGCCTTCAATAAATGCCACCAGAAACTGTGTGGCACAAACTCAGTTAATACAGCCAAGGACAGCTGGCCCAACAGAGGGGGGACTTCAATCAGGTTGAACTCCCTCCTGATAACATAGAACTCCCTGTCTAGGGGCTATGGATAGGTTTTAACTACAATTTCAAGGTACTGTGCAGCCACAGATTATTGTGAGAGATTTTTCTATGAGAAATTTTAATTTCTGAAAGTTTCCTTTTTCTGACATATGACTTGGAATACAAGTCCTGGAATTTTAAGTCTTATGATGTCAGAATGCCATAGTTGGAGTTAATTACAATTTTCTACCTTCCCTGGCTTAGACACTCACCTATTACCTAAAATACTCAGGAGTTTTAAGAGTTCCCCTCCACCCCAATGGTCACTTTGATGAGCTAAGCAAAAACACAGTTTGCTCTGTCTGAGTTAGGAATTTAGGCTGCATTACTTAACAAACCTCAGGTATGAAAATTCAGCAAGTCTTTTCTGCAATATAGACAGGACTTGATGTTAAGTCCCAAAATGAAATGAATCTTAGCCATTTTTCATGTAAACTCAGCTTTCTGTATTTCTTGTTTTCATTTCAATTTCCCCGCTTGGAATAATTACTGCAAGTGAAAAAGCATGTCAAAACCCCCATTTATTACAAAAAAGCACACTAGAACTCTCATTCTAGAATTCATCACTTCATAAAACTGTACATTATAGGATTGGCCATCCTGGGCCAAACATGTGCTCCATGTAACCCAGTATCCTGTCTGGTACCATGAATAAGAGGGGAAAGTGGAGAAGAAGATAAAAAACTATCTTTTCCCTTACTTTTTTCTCCCACCTTCTAGTAATCAGTGGCTTACAGACACAAAATGTGTTGTAATACCAGGGATATAATTCTTCAAATAAATCTAAATTAAATTACTATTCACTTACAAATAAGTCACTTAATCTGATTTTACCAGAGTATCTGCTTTTTAAAACCTTGATCAATTTTTAGAAGCAAATGTGTATCTTTATGCCAGTTTCAGAGAATGAAACTGGAAATATTCCATTCAAATTATACCCAGGAAGAAAGAGGGATCAGCTGGAAAAGAAATTTTAATTGAAGACATGACCAAGTCTGCCAAGATGAAGGGAACTGAATTTTCTCCCACCCTGTTCTATAGAAACTACCTGAAAGTGAGATTTAATTTTTTTTTTTCACTTTTCCCCCTCTGCATTGATTTACATTATTTATCCTCCTTCCTTCTTGCTCCTTGTGTTTTTTCATTCCCACTGCCTCTTTTCTCTGCCACATCTTAGGAGAATGGAAATAAACCCTCAGTTTAAAACTTCAAACCTATAGGTCCACATTTGCTTAGAAAGGCTGCAGGGATTGCCCTCCCCTCAAGACCTTTTTAAACAAACACATCTATTTAGATAGTTTGTTTCTCTATCAATCTGTGAAAAGTTAATACAGTTTTGTGTAATTTTTTTTTTATGGAAACAGCCCTGTAAAAATACTCTATGGTCCACTGAGGCCTGCCCTTGTAATCCCAATAAATACAAATCACTCTATAAGTTATCATGGTAAGTTCAAATATGTAGCTAATGTAGTCTCAAAAATCCTTCACAAAAGGAAAACAAACAAGCTCCTTTTAAACCCCTGACTGTTACTCTTGACTTCAGCTATTTGTTCAATATTTCAACAACATTAAACAAATATGTCAGAAATACTTACAATTTCTGAGTCACCCCCTTCCTATCCCACACTTCAGACTCTTCAAATAAGGGACTATCTTAAAAAGATGAATGTGATCCATTCTCTTTGTATCTTTCGTTTCAGTATTGTCTTCAGTATTTTCCTGGAGAGTCTCCTATTATCAATCTGCCTAATTCTGGTTAATATTTCAGAATAATTCATTTCCTATCTTCCTGTCATAGGCTGCTTTGGCTGCTCTGCTTTCTATCTCTGTACCTTTTCTAACTCTGAAACATTAGTATGGTTAATGGCAGACAGCAGAGTATTTAATACCCAGCTTAAGCCCCACATTAAGGTAAATTTTTCTGTTACTTATATTCTGTACAAAACCATCGATGAAATTTAAATGACTTGTGTTGCAGCAGAACATTACCATCCCACACCTCCTCTGTAATACATGGCAATTAATTTGCACTTCATGTGTGTTTATTTACACATATATATTTTAGACAACCAAAATCTGTCCTAATTCCTTGTGACCTATAATAAAATATAATATGGAGCTTTAAGCAAAATGTCTGCTCTCTGAACACACACTAAAAAGAAGTACTCTGGGTGTTATGGATATCATAGAGAATGTGACCAGACAAATGGTGTCATTTTATAATTTATCAACAGTATTTCACTAATGAGCATTCATAACTACCTTCATGTCATGGGACACAGGAGAAAGCAGCTTGATTTCCATATTAAACTCTCATTTGAATCTAAGTGCTCTTCCAGAGATGCACAGGAGTTTAGTCTTGAGAGTGAGCAGCAGCTTTTGTGCCTCTCTGAGATGTCTGTATGACATCTGATTTTTTAGAAAATGCTTTTTTCCTGTCAAGGTGTTCCAACATAGGAATGTCAAAATTGAAAGTGGCAAAAGTAAAATAGTTTCTTTTGAGTAATTTTGGTCTTCAGGGCTCCCATGTCTTCTTGAAGTCTGAGTGAATGGGAAAGAAACTCAGTGCTGTACATGGTATTTTCAGGGACATGATCTTGGTCATTGACATATCTTCTTTTTTAATTCTGCACTTGGAGTGGATTGGTAATAGCAGAAGTCAAGAGCAGCAACAACAAGCTACACCTTGCTCTTCCCAAGGAACTGACTCTGCCTCTCTCTTAGGCTTGTCTTTTCCCTTGCAACTCTTCAACTCTTGGGTTTGTGTCAGCAAGACAAAATCACATAAATGCAGCAACATTTGTATGAAAAATGCATGTGCTTCTTTTTCTTTCATTTCCATCATTGCACTAGGACCACAAATGGCAGAAAAACAACTTGGAAGTGTGCCTGACAATTTTTCTGTTTGCTTCTACTCTCACCCTAAAGAATGGAACAGTGCCAGATGACTGAGCTAATAAACGCCAATTTTAGAAAGGACTATTTGGGATCAACTGGTATGTAAACAGTTCTAAAAGCTGAGGGTAAATCAGAGGACTGGCTACATATATAAAAATAAATATTTAACTTTTGCTCAGAGGCATTGGACAAGTGAAAGATCAGAGTTCACTGCAATGCCAGGAAGAAGCTACAGGTCACAAGTTTTGGTCTCAGAAGTTTTTGGGATTATTCCTAGGCAGCCCAAATGCCACCCAGCTGTCCACACACCTCCACCGTGTTACCTGTGCAAAAATCACACCCATATTGACCTTTAATATGAGAAAAGGCTGTGCCAAAGACTGAGGCAGTGACTGGTGAGGTTGCTTAATTCTGGTTTTGGAGCTGTACTGCCAGGAGCTCTTTAGGCTCTGATGCAGTCTAGACTCCCAACCTCAATGTGTTAAATACATTGTCAACTTTGTATTGTTCACTTAGCTGCAGCAAATGCCTTGTATTTTTCCCTGTCTGAGTACAATTAAAGTTGCAGGATATTTGCCAGACAGGGTGAGACTCTTTCACTACTCTCAGCATCCCTTTGCAGTATTGTGAAGAATGCTCAATCAAATCACGCAGTCTCACCTATAAACAATTAATTTAAAATGTCCCAACAAGTTTGTTTGAGGTAGTTTAACACCCAGACTCATGCAGAGACCTGTCCTGCTCTCTGTGCCAGCCTGCACTTCCATTCATAAAGAAAAATTGGGGTTGCCTGAATGAATTTCTCAGTGAGCTAAATACGGCATATGATAACAAATAAAGTCAACCTATAAAAAGAAGAAATAGCTGCTTAAGAATAGAAAAACTCCTACATTCCTCTCTTGTATGGCAAGTCTTAATGTTTTTTTTAAATCTCATATCTTTTATGCCTGCTGGTACATCCCCAGGTATGCAGAGGAATACCAGAGAACAGTAAACTTTAATTATTAAGAGCTGATAAACTGCTGATTATATTCCAAGGAGTTCCTTGCACAGTGATTTTTTTTTAAAAAGCCTCTTTGCATTAATTCTATTTATGAATCCAAGAATACCTACCTAGTGTAAACATGTCCTGGGCTCATAAACTAAAAGGACAAATAAATAAAGGAAAAATTCATTTGTGCAGAGGCCAGAATAACAATGTGCTTCATTACAATATCACTTCTGAAAGCTTTTAAGAAGTCTTTTCCCCATAAGTTCATATTCAGCTTTCTGTACACTTATATTTCTGACCTTGTGCAAAAGAAAAAGACCTTAGTTATACATCTCTTCTAGACTGTGAGAAATAGAAACAAACCAAATAAAATTTACATATTACTAATATCATCCCAGAAACAGAGTGGATAATACTTTTAAAACCCTCGCATTATATGCTGTAACTTGCATTATTTTTCCTCACCCTATTTCTATCTCCTGGCTTTTAGGACAAAATTTGAAAGATAACTTTGCCCTGCCAGGTTTTGTTTGACAAGTACACATCTTAGGAAAGAAATACTTGAATCCATTTTCTGTTGGCACTGAATTGCAGCTACATTGTTCAGTGTAGTTCCTGCCGTGTTCTTTTCTCAATATCCATTTCTTTGCTCATGACTTGATCTATGCTGTTTCTATTAAATTAGAAGCACTTTTAGTTTGTCTGAAATTGAACCCTCTGCTGCTATAAAGCAGTGTGTCTGTGTATGACAACAAGCACAGGAGGGGCCTTACATTCAGAAGTTTATTTTAATGTAACAACCCCCAGTAGATTACAGAATTGGATTGAGCCTAAAGCCACTGATATATATTTTATGACAGGTTGATATAAAAAAATATTAAATTGGCAATTTAGGGGGGAGGGGGGAAAATTGTTTGGACAATTTAGTTGCATAAACTTTCATTCTAAAAGCTGCAAATCATTAACTCAGTGTCTTTTTATAGATCCCCATACCAGTGTTCTTGTCCCAGAATATTTCTGTGTCTGTGTGCATTTGCACTTTCAACACATTCTTTTGGTTCTCTGCATACCCCCTCTGTTTTTGTCTTCTATCTGAGCCAAACAGTCAAGAAATTAAGAGCAGGGTTTTTTACCTCTACATTTTTTTGGAATCTCTAATTTTAGCACTTGTATATGTGAACTTATGTAAGCCAGAACTACACCTGTACTTCAGCAAGAAACGAAACCATATAATTTGTTCTGCCTGAGAAAGCACAATTCACCAACAGAGCTCAGACAGAAAGTCTTTCAGAGGGAGTACACAGGTATCATGCTATCTGCTAAGTTACACACACATTTGAGGAAACCACATGAAGAACTAGTTTGTACTCAGGAAACCTGAGGAGTTTTTTCTGTTTTGTAAAAAGCAGATCTTTGTGTTTATGGTTTATTTTTTAAAATCAAATCCCCTATGATACTGCTGCAACACCTGAGTACCAAGGGAAACTTAAACACCCTTCTCCAGCTTCCTCTTTCAGTATTTCAGTATGTGCTGCTCTCTTCTCTCTTGAGAGCTCCTCTGTCTCTAGTATGACCTTATTTCCTTATTTATTTATTTCTTACAGCAGGGCACCTCAGATAACTTTCCACGCAGATGATTTGTGTGTCACCCGCCCTCTAGTCACAGCTGAGAGCACCCCTGCAGCAGAGAGCACACACACAGAAAGGAGAATCCACTTCTGAGGAAGTATCCCAGTGCACACTTTTGGCAGGAATAAATATTCTAACCCTGCAAAGTCTTTCATCTGCCCCACAAACCTGTGAGAACTGTATGCGACCACAGCAGCAGGGCTACGCTACAGGTTGCTGCCAGTCCAAGTCCATCCTGAAGTCCACAGCAGGGACAGGGTGAAACAGCTCTATTTCCAGGTCCTGTTGTGAAAACACCTCAGATATTTCTGTGTTTGTGACCGTGTTTACAGCCTGGTGGAAGCGTATCTGCTGGACATATTGGAATGCTGCTGAAGGAAACAGCTTCCTGTGCACTTCTCACATCTCCTACCACTCCTGCTGGCCTCCAGGTATGTGCCAGTCATGTGCTCTCTGGCATTTTTATCCTCCTGGTTGGTCTTCTCTTGAATCTTTATGTCATAATGCCACAGTAAAGTCAGAACTGAATTTATGGCATTCCAGTTGGCAGCAGAGAAGCCAACGGCAAAACCATCCCATGGGAGAAAGGAGAAGGTGGATATGGAGAGAAGGGAGAGGAGCTTCACAGGAGGGTCTGTCTCTCATTGCCAAAACTGAACATTATGAGCTACACTGTATTTCTTCAGTTGTAATAATAAATTTTAAAAAAAGAACTTTATAAACAAGGACTGAGCTTCAGGTAAAATGCCTTATTTTCCTGCCAACTGGAAGAAGAACGTAATTTGGAGGTAAGATAAGGAAGTGATAATCTGGTGATCACTTACTAGCACAGCTACTATTTTCTTTAATAAAGAGCCCACATGTAAATACCATTCCCTTTGCCTAACGATTTCATATATGATTTGTTTGCTTTTTTTTTCTTTTTTTCACAACTCCCTTTTCTGCTCCTTGAGCTGTACAGTATATGCCACCACTAATGAGATAATACTAGTGTGTTTGAGAGCAGACTGATCCTGTTGTTTTCAAGCAGTTTCAGCTCTCGACAGTCAGGAGCCTGCCTAATGTTTTGTGGCTGCCTCTGGTCACTGACAGGGTACAAACTGCCTTATCTCCCAGTGGGAGGGAGCTCATTGCCAAACCCATGGCTACTTGACTGGGGAGGTGTCTGCAGCCATTCACACACAGGGCCTGAGCCAAGCACAGGCCTTGGAACAAACACTCCAAAATAGCTCTGCTCTGAATGCGCCTCAATTTTTCTATGCATGTCAACAGATGACATGCATTGCCACAACTGCTGGGCAGGATTCGCGAGGCTTGGGTAAGCATATTACAGTCAAACTCCCATTATTCAGCATTTCTGCAGCTTGGACACTTTCTAAATATCCCTCTTTACTTTTTGAAAGCCTTTTCAATGATACTTTTTGTGTCAGTGTAGAGCTCAGCTACATAACTATTGTTCTATTTTTATTTCCAATAAAAATTGTTCTATTTTTATTTCCAATATAACGCTTCTTTCCAGAGTGCTCAGAGGATGATGCCGTACATTTTTGTCACCACCTCTGGCCAATATGCTCAAGAAGTCCCTCACTGCGCAGGAAAGCAGGATTAGCAGGGAAGTGGAGAAAGCAACAAGAGTTCAAGCAGTGGTGGCCCTCTCATTATTAGGGCTGGTGTAGATTTGGGAGATGGATATTCCCCAAACTGGAGTAATGTCCCAGCTGATGAGGGGATGTCCCACAGACGAGCCCAGGGGAATTTGTGTCTCATGGAAGGAGGGAGGCAACACTGCTACCCTGCACTTCCTAGGGAGTCCAGGTCATCCAGAGCTCCCCTGACTCTGCCCCCACTTGGCAAGGCTTGTCTGTGACCTCCCAGCCCATAACTCACCACACATGAGCAGAATGACTCACATGCCAAATTTCTTTCCAGGATCTCCAATTCACAAGACTTTCTAGAGCACTGGACAAAATCCCAGGTGCACGCTGGCCCCCCCTCCCTGCTGCTTCTGGTGCTGCTCAGCCCCTTGGCTCTTTCTGGGAACAGAGGGTCCCTCAGAGAGGACAGGGACCTTCAGCATGAGCAAGGATGGCTCCTACAAGATGGCCCTACTTCTTTTTGCGTTTTACTTTATGTTAGTGGAGTGTCTTTTTGCAGACGTGGAGCTCTGGTGCTGAAGTACAATGAAGGAATACACTGCAAGAAATAGCAAGTTCCCCCTGACCTCTGTATAAAGGAGATATTATCATTACATACAAAATAAACACTCAAATTTCTTATATATCAGTCCACATATAGTGCTGTGTTATTTATGGATGAAGTCTGTTCCTGAAGGAGCACTCTGCTTCCATTTAAACAAAGAAAGAACAAAAACAACATGGGAATCCCAAGAAGTTGAACAAGACCAAGTGCCGGTGCTGCACCTGGGTCAGGACAATCCCTCAGAGCAATCCAGGCTGGGGATAAGCAGATGGAGCAGCACTGGGAGAAGGATTTGGGGGTGCTGGTAGTGAGAGCTGGACATGGCCCATCCCAGAGACCCCCTATTCCCCGGGCCAATCCCCCACTATGGGCAGCAGAAAAGAGGGAATTCTGCCCCTCTGCCCAGCTCAGATGAGATGCCACCTGCAGAGCTGCCTCCAGCCCTGGGCCCAGCACAGGAAGGACAGGGAGCTGCTGAGCCAGTCCAGAGCAGGGACACCAGATGATCAGAGGGATGGAGAAGCTCTGCTGTGAGGAAAGGCTGAGGGAATTTGGATTTTTCTGCCTGGAGAAGGGAAGGCTTTGGGGTGACCTAATTGTCACTTCCAGTACCAGAAGGGAGTCTGCAAAAAAATGGAGGGATACTATCAACAAGGGCCTGGAGTGACAGGAGAAGGGGGAATGGCTTCACGCTGACCAAGGGGAGGTTTAGATTGGGTATTAGGAAGAAATTTTTTCCTGTGAAGGTGGTGAGGCCTTGGTCCAGGTTGCCCAGTGAAGCTGTGGCCGTCCCATCCCTGGAAGTGTCCAAGGAGAGGCTAGATGGGGCTCTGAGCAACCTGGGATAGAGGAAGTTGTCCCTGCCTGTGGCATTGGAGTTGAAACTGGATAAGCTTTAAGGTCCTTCCTGCCCCAGGCTACTCTATGATTCTATGATTTTTGAGGATAAATAAGTGAGTACAAGGCCACAGGATGGGGCAGGGCAGTGGTGTGAAGGACAAGGGGAATGCAGGACTAGTTACTGCTGCAATGCTGACTCCTTTTTTCTGGGCACCAGTCACTTGTGTTGGTAGAAAAGTGTCCTGTGTAGGGAGCTTGCTGAAGGGATACTGATTTTCAAATAGCCATCAATTTATTTCAAAGGTTTTCTTTTTTTTCCATCTTGTACCAAAATTAGGTTATTCCCCTACATTAATATGGCACAACTTTTTCATTATGACTAGCAAAGAGGAGTCTTCACTACTCCCCAGAGGTGCAGCAGCACAGCTGATGAGATGATTGCACTCTACAAAAAAATAACAGCCTGCTCACAAATGAATCTTCCTGTTTAAAAATTCAAGCAAACCACTCGCACAAATAGCTTTTAATCAGATTTATGGGAACAGAATGACAAGCTCACATCAAATCTCAAGTCAGAGCTTATCACAAATACACAGGAGGGATTAAAAAAAGAAATGTATCAGTAGAATCTAAGCTGAATTAACATAATGGCACAGTCCTAAATAAATGTACTTCACAATACATTCATTGAGAGAGAGCAAGAGAGTGCAAACTATGCATTTAATATGTGCTTAAGCAACTTTAACAGCATAGTAAGAGCTTGTATTTTTTCTGGCGTGTGCCTCTGTCATAATCCCATTGCATACTTTCAAATGTATTTTTTAAGTTGCTCAGCTCCTGTCAACAGATTCATTCAGGGCTGTATTACTAAAAAAGTGAATGAAAAATTCATATCATCCACTCCGATCGACACCCCTGTAACGAAAGATCACTAAATCACCCCCTTGCACATGAAAATAAAATTAGAAATCACAGATATCAGAAAATGAAGACAGTCCATGTATTTAGCTCCAGCATGCCAGGAAGATGCCAAATACAATCCAAGACTCATTTCTATTTAAAAGATACTGACCAAAACCAATATTTTAAGTGTTTACCTTGCCTGACTTTGCATGGGTAAACATTCCTGCATCCAATGTGAGGGCTATATTTAGAAATGTATCCTACTAGAAAACTAAGTAGGCTTCAGTGAAACCACAAAAGTCCAGGGCTTGACTCTGAGGCAGATGAAGTCAACAGGGACTCCACTCAGGCCCAGAAAGTGCCTAACCCCAGCAAGGGCGAATCCCCCCTCCTAGGCTTCCCAGGGAGAGCAGGGCTGCTGGAGCCATGGTAAGCCACACCAATTACTGAAAAAGAAATAGCACTATTGAAAAAATGTTATACAAGCAGTGGTAAACCTCAGTGGCCTGGGTTTGAGACAACAGAAATCCCTTTGACGAGTACTAAATACACTAAAAATAGTACTTGGTTCTTTTAAAAGTCAGCCTAAAATAAATCTTTTTGCTTTTTGTATCCTGTTTTGCAGTTTCACATGAAGGTGTCCAACAGTTGTTTGCCAGCAGTAAAAATGAGTAAGGTTTTATTCCCCAGCCTGTCCTGGAGCATAATGCAAGCACAGAAGATCACAGGACTATCAAGCAAGGACCACATCTCAAGAGCAAAATTCCAGCCTGTGAGAAGTGGCTTCATCCCACAGTGAGATTTTAATGTTCAAAATATATTTGGAAATAGAAAAATACTGACTCCAATGTCCTGAACAACCAAGACAGAGAGAATAAGGAATAATCAGTCTGCAATGTTCTTGCAGCTTTTCCAGACCACATTCTGAGCCATTTCCACCTGGTTTAAGACTGACATGCCCTCCAGGTCTCAGCTGTCAGTGGGAGAACGAAATCCTCTGCTGCTAAGGGAAAAAAAGTGTATCTCTTTCTACATGAGATACAGGGATTAGACAGATCTCCTTTCCTTTGTACTTGAGCTTGGTATCAAGACTCCCTTAGCGGCCAGAGGAGAGAATCAAAACTGCCAGAGAAAAGAGCACCTGTGTCAGACACATGCTCTAGGATGAATTATACAGGAAAAATAATTTCTTTCTACATTTCCAACACAGGATGTTAGCTCAGACTTAAATAAATCTGGTAAATCAGATCCTAGGCTGGCTTGCTCCAGTAGGCAATGCCATCTGTACAATCACATAATTTATCACCTATATTTCTTAGGTGCTCAGAGTACGTATAGCATCAACACCTGTCCTGTAGTGATTGTGGAAGCCTCGGCCAGGCAGTGCCCTGGTTCTTCTGGGAGTGGATGTGGAAATACAAATTCTGTTATTTTGGTAAAAGTTTAATTTTGACTTCCACAACAAATCATTCTGTGATCATAATCTTCTAATTTAGTAACTGGATATCTCCAAAGTATACTTGTATTTCACTGCTGTATCTTTCTTGCACAGCTATAGTGAAGTCATGTCTAAAATCTGATATGTTCTTTAACTTTCAGTTCATCAGGTTCCCTTTACCTTTTCTACAAAAAAAAACCCAAACAATCCCCCCACCCGCCAAAAAAGCAACGTTTCTGTGGTCATGAAAGTAGTAGATGGGGGCGATAACAAATCTTTGAACATGTGGCACAGGAGTTTCTTTTAGAATATTCTACTTGTGAGTAAAATTAAGAGAAAAACACTGTTCATAGGAGCTTCTTTTTAAATATAGGCAATTATGATGCAGATTGTGAAACAAGGATGAGAATTTAGTAACCTGTAACTTATCTTGCAATGTGCAAGCATATATTTTAACTATAGATCATAATTACCATATAAGCCAAGATTGGGGCTCTGAGCAACCTGATGCAGTTGAAGATGTCCCTGCTCATTGTAGGGAGGCTGGGCTGGATTACCTTTAAATATCCCTCCCAAGTCAAAAAATTCCGTGACCCTATGACGCACAGCAGCAGAATTCTGGGCACTGGACTTTATTATCATAGCCAAATCAATTGTGCCCTCGATGGTAAAATATTTTGTCTGACCCCTGCAGAACTCATGGTCCGAATGAGTTGAGCTCATTGTTCATCCCAGACCATTTTTTCCTGCCATTTTTCAAATGGGTATGTGGAGGGACTTCTCTGTAGAAGAAAAGGTGAGGGACAGAAGCAGTGGGGGAAGAAGTAGCACCATCTCCTGCTGCCACCTTTCTGAATGACCAGTGGAGAAAACTTTAGCCATCTATTTTTCCTGATAAAGAAATCAGGAAGAGCTCATGCTGTGATATCTGAAGGTATATATTTTGGTAGAGCATATACTAGCCCTAAAATTGTTTCAACGTTCCTCCTCATCTAGCAATTACTGAAGCACAAACGTATAATCATGGGAAATGCTATAATTAACCATAAATCTCTGCTTCTGCTTGGAGATCAGAGCTTTCATTTCAGCCTGAAAGACTGGAACAAGAACACAATTATTAGAGAATCTACCTTTGAATCAATTACTGTCAGTGTGCTGGCATTGCTTTTTTTGATCTAACCCACAAATTTGTACCTGTATGGTCAGCCAAAAACTGTACATTATTTACCAACATCAGCAATAAAACTCAAGGATCTGGCAGCGCTCCATCTTGGAACTAAAGAGTTCCCTTACTACTGTCCCCTTACTTCCAGAAACAACCCAACTATGCCTGAAATTACTGCTCCTGTAAACTACAGAACTCGAGATGAAACAGAATTTTCTTACAGCTTTTTGCTTTTTTATCCATTAACATATCTTGGGTTTATGAGAAACTGAGTATTCTCAAACACAACTCTGTCCGCCCTGAGCATCTCCTGAGGTTGCTTTAAAGCCCCACTTCACTACAGCCTATTAACAATTACATATTTTGAAGGCAACAGAACAGTTAATTTTGCTTTTTGCTTCATATTTCAACACAAGAGAGTGTAGCAGAACTCCAGTTTTGCTGGAAACTAAAGTGGAAAAGTCTTGAAATTTAGGGTGAAATTGGGCTGATTTTAAAGTACCTAAAAAACCCCTGAGACGTATTTAGCTCACACTGCTGTTATCTGGCATCGTGGACAAGATCCAGGGAGGACTGTTTAGGCTGGAAAACAGGAGTGAAAAAAGAGGTGGAGAAGAGAAACTGGAGCATGATGAAGTGACTGTCAGTCAGCAAGTGTGAGGAGCCTGCCAGGGGTTTATTCTTCCTTCTAAGTGTGCTAAAATCCAGTAGAGATGACAGGAAAAGGGGGAAATGTCTGAACTTCCAGAAGTGCCCAGGTAAGGCTCGTACATCAGGCAGAGAACAGACTGCAATGAAAGAGGAGGGTTGGCTAAAACATCTTTTTCTAAATCCTATCAGAAGATCCCTCTGACGCAGTTTAAAATGCAGGGATTTTACTGCTAAAAACACCAAGCAAAAAAAGAAAACAAATGCAGATTGCAGCTTGCCTGCTGATAGCACATGCTGTTCTGGAGCATCAGGCTACTGCACTGCACTCATCTGGAGAGCATGCCAGTAACTCCAGGGACTGAGATTTCCAGGGGGGTCACAATTAAGGTTCTACTGGGTTATGCCATGACTCCTCATTTTCTGTGTTTTCAGGAGTGTGAGTTTTGCTGAGCAAGACATTTTGGAAAGCCATGAGAAACCACTGGGCAATTTTAACTCTCTGTTAACAAAGATTTTTTTTGGTCACTGAAGGAGCTTACAGAGTATTTACTTTAACTGTTTCAGAGTATGTCGGAAAGGAGTTGCAAAGGGGAAGCTGCATTTCTAAGAGAAACTCTCTCAAGCTGAAGCACTCTGCTGAACACTAGAGATTGAACTTCTTGATAAAGATAATGAACAGAAGAATTTAGTGGCAATGAGTTCAACTTCAGGTTTCTGTACCTGTCCACCCTTCCTGCCATTCCTCTTTCTGGAGGAGGAGAAATCCATGCATAGAGATGGCTCCAGCACCACCTGGATCTCATTTTTAGACACAGAAATCTTAGATATTCATTGTGCCCTTAGGATAGCTGTATATTTTCTGAACAAGATACTTCCAGATACCACATCCCTTAGATCCTCACAAGCCACACACACAAGGGTCTGATTCTTCAGAGAAGCCTAAAGGATCACTGGCTAAACACATGTGCAACCTGGTTAAAGATTTTATTCAAATGGCTGAAAGTTAGTCATCTTATTGGACATGACAAAATATGTCCTCCTTGTCCTGAAATACAAAAAGCCCAAGCCTGCAAAGTATTTTACACATCAAGAGTTGTTTTGATTGTGCTGGCCTAGTTCTACTTTAGGGAGTTCTTTTAGTTCCACACAAACTCAGCTGGAGCTCCTGCACCCTTCAACATGTTTTTATACTCATTGTTTTATTGTTCAGAGACATCTCTCAGTTAGAGTGTAAATTCAGGGTACTTTGTCTTTGGCAGGCTTATCCTGAACTTAAGAGAATTTTTAGTCTCATGGCATTTAAATGGTTCTGGCTTGCCTTGTGAAGGACTTTTTTGCAAGGAAAGCAAGGTTTAGCATCTGGGATGGATAAAAAAAATGTCGCACAGAGGGGTGATGGCATTGTTAGTGGACAGTTATAAGCGATGAGCTGGCCACAGTAGAAATTTCTTTCTAAATCCATCATGCAGTGTTAGACTGAGGCTCTGAGGCATGGGACAGGTCTGGTTTTGGGAAAATGCTAAATAATGTCTTCTGGCTACTCATAAAGCATCTAATCCTTCAAACCTCTTCCACTTGATAGTCAAATAGCACTGACTTGCACAGATGTATGAAAGTAGCCTTACCCAGCCTATGATTTTATTTCTTGTTTCATTGCATTGCATAACCCCTTCTATTTATAAAAGCATACAACTAATTATCTAAATGGAATATTAATAGTCTGATATGTTTTTAAAAATAATTTAATTATGCTTCCAGGCCCAAGAATCTGCTTCTCTGAACCACAGAATTCAGTCTCACTGCTGTGCCCTAAACAAGATAGAGACCCATATTACAGAAACTAACTCATCAGCTACCAAGGCACAGGAACGGAAAGTAGACTTGTGTAAAATGGCACAAGATGTCTCACAATTTGGCATATGCAAAATTTTTTAAAAGGCAATTACAGCAATATACACTCACTGAATGAGTCATCAGAAAACTAGCTAGAAATGGAACCTGGCTTCCTACAGAAAGTGTATACTTTATATCTGTATATATTTATAGCTACACATGAAGAATATATATTTAGCAAAACTGAGTCTTATCAGAAGAAAGTGCTGACAGTCATCTTGAGATGTCTATTAAAAACTCAGAGAGAAAGAAAGAAAGCACTATTCTGATGAAGCAGAACAGTTCTAAACTATTTTTGCCATGCTGTCCCCGAGGTTAAAATCCTGGCATCACAGGTATTTATAGTGTTGGTTTACTATCTTGAAACCATTTTACTTCTCTGGGTAATTCAGAGTACCTTTCACTGAAACCAGCCACGTGGACAGACAATTAGCAAAAGAGAAAAAAACCCCAAATGGATGCATCCCATTTGATGTCAGCTGCGTGAAAAGTGAGTGTCAAATTTAAACCCAGTCATCTGGGAGGTACCTCAAAGGCAGAGCCACCTTCTCCACTTCTGGATAAACACAACAGCATTTCCAAGGAAATTCTCCAGCTCTGTGACTTCTCAGAGTTTGCACTAAAACCCTGAAGAGCTGCTTGTAGGAGCTCAGTCCCATCAGCTCTGATCTCAGGCAGGTGAGAGCCTGGCTCCAGACCTACCTGGGTGGAAACTGCTCTATATTAGTTATTTCTCTGAAGCACATTGAAATAGCTGGAAAGGTTATTCAGCAGTTTTAAATACCTGTAGTATTATTGCAGCTGATGACATTTACAACACACACAACTTAAAACCTACTCATCCCAAAATTTTACTCTTTTAGTTACATCATTGAAGTCTAAAGAATTAGCTCTATGCATGTGAAAAAGCTAAACAGTCATTTTGCCAATATGTCCCTACACCCTTTGAAAACACGAAAGTTATTTTCCAGGAGCTATTGTATTCAGTATTCAGTTAAATTTCAAGCTGCTTCCTTCAGAAAGGGTCAGTAGCAGTGAAAATGTTCACATGCAAGAGCAAAATTTTCCCTATGCTTTCGAGTTTGCCTTTGGGAGTGCAATGATTTTTTCCCCCTCTGTGTAAGGGACACTTCTGAAAACTTGGGGTCAAACAAATTTGTTACTATGATCAAAGCTGAATCTGTCAATTTTGACAATTTTACTGAGCAGAATGCAGCTAGCTGCAAACAAGGGGTTTTATTAGGGAAGTTAGAATCTCATGGAATGTGTATTTATGCAGCCCATAAAGGAGAAAGTCCAAACGAAAATACTCCACTGATATTAAATGCACATCTAAAGCCTTATGCTGCCTGTTGCATGCCCTGAAGAATATAGTAAAGATACAAATCAACAGCTGGAAGGCATCCTGCCTTCCTGCAAGGCTCTCCAGCCTACATAAACATGGTCAGGAAAGGGACTAAGGTGGTATTTCAATAAACCCCCTGGAAAGCATGGAAAGTACTGCTGAAAGGTGATTCTGCTGTTTGCAGTAGTGATTTGTGCTCCCTGCCTGCTCCCTCCTTGGAGAGAAAACAACAGGTGCAGCACAAGGGCTGGCTGAGCTGTGGCCCCTCCAGGAGCTGGGGGTCATTTGAGAATGAGGAACAAAGTTTTCAATTTGCAGTGGAAAACATGAGCAGAGCTGCCCGCAATCAGCACAGAGGTTTCTCAAGTTGCTCAGTCAGTTGCACTGAGATCTGTCCCTGGACATCAGGGTTGCAGAGGATTGCAGATGTTTTGCACAAAAAAAACACCCTAAAGCTTTACCACTGAAGCTATTTCAATTTGATGCTTTGGAGACATTTCCCCTCCTTCCTGTACTTTTTCCCAGAGCTGGAAGATCAAAAAGTACAATAAGTTTGCAGAGGATGTTTGTGCAAATTCTCTAAAAGTGATCCACATGCATTATCTTGCCATAACATCCCTAAATACTGAACCTGAAGTTTGTTTTTGTTTTTTTTTGTCCATATGTATAAATATGGTTGAAAACAGATTGCCTTTTTATTCTCTTTTAATTCACAGACTTCCTCTGACAGACCAGGGAAAGTTCCTATTTTGCCTTTTCATGCCATCCTTGCTTTGGACTGGGAATCAAGAGGAATGTTCAGAACAAATGTGCTGTAGGAGGAAGTGAATGAAAGCACTGCTCAGAGAATGTTTCTTTCCAAGAGAAAACGGAAAAAAAAATGTCTGCACAGGCAACAAAACAGACAAGCTCATGGTATTCTGAGGCAGAAACCATGGATGGAGGGGAAGCCCATTCAGAACCAAGAAATCCAAACCAGAAGAGCTCTGTCCTCCTTACTTTCCAATCTCTTTAAATGACAAAATCACGTGCAGGCCAAACTCTGCAGGAGAGTACACCTGTGTTCTCATAAACTTGTAAGTAAGTCCAGAGTATTTCCTGCTTTGCTCTTGGAAACCCTGACATTTGCCAGCTAAAGAGCACACAGGAGGTTCATTTCCCTTCCTCCCAGTCTTATGTGGAATTTGGTTGAAGTATGTACAAAATTTTCCAGGCACTTTACACCATAAGTATTTGAACAAGTGCCCGGTAAATCTCTTAGTATAAAATTATTTCCCTTCCTATAGATATTTTGAATTTCCTGAGGTTTTTCTCTGCCTATTCCCAGAGTTTCTGGAGATTGCCTGTCATCTAGGCGGGACTGGCACAGACTCATCTGCCAGGAGTGGTATTAAGCATCTCTAGAACTGCAGGGACTGTAGTTTTTAAACAAGATTGTGATAAAAAATCTCTGGAGGGTTTCAATGGGACATTATTTTTCTTTCCTTACTGGATGATTGCAATAGAATATAATATTCCCACACATGCTCATCAACTTTGTACCTCCTCCTGAGCCTACAGGAAATTACACATTTTATGGGAAGCACATGAAAGAATATTTTAGCATTTATTCTTAATGAGAATTCAGTAGTTAAATTAAAAGAGTTGACACCTTTGCAGAGCTGACAAAAAACCCCCAACAAGACACAACCCCACCACAAAAACCAAGCCTTTCTCCTTCTGGTCTGTGTCTTCATATCAGTATTAAAAATCCATCTGAACCCAAGCCTTTTTAACCAAAGAGCAAGATTAACAATAATGGTAAATCTAAACCTACCCCACACCATCAAAAAGTGAACAAAGAAAACGCCACAACCATGCCCATAATGTTCACCCCAAGAGGGGGAAGTGGTGAAAGGGATTTCATTACTACTATTGATATGAGAGGCAATCTGCTAAAACACTATTTCAGCTGCATGCAGTTCTGAAAGAGAAAAAAAGAGGGAATAAGCTACCAAATAAGAGGTTAAATAATACATATTAATCAGACCCTGTAATATCTTCACACAGACATGCTGTCTGACAAGAAGGTCCTTTTAAGCAAGTAAAAATCTTGGCAAAAAAAATCAAAAGATCTGCTGCATATTTTTTCCGGTTTATTTTTCCATTCTTTTCTTGACTGCACTAAGAATTTTAAGAGGCCAAAGATATTCCAAGTGAAATGTCTCCCTTCTTACAAGCTTAAATAAACTAGTTATTAGCAGTAGACTAAGTAGTTTGAAGAAATTTATCTGCCTTGGCAATAATATTTATAAATGACCTATTAAATATTATGGCATGTAGCAGCAGCAGCAGTGTTGAAGTTTGCCTGCAAGGATCTAGTTCCGATCAGAACAAGTGCATTTAGAGGGGGAAATATTTCTGCAGTTTGACACTTTACTTTTCTTTGACACTTGCAATAAATAAAAATAGAAGCAATAAATAAATAAATTGTTCAGTTCCAGCAGCCCTTTTACAGTGCGCAGCTGCTTGTCCCAGAGTGGTCTGAATGAACCAGGGAGCTAAAATCCTCAGCCATAGCCCCTCAAGGCTCCCTGAGGGGAACACAGGTCCCCATTGAGCCAGGAACACATGGGCTGCTCTTTACGGGGCTTTCTCTGCCCAAAGCACCACAACAGAAACCCAGCAATTAGCTATTCCAGAACTGCTATTTTGAGTACAACAAACTTCATCAATGCCTTTGGGGGGGAGAGGGTGGAGAGGGTTGAGAAGTAAAATGCATGTGTGCACACAAAGGTTTAAAATTCAGACTATTTAAATGCTAATAAATATTGTGTTTGAGCACTTACTCTCGCAAGTGACAGAGAAGTCAAAATCTATCTCACTTTGCACTACAAAGCTGTTTTATAAAACATCTCAAGTTGGTGATATTTCTCCTTCAACACAAGACAGATAAGAATAAAAAGAGAGGCAAAAAAGAAGAAATAAAACAGATGATTAATTCTAAAACAAAATTTTACTGCCTCAGGTGAAGATGGCAGTTTTAAGCATGGGGGGAAGGATTAATCAAGATCTTCAGGGTTAGATTTCTTAAGCATTTTCAGTTCAAGTCTTACTTGATTTTTTGGGGTTTTTTATTTTTTTGTTAGTAAACAAGTCAACACACAAACAACAACAGATAGTTTCCCCCACCAATATCAACTTTATTTTAAGGAAAAGTCAATAAAACCTGCAGATATCAGAAAACAGCTTATTGTATATCCATCTTTGTTTCCACTGAGGAAACAGTTGGAGAGCTAGTGGCACCAACACCAGTGTGTCCTTGGGATTTAAACACAAAAGCCCTCATTTGGAAGACCAACAGATCTTATGTAGAACATATCATCTACGTAAAACATTGTAAGAATGACACAATGATACAAAAAGCTCCCAAATACCAGCATTTTGGTGCTTTATCATAGGCTGTCATACTGATGCAGTAGACTTCAGTGCATGGTTTTAAGTTTCCTAAATGTGCTTAATTTTTCACCTGGATTTTTTTTTTTCCTAACTGACCCCTAGTTTGCACACCAAATTTGTACAAGCTCAAGGCAGAAAACCCTGCTGAGATGTGGTCAGGAGCAGGTCCCAACAATGTGCAAGACACAGGGTGTGTCACGATTTTCATCTTCACAAGACCATTGAGCCTGAGCTCATCTAGGGAATGGTCCTGGACAAAAACCTCCACAAACATGGCCTGAGTTTCCTGACTATAACTGAATAAGGTGTCTTCTAGCCTAGTTTGCAAAACAAGCATGGCACTATCCACTGCTGATCCATAACTTCTGCTTACCAGAAAGACTTTGTTAGGGTTTGGATTTTCTTCCCTTTGTTTTTCTTAAGGAATTTTTTCTCCCTTAAGCTGCTAAGGACTTGATCTCTGGGTGATCTTGGAGCACACCGGGCAGAGCAGCAGCTTGCTAAGAGGACACACCCCCATCGCACTGCCAGCACGGACCTGCTCTCCCCTCTGCTGTGTATTTTTCTCCCTTCCTCCTGCCCGGCGAAGGAGCTGCCGGGTCCTTCCCTGCTTATCCTGCCCTGCTGTGAGACATTGCTTCGTTGTAGCCTTGCAGCCCCTGCCTGCCGGGACCTCCTGCTGTCCCATCTCACTGGTCCCGGGGATTCTGAGCACTGACATCGCTGCCCCGAGGGCTTGTGGAGGAAAGCTTTTCCTCCACCCCTCCCTGCCCTGAGATCAGCCACCATTCCCTTGTGTCACCTGGGCCGGCGCCGGAGCACCCCCTGCAGCCACAGAGGAATCATAGCACCCACCCTGCCCACAGGGAGCCACCAGTGCCTCTGCTGGCTGTGAGCGGATCTGCACTGAAGGGAAAAGTGCCTGAGGCCGGGCAGGCTGGTACTGGGTGTCTGCTTCTGTTTCTGGTTTTATGCCTTAGTTTTTTTTTGTTGTTGCTGTTATTTGTTAGTTTAGTTTTATGTGTCAGTAAAGAATTTTTATTCCTATCCTCATAACTCTGCCTGAGAGTCCCTTGATTTCAAATTTATAACAATTCGGAGGGAAAAGTTTTTACATTTTACATTCCAAGGGAGGTTCCTGCCTTCCCTAGCAGACACCTGTCTCTCAAATGAGGACAGACTTCTTAGAGTGCACAGCTATCTGTTCTTCTGAGGATATTTTTCAGGCTCATGGGAGCATAAGGAGGTGGATAGAGAAGAGTGGGGGTTTTTTCTCCCCAAAAATAATGACCCAGGAGACAGACATACAGAATTATGGGACTGCCCACAAAATTTCCTCGGAATTCTCCTTATGGAATTTGCTGCAGCCCTGCGAACATTCAGGATTTTTTCTGTGTAAGGTGACATAGACCAGGATATAGACTATGGGATATCCCTGTGAGCTGAGGGAAGTCCTGGCTGCAGAGGAGGTGAGTAAAGCATGCCAAGGCAGGTTCCTGCTGTGTGCTGAGGGAAATGGGGAGCAGACAGGACACTTGGGAAGGTTCTTCCCAGCATAGATCCACATGGCAGCACATACCCACCCACAGTGCAGCACTATGGCCTTTCTCCTGAGGCTTGCTGCCAAAAATAGATATCAGCAGTCTGTAGTTTAGAGACCAGACCAAACCCAGCCCATGGAGCTCAAATCAACCCTAGAAATGATCAAGGCTCAGGCCAGGGGGGTGAACACAAGGTGAGGGTTCAAGAATCCAGCTCAGTACATGTGGGGCTGGAGAATGCTCTCCTTAGGCCATACCGAGGGACAGTCAACAAAGCAGCAAAGGTCTGTTTGCTCTGGAAAACAACAAGCTAAATAAATTTCACTAAATAGTTTTCAACAGATCAATAGTATTCCCCTCCCAGCTTTTTCTTCAAGAGACTGTATTTTCCATCCTTCCTTCTTACTCTTCCCTCCTCGCCCCATCAGTGTTATCTCGCTGCCTGGTCTTTGTGCAGTAGAGGTGTAGCTCAGAGGTCCACATATGCCATGACAATGACAAAATGAGAAAGAATCAGAAACGGAGGCTGACATGTTAAAAGGTGCAACACAAGATATATTTTGTTACTTGCTGAATCTAGCTCGGTCCACTCTGCCTGCTTATTCTAGTTAAATGCACATGTCAACATATAAAAAGGTTTTTCAGATTGCAGCATTTAGTTCCCCGAGCCAAGCCAAATGAGCACAGGAATACCAACAGTACACACGCCAAGGAAAATGAACTTATTTTTTTCCTCCTACTGTGACATTTTTGAAGGCAGCCAATTATACATTAAAAACATCACGAATGAGCAGTGTAATTTTGGAGCCATAACTTAAAGTGAAGTATTCATTTCAGTATGAAATTAATATAATCAAGATATTTTTACAGTGTTTCATGGTCCTACATTCTTCTACAAGGACTCACTCTAAGTAAACCTATATGCTATATAAAAAGACCACAATAATCTTTTCCGACTAGTAAAATTGCTACTCTTAAGAGTGTTACATATATAGAAGTTTTTACATACATAAACATAGTGTGGTCACTTGTGGGATCTATATATTACATTCGGGGCATACTAAGGAAGCAATCCCTGTGCCAAATTTGTTTGAGTATTTTATAGTGTCTAGATTTTTCTATCCTGTGCTATTTTGTACATTTCCTGTCCTGACATAAATGACCTAATTAACAAGAAATTCTAATAAGTATACAGAGATTTTTTTTTAAAAAATTTCAAACCCTGAACTTTGCTGGTTACAGCTTAGTTTTATTTTGTGGCCTCCCTTTGTATGTATAGTCTTGGAGGAGGAGAAAGAAGAGGAAAAAAAATAAGAAAATGAAACAAAAATCTGCTCACACAAGGGAGTTTTCTGCTGAATGACATAACCTGTACTCCAGTCCCAGCTAGGATCAGCCTGCCCAACAGCCAGTAAAGTTAAATAAATGCAGTGAAGATATTTTGGAGATTGAAATTTATCTTCCAAATACAAGCAGTGGGTTTTTGCCTTCCAAGCCAAAGAAGGAAACCACAGAGCAGCATATGGAGTACTCTATTCCCCACATATTAAAATTTCGTTAGCTTTACAGCAGTTCCTGTCACCATTCACTATCTTACCTCCCAAGCAGATATGTTTTACCACAGGATCAGAAGTCTATTTTTGCAATCCCACCTCAGGGCAAAACTCATTGGGACTCTGGGATCTGACGATCTTGCAGTGATCTCTGCGGTAACAGCCCCTCTAGATGGGGCTAGAAATAAATTTGTTCTTAACATCAGAAATACTGTTTTCTTTTGGAGTTTTTTCCCTCTAGATAGTGAGTTCAGAATGTGCTACAGTAGGAGAGCTGAGAGTACCTAGCAAAAGCACCAGTCAGAACTAACAGCAATATTCAGTACTTCTAGAGCAATCTAAGTTCTTTTTAGACTCTGAAAAATGGAGACTGGAATGTAAAATGTAAAAAATATCCAGAAAAAAAGATGTAGATGTGAAACCTACAAAATATCAATCAATGCTCTATATGTTTACTGCAAACCCAGTTAGCACATACAATACACTAAAAAAATGTTGCCTGAGGCACAGCCATACAAGGCTACAAGACCAGATTCCAGCAACACCTAGTCTGAAGCAGATTCTGGGCTCCAAAATCCTCTAAGAAAACTGAATTCGTTTGCCACTTCTACATCTAGCAAGAATGACTTCTTGTTTCAGCTCCATCTTTCTCCTCAGACAAGCCACCATTTCCCAAGCCCCTGCTCCTGCCCTGGCCTCACCTCTCAGCCATGTCCCCGCCATGCTGCACTAACATTGCTACCCTGGGGCAGCTGCCCACTAATTTAATGATGAAGGTGAATGGAGAGGTCAGAGCACAGGGGGCACAGAAATGCATGTCCTTAGGGCACTGCTGTGACCTTGCCTATCCAGCTCTTCATTGCTAAAGATGGATATCCCATTTATATGGTAATCATACTTATAAATTTGGCTTTATGGTGAGCATACTCTTTGGATATATTCCTGCCCTTTGAAAATTGATTTCTAGCTAGCTTGCCTGGACTAATTTCAAGTATGTGCAGTGGTGCTGGGAAAAGACTGCTGGGCTTCAGTCCCTGGGCACCCCTCAAGGATTGACCTCTTTCTGTGATACTACAGAACTTTGAAATCAGAGTGGAGTAAGCAGGTATTTCTCCTCTTTGACTGCAAATCCTGAGGCAAACTGAGCGCGGCACAAAGGTGTAAATGCTCTCTGCATGGCACTCACTGAATCTTGGGATGACCTCCAGGCTCAGCCTGTCACAGACAAGACTTGCTGCTGGTGGCTTCAGAAACTCTGCAGATACCTATGGTTTTGCAAGTTTTGCAAAGCTGCCCAGCCCTTGGGAGGCACTAACAAAACTGTCATTAACAGGCAGCTCGTGGTTAGGCTGAAGAGGAAAGTTAAAGAGCGTTGACATGTTTTGAGCGGCTGTGAAAGAACGTGGGCTTCTGTTGCCTCCTAGGATATGTCCTGATGGCAGAGCTTGGGAAAGATCTGTACTCCTCTAAACTTCCTCAGGGCAGGGCAGCTGGCAGTGGGCTTATTGAGGCAGAGAGTGCTCTGGTCCCGAGCATTGACTTGGCCTTTCAGCTGCTTTTTCTGCCTCCCCTGGACAGTGAGTAGGAATATAAACTAGAGTCTGCAACAGCTGCTCACGGTCAGTGCAACTAGAGTGCCTTAAAAAGCTCAATGTTTTAAATACATACTCTGCATTTCATGTTCATCCTCGTCCTTTTGGGAGATTTAAGGCTACAGCATTTCTGCTTTTCATGGATATCTCCACAGCCAGGGCTAGAAATGAGCTATTTTAAGAATTCTCACTGTTGAGGAACACCTCTGGTGCAGGGAGCTGGGCTCGAAAGCTACAGATGGAAATGCAGATTGAGATGAAGATTTAAATGCAGCTTGAAATACAGGTTGAGTTCTGTGAGGGAGGCCAGACAAGAGAATGAACTGCTGACCTTTGGGATGACAAATGGCACAAAGACAGATGATGCCAACCAGGTGAATGGACACCAAAACACAGCAGAAGCCGGGAATTGTTGACTTTGGAATTGGTCCTACAGCATTGCATTATTGTCCTTTTGGATACCAAGGGAGATGAAAATGAGTGATGCCAGTGAGGTGGATGGACATCTCCCCAAGGGAGATGAGGGTAGGAGCTGAAGACTCAGGAGGAAGAGCGAAACTGGCCATGGGGAGACTGTGATGAGATAAAACCCCAGGGGTTCCTTTGCTGGGGTCCCTCCTTGGAGGCACCAGCTTGGGCTGTTCCTATGTTCCTGCCCCAGGAATAAATGGCTTTATGGAAGGAGACATCTGGGACTCTGTCACCTCTGCCATGACAGAGCTGATGTGATGTGAGTGGGGTGCATGGGGAGCCAGGCGGGGCCCCATTGGTCACTGGAGCTGGGGAAGTGCCTTCGGTCCCAGAAAGTCTCTGGCCTTGGGAGTGCCACTGCCAGAGAGTCCTGGGAATGGCCTGACTGGGGAGTTTCCTTAACATCCCATAACTGTATGACTCCAAATACAGGAGCCTTAAGAACACACAGGGTAGAAGAGACTTGTGATACTATTGCTGATAATGTCTGCAATATCTGCTTCTGAAGAGGAAAGGCAGCTGTGTGAGCCAGATCCTGAATCCAGATAGAGATGTGGTCAGACACTTAAACTGACCTGGCAGCAACAGCGTGGTTCTGTACTAGCGCACATTTCAAATTACACCATACCTTTCACAGTTGCTTCATATGCCTTTCTGTATCCTTCACCTCTTGAAAAACAGTCCTTTTAAAGTCAGTTATAGCCTCCTATTTTTGTTACTATTTTTCAGAAGAGAAAATGTGACTGAATTTTCAATATTTCTAGTTGTCAGGCTTTGAAAACACTGAAGGCCAAGACTCAGCCATGTTCCACATGTGCCGTTTAATCATGGGCTACAGGAACAAATACAGAGCTGCCAGTTTGGTCCTCAAACATACCTCCTAAACCAGAGCAAGCAACCAAGGGAGATCTTATCTCTACCTGCAATTCCCTGAGAGGAGGGTGCAGCCAGGTAGGGGTCGGGCTCTGCACACAGGGAACAAGAGACAGGACAAGAGGAAATGGCCTCAAGTTGTGCCAGGGGAGGTTCAGGTTGGACATCAGGAAGAATTTCTTCATGGAAAAGGTGTTCAGGCATTGGAAGGAGCTGCCTAGGAAGGTGGTGGAGTCCCCATCCCTGGAGGTGTCCGACAAGGCCTGGATGTGGCACTCAGTGCTCTGGGCTGGGTGGCAAGGTGGGGATCTGGCACAGGTTCGACTCTATGATCCTGGAGGTTTTTTCCAAGCTAGATGACTCTGTGATTCTGTGACAGCCTGTCAGCACATCTGTAGTGTTTATTTGCCCATCTGCAGCTTGCCCAGAACTCCTGGAGCAGTGTGCCAAACCCACGGCAGCAATGGTGGGTGCTGCAGTGACTCCATCACCTCCTGAGCTTCCCTACAAGCTGAACCACCCCATGCTCCCAAGGCACTTTATAGCCTCACAGTCATAAAACTGAGAATGCTGGCTCTGACCTGATGTGACAGCACACAGTTCACTTTACAGGCATCTTACCCTGGGAAAAACACTCACTCATAATGAAGAACAACACAGTTCTTCAAATACCATGCCACGAAGCTGCCCTGGGTAAAATGCTCAGTGTTTTAGTAATATTTAATTGTATTCTGACACTGCATGAAAATGCATAACTTGAGAACTGAGCCTGTAATAAACTCAGCACTGTCCCCACATGATCAGAAGAGATCTGAGGTACTCTACATCACCTCTCCTCCCCATACTCAAATCCACTCCTCCGGGTCTCAAAGGACTGCAGTGCTTGAATAAAGCACATTAGCCAATGTGTCTGTTACACACTGCAGAACACCTAAACTTCTAAACAGGAAAAATATGAGTATAATTTATCTACATTATTTATTAGTAAGAAAAGTAATAATGCTGTAGAAGCCTGTATTACGGGCCTGCTTGCTTTTTTATTGCTCCATAAAATTCAAAGCCTTGCATTGGAAAGGACAAAGTGGTGGTAAATACTGCGGAAAAAAGAGTTTTTCAGTTTTTCTCTCCCTCACCTCATTAGCCTTTTTAGGAAGTCCTTTATATGAATTTACTGTTGAGTGAAAGTTCTCTTCCCTAGATGCAGCCAGTATATCAGGGAATGTTGTCACAGTGCTGCAGCATGTCATGGTGAGTTATTTCTGGTTTTTATTTTTCTTTTCTTTTGCAGAGTGTTATCAGTCTATAACTTGCCTTGTACAGCACTATTTTTCATACTGATTCTTACACATAACCCATTGCAAACACCCAGAGAGCAGTTATAGCAAATTAGGCTTAAATTAGTCTATCCCTCAGCTGCTATCAGAGGATGAATGGCTCCAGGATTAAACAGATGCTTGCTCTGACTCAGCACCACAGATCTTGCATGAAACAGAAATCCAACTGTTAGTCTGGACACTATTTGAATAATACAAATCTGGGTATTTTTTTTTTTGTATACTCTCCCTGATCAAGAGGAATTAGAGCTCAATATTATATGACATTTAAATAACATTTGAACTGCCCTATAAATTACTGATCTGTAAAATGTGGTAGATGAAAAAACTACAGTAATTATGAGGTAAAGAATACTATAGGAAAAGCAAATTTTTTCCTGCAAGAAAACTTATCTGTGTGTTCTCTGTGAATTCTTCATGATGTTGGAATGTCTTTAATCCAATCATACAAATGAATTATAAATAAACCTATTCAACTGAAATGCTCAGAAAATCAAGAGTCTTTCACCCCAAATCTCATTTTCAGAAAGTTGCTCTGAAGTAGAAGACTGGAAACACTTTCCTTCAGTGCAGGATTTAAAACACATGAATGAGGCACTTTCTCAAAAAATGTTCCATTGGAAACAAACTGTCATTTTCAAATGGAGAAACATTCCAAACAAATATTCTCAACCTGTCTGCAGAAAGGACAACACTTGCAGTGCACAGCCATAAACAACAAAAAACAGCTACAAAATATATTTTTTTAAAAAAGCTTTCTAAATTAAATTGTTTAACATCTGCAACTATTGGAGGTTGCAGAAATTTTTCAAATTACTTCTTTTTTCATCAGAAAATAACAATTTTTAAAACACTGCTTATAAGAAAAGACAGGCTTAATGAATTTACAAATTTATTTTGTTTTTAATTTAAAGATGATTGTTAAAATACTCCATTTTCATATTGCTAATTAAAGGCATTTTGTTTTGGGGCCCAGGACCGTGTAGAACATTATGTTTATATAGAACAATCTATTAAAAATTACAAAAAAGCAGAAGCAAAATACTTGGAGCTTATCTGAATTCTGTAATTCTTTGGATGCTCAGGTCAAAGCTCTTCATGGGAGGATCTAGGGTCTTATTTAAAAAAAAAAAATCAAAATCTCAAAAATGCTAATTTTTTTTTCATCAATAATAGTAAATAAATTACGTTTTTGCATCATAAGCAACAGAACCAGCAGAGCTATGATTCCTCTCCATTTGTGGCTGGATTTTCTGGCACCTGAGAAGAGCTACACTCACACTGCCGTCTGTTTTAGAAGCAGGGGGATTTCCAGAGTGCCTGTCCTCTACCCAGACACTGATTTTCTCTAAAACTTACAGGAAATCACCATCTCTAAGCTCACAATCCTTTCTTCAGTGTAAGTTAAAGCCAGTTGTGATGCTGGGAAGGTTTGGGTGGAGAACAGGAAGGCACAGACAGGGCCCCTCATCCACGGCCTTTTCCATCAATGCTGCTATTTCCAGGACCTTTTCCCTGCGGGCTAAACAGCTGGGTGTACCACTATCGGTTAGATTCCCAATGTTCTGGCAGTTCCCTTCCAAATGCTGTGGTACTTCCTAGCCCTAAGTCACTCTGGTGTTCCTCTCTCCCTTGGTACTCCTTTCTCCCTTGGTGCTCACAGTTAATCCGTGCGCTCTTCTCCAGGAGCACTCGTTCTTCTTCTGCAAGTGACTCTCCTTTCTGGGAAGAAAAGAAGACTCTTCTTTCTGGGAAGGTTTGAGCCCAACTGCTTCCAGCTGCTCTGCCACATTTTGCTGTGAAGCCCCTGCTTGCCTCCTGCCCTGCACACTCCAAAGTGTCCTTAGGTAGCATTGGATTTTGTGGTTTGCTCCCACCAGCAAAGTTTCAGCCAAGAGAGCAGAGAAGCAACAAGACTGCACCAAGTGCCTAATCAAAACAATCCTTGAGACTGCTCTAAATGAGGTCAATCTGCTGGGGCTGGATCCCAGACAGTGCAATCCCTGGGGAGTAGACACTGCCATCTGCACGCTTACTTATTGGGCTTTGGAATTATTTCACATTTGATTTATGGTGGTGAATTGTGTCCTGGAAAATGTTCGCTGTGTGAAACTCTGTTCCCTCACCCATTAAGTTTCAGGGCCTGATCCATGTGAAAGCTTTCTGATGATTTCACCACATTTGGGATCAGGCCTCTGGTTCGCAAGACTGTTGGATAATATTCCATTTCTGCCCAGTTTTCTTGCTCAAATTTAAAAGAAGCTCAAGTGTTTTCCATCAGTGTTTTTATATTTACTTTTGGGAGAATCCTTACAGTGGATCAGGTTACTGTGGTATAGAAAGGATGATCCTCTCTGATATACAAATTTTCCAAAGGATCTCAGCCTGAGGCAGACGTCTCTCTCAGAGAATTTTAGCCCTGATGGCTGGTGTTTGGCAAAGCTGTAAGGAACTGAAAATAGAACTCTGTAATGGAAAGTGGTGTGGAACCTTAATAATAGGAGGGTGCTACCAAGTACTGCATATGATAAAGCTCCACAACAAAAAACATAAGGGAAGCACCGAGGGAGGATTCTTTCCGTTATGTCTCAGAATATATGAACTGTCTCTTCTCTTACTTGAAAAGGTGTCAGAGTTAGCTCCTATTTTTGCCTGATCTCCAGAAATTACCATCAAAACCAGGCACTTCAAACCCAGCCTCTCCCTCTCAACTGTATTAAATAAGGTTTTTCTGAGAAGCATAAGCCCACCCCAGATAGTCAGAAGAAGTCAGGGCTGCAATAGTTCCTCTAAGCACTGAGGAGTCCTAGTAGCAGGCTAGAAAAGCTGTGTTGTTGAGATCTAAGCAGTTAAATTGTCATTTCTTTGGTTTTCAGATTAAAAGCCCATCTTGATGTTTCAGTACAAGAACACAATTTCAGGATACCACAAAGATTGCCTTTGTCATTATAGGTGAAAACATGATTTCAATCAGATTGGTTCTGAAATGTTTGACTCCCTGTTTCTGCTTTCTCCTCATCTTTATCAATTTGCTCCTGGTGAGCAGAATGTGAACACATGAGGTGGAATCTTGTTAAAGCCATTTAATAAATTTGCTGCCATTTAAACCTGCATAAATCCTGAGCAATTTCACTGTCATAAATGGAAGCACAGTTTGGCTTGAGGCATCAGGGCTTTCATTTTTTGTTAGTTTTGTTTTGATTTAATTCAGTAACAGATTAAAAATAAAACTCTAATGATACCATGTTCATGGCACGGAGTCAATGGATTTATGCTGAGCTGCTCCAGAGTAAATGAGATATGGCTTTGACCTAAGAAAATCCACTCAACACCCATTTGCAAGCAGCCTGCGGAAAAGCTTTCTCTTATGGAATGACTCCATTTTTAAAGAACTGGGGCAAACAACCCACAAATGCCCTGGTGCTAGAACATGGTTTTTTTAGCAAAGGGGTTTATTTCAGATGTATTCTTGAAACCTCAAAAGTATAGCATGCTCATCTTGCAACTGACTCATTGTGCACCAATTTTTGGCTTTTATTTGTCTTTTTTTCCTTTTATTTATTTATTTTTAATGCATTTCAGTTACACCTATCAACCCATTCACAAATTAGGGGTTTAGAATGGAAGTTCTTTTACCAGCCCTTCACACTGGTGGTGCGTGCAGGCACTGCCATGATAAGTAATTTACTATTTAATGATCTACTATTTAATCACATCAGGAATCAGATTCACCAACGTCTATCTCTCCATTGTTACCACTCTTCTCTGTGCCCATCTTTTTAGTTCCCAACTCAAAAATGAGTATTTAAATTGGTAAAGAGAGAGTACACACCACCACTGCCTCTATATTTTTTTATGTTGGATGACATTTTTGTCCTGGCTTGCATTACTCAGATGGATAAAAATCAGAAGGATTCTGCTTTACTGCCCTGTTTTCTCTTAGTGCTCCTGCATTTTTAAAATGCTACCAAATGGTTGCTTTTGTCTCTCAGCATTATCACATGTTGTCTATGATAATGGAAATAGTTATGGTAATATAGATGTAAATCATAACTGTAAATACCACTTATAAAAACCTGCCATATAATTATAAAAATACCTAATAGATTTCTTTTTCAAAGACCACACCTTTCTAACCTTTTATTTGCAGATTCTTTTCTCTCCTGTTTTTATTTCTAGGTTGCTGTGTAATTTGACATAGCAAGACATGATTTTTGTTTCTAATTTTGAAAAGAAAAGAAAGAATACTCATTTAATCATAAAGAAGCATTAGTTTTCAATTTTGAAAAGAAACTAACGCCAGCTCTAGAACATCATCTTGGAACCAATGTCCCTCTTAATATATTTCAAAAGGATCTGTCAATGGCTACATACTACAGTATAAAATTAAACCCTGCTATGGAACTGAAGGAGGGGTTGGCCAAATGACACACATCACATGTTGGGAAGGAAGCCCCATTCTTTCTCTAAACATCTCAGTGGGTTTTTTGTGAAAGGAACCACACTAGGTTATTACATTGGCCACAACAAAATAAGAATTTTATGCCTCACTCAAGGAAAAACAGGTTGAAAAGTGTTCCAGGCAAATTCCCACTATGCAATGTGTCATGTCAGTGAGAGGAGTGAAGCCTTTCACAGTGTCGATGTTGCGAAAAAGGGGGTTGTATTTTTTGCCTGAGAGCTGCCACCATGCATTTTACCCGTTTCTAGTCAGCTTTGCAATGCTCAAAGGCAAAAAAGAGTAGACGAGTAGATTCTTTTTCTGCTTTCTGCTGGAGTCGCATGGTGCTTCATCCTCCACAGACTGGTTCTTACCTCTTCCCTGTTATTTCCAACTTCCAGAAGGAGCCTGTTCGGTCACAGAAGAGAGGCTGCAGGCAGTGCTCTCATGCCACATGGACGCAAGGCTGTTATCTTTGCATCTTTTAAGCGTTTTTGCTTCGAAGCTTCTACCTTACACCAAGCAACTCCTTCAGAGACCTGTGCCTTTGCCTCTCTGTACAGCAAATGCCAAGGTTTAACTGAAATAATAGTAAACCTCTCCAGGGAAAGGAGTTCATCAGAAATGTGTGCTTCCTTCTTCCTCACTTTTCTAAAAGAGTAGTTATGGCTTTATGCAGAACAGCACACAGCTTTCAATGGGGTTTTTTTTACACTCATTCTCTTCTAGAGAGATAGCTAAAACAAATTAACTGCAAAATGCTGGTGGGCAAGGTCAGTCTCAACCAGAGGTGTCCTCATGGCTTATGGATACACCTTATTTAAGCAGATAAAATGTTCAAATCCACCATATTTTATCAGTCTGCACCAACTGGCCTTTGTCCAAAAATGTGTCATTTTATCAAATGTGTCACTCTTTTGGGAGGTTGCCATCACTATGTTAAATATGTTAAAATAATTTCTCCAGGGGGAAGAGGTTGATCCCAAAGGTTTTCTAGTTCCACAGGGGAGATAATTTTTCACCACCAGCTGGAGCCTGATGTCAGACATGCCCTTGCTGAATTTATTCTCCTCAGAGGTTGAAACTCAGCTTGTCCTTCCTAATTCCAATATTGTTTCATATTTGGGCTCATAGCAGCTACTACACTGTGAACTGCTAAAGCAGGAGAGGTCATGAGAGGTGGGAAAATAATTTAGGGGAAGCAGTTTGACAGCAGGATGCAGTAGTTTCTATTGTCCCATAAAAACAGAGATAGATGGGAAGCTTAACTTTGTATTCATTATATTAACATATGTATTTTAGCCTCATGTGCCAAAAAGATGCAAATACAAGAAGAACCCCAAACAAACAAAATCCCCGAACTTATGCCACCAAAACCTCAAGCAAAACAACACAACAAATATTTGCCCTTTTTCTGCACCACATCTATCTTCTTAGCAGGGATATGAGATGGAAGCCTACACCTTAAAGAGTGATAATTTTTACTAAAAGAAAAAATATTCTGGGTTCTCTCTGAGTCTGGCATTTTATTTTACATTTGCAGTTTGGTCTGAGAGCAAAAAGGAAACCGCAATGCTTATTATGAAAACATCTTGACACATTTTTATTCTTTTCTACATGATTTCTCCACAGCAATAATTGGAGAGAGAGAGAGAAACCACCAGTTCCCTTGCAAAATTTAAAGCACCAAGTTTAATTCTTCAAACAAAGTGCAGTTTGGTCTTGCCCCCTAATGGCTTGAGCTTGCACTGACTTTATTTAGATCACGCCTAAATTAAAGGCAGAACACAAGCAGGTATCTGCAACAGAGATCAGTCACTGCAGCATTTCCTGCATCTCCTGTAATATTTCTCCTTTTACACAAAGATGCCTCTGCAGAACTCTAAGTCAGGCTTTGAAATAATACTGATCAAGTCCACAGCACATTGCACTAAAGCAGGACCAAGGCCAGACACACTAAAAACTTTCTCACCTCTCTTCTTCAAAAAGCAGTCAGGAGACCTTGAACTGCTGCTTGCAGAGGTATTTACAATACCAGCAGTATTTCTCACTCAAAGCGCTCCAACTATTATCATAGATACTTTTATTGCTTAATTTAAACCTGTATTCGGGGTTTCTCTTTATATGCATATTCAAGAAATCTGAATGAAGTCGTGGCATGAATTTACAGAATACACAGAGGCCAGAGAGCAATTTATCTCTTTTGAAGTAATTAAGGCAACCTGAATGAAAGCCATTTTTACATTGAATGGCTGTCTGCACAAGGAATCAATCCACTTTAGAAGTTAGCTCAGATAATGTCTTTATCTGTGGGGCTGATTCTCTGTGCAAGAAAGCCAAAAATTAAAGAAAATCTGTCCTCTGACAGTGCAGAGTCACATATTGTGTTGTCCTAACAATGATCATTAACAATCAGGCAAGAAATTGTATTAGTTTTATTTCAATTTCTGCTTTTCTGGAAGATGCACAGTTCTTAAGAATTATGAGAAGTTTCCTTCCTCTTTCTTTCTTGCCTCACTTACCCAGAAAAAAGTGAAAAGATAATATGCATGACAAGTTTGAGTGAGATGAGGATATAAACAGGCAGTGGATACACCAAATCCAAATGGACTTTTAACTAAGCCACATCACAGTCCCCAGCAAAGCCACTGTGCTGCTCCTGCCCGCACAAAGTACCCTGCTGGAGGAACACCAACTTTGAGAGGCGGGTAAGAGAGCTGACTAAAACACAGTTAGGAAATAGAGTCTGAGTTTTGAGCAAACTTGTATTTTTTTTACCACTAGAGTGGAAAAAGCTCTGGAGATGTTTGGAAGACGTATAAGACAATAGAGCTTTGGCCTTAGCGACTCACTGAACTTTGGCCTTTGGGCACACTTCTAAGTAACTCTAATTAATAACAAAGGTAAACATATTCCTGGAGAGAAGACAGTGAGGAAAATTTGCAAAGGTAATTGCACAGGGGGAGAAATGCAGTCAACATTAAAGAATCTCAGGATTTGTAACGGAGAGGCCAATTGCTGCTATTCACAGAGATTCCTGACACTAACTGCTTAATTCACTAATTCCTGTGTGACAAACACCTGTCAAGCCAGTTCACAGCACCTGTATACAAGGCGTGTGACTTGACTTCAACATAAAAGCAGGTCCTTTTATAATCAAGAATCAAAACTGCATAGCAGGTCAATGGTTAATGCTGAACAACATGCACAGGATACTTCATCAACTCCCTCACAAAAATTAGGATATTATTCTTTATTATGGAGCCCTGTAATTCTAAAGTAAATCATGCCAAGATACTATCTTGCAGGTCTCGCAATCAGATATCGTTGCTCAGAAAAAAAAAAGTAAGCTTTTATGCACTTACCTTATCCTCCAGCTGGATCAGTCTGTCTCCTATACTGTAGTATCCTTTCTCTACCCCTTTTTCTACAGAAAGAAGAATAAAAATGGGACATTCATCATGTGGAGAATAAATTCAAACTATGAATTATATCTAAGGTATTTAAAGAAAAAAAAATCTGGTAATAGCAGGGTAGCATAAAATACATGAACAAAACAAGAAAGAACAAAACAGAAGTGAAAGAGTGGCTGGAAAGAAGGGAATTAGTTTGTCAGACTGACTAAGTTGGTCTAAAGAGCAACCTGGACCTTGGTAGAGGCAATCTGTGGACATGAAGGGCTATAGATGGAGTCTGGAGTAACTTCTTTTGTTGTATATTTATCTCAGGGAACTGCTTATAGTTCGATGGAATGGGCAGGGTACCTGGGCACACCTCCAATCTTGGATATCACTGGCCTGATCAAGGTAAACTTGCTATACATAAAGAAATCAGAATAGTTTTCAACTGAGGTTGCAGGTCTAGGAGGCAGCACTCTACAGTGGCAGAGATTGATCCATCTGTCTATAATCTATCTCTAAATCCATCCATCCATCCATCCATCCATCCGTCCATCTCCACTCTGCAAAGGAGTGACACTGGTAAAAGCTCTTGCATCCTCATTTTTCCCTCCTACTCTTTATGAGACCTGGACATTAAAGCCCAGTCACACATTCCACTGCAAATGGTGGCATTTGGAACCAAGAGTGAAAACTGAAAAATGAAGTCTATCTTTTCTGTTCACAGGATGCATTGCTAATAAATGCCATAGTTTGAAGGTGTTATTGCTCAGGAAATAAAGCACAAACTCACACATATTCTGACCTGGGAGACAACATTCACAAGTTAAAGACCACAGCCCAACCTAGAAGCTGATGACGATGGAAGTTGGCTATTTTTCTCTGCCAAATTCTATTTTCAATACTAGGATGGAGTAATTACTCCTGGATTTTTTAATACTTTGCTCCATTTTTATGAGTGATTAAGGTTTGGATTTTAAAGCTATCTAAGTCAATTTTACTTAGGGCATGAACAGAGGTTTCTGGAAGGTAGGTTGAGATACGGATTTACACTGCAGTGAGTTCCTGGATTTCTCAGGGAGTGGTACTTGCTTTACCATAAAATTTTGCTAATGAGATATGTTTAGTGATCTGTTTTCAGCAAAGTTCACCTCAAAGTAACTTGTGCTGTATGCACTACAACACCAGAGGAAGATTAGCAAAAGCAATGCTGGCGAGAGCACTTTGTACTTTCCTTCTTCTCCACACATCAGCCAGAACCTTTAAAAGGTCCTGCACCCTTGGCAGCTCTTTGCAGGCTTAGAAAAGAGAATTGTTCCCTCAGAGAACCTGCAGGAGCAAATAAAGTCAGGAAAGAAAATATGGGGCAGACAATAAATGACATAGCATGGCTTAAACATGTGTGCTGTTCATAATTCACAGCCTCAAAAACCTAAAGCATAAGTGGCTGAGGCTCAAGCTTATCTCTGAGTTCATCTCTACCTAAAATGAAATAATTGGCTCTGCTGTCTATTTTCTAGTTACTAAATCTGTGGACACGTCTTTCAAAGTATATATCAGAAAAATCACGATTTTAAGGATTTCTGAATTGTGATGTGGTTTGAACAGCAGTGGGCAGGTAGTGTTTTTGTTTAGATTTAACCCAAAAATGTCCCCCAAACCTAAAGAAATATTTCAAAAAGCTGGTGGTGTTTTCTTTGTTGTTGTTTGTTTGGGGGTTTTTTAATAATAAAATAATCATTTCCTCACTACCTCTAATTCCATCCTTCAGATAATCACTAAGACATCCCATTTAGATATTCCTGAAAGTTGTGTGGAAGGGAAAAGAAGAAAATAGGAAGCAGAGAAGCAGTAAGAAGCAAGTGGCACTCCTGTCACAGATGTGAAGAATCAGAAGTGGAAGGAATGATGCACATGGAGGGAGCTATGTTCCATGCACCCATTTGCTGGCATGCAGACCATATAAGTCACAAAATGCTGTGGTCTTCCCCAGTTGCTTATCGCCTCCATGGGGAACAGCCTCCAGCCCTATTTACCAGCATTTCCTTCTAATAAACACCATCTTTAAAAGCAAACGTGGTGTGTGCATAATGCACTGAACACTGGGGTAAGGAGGATGGGCACAAGTTCAGATAAAGTCACTCCAGTATATTTGATTTCTATCTCATGTTTATGTTTATCTCTCTCAAGTATTTTCTACATAGATGATTTTAGACTTCCTGCATTAGATTATTTGTTTTTACAGAGTTGAAAAGATTGCATGGCCAGCTATAAATCTGAAATGTCTAAATTTCTCTACTCTTCACTTTGTATTTTCACAAAGCTGGCCCATCTATTTTCCTAGTGAAGAACAAGAGATGCCTCTTGTTAAAAAAATCCCAAAACCCCCCAAAAAAAACCCTAAATGTTTTTAGGTTTGCTTCACAGCAGTTCAACAGATGATAACTCCCCAAATGGATGCACATGATATACTTAACATATACTGATATGAGAAGGAGGAAAGCAAATCAAAGGAGGAATTGCACCCTAGTCTTATTTTTTCACACAATTAGTGTGCTCCATCTCATCAGAATATACCAAACTTTAAAGAAATTAAATTTTTTTATTTGGTTAGGAGAAAGTACTTATGAGGAGATTTATGACAGTGAATGAATTTCAGAGAGGTGATCTGAAATGGTATAAGCTGGAAATTACTCTGCTTTATAAAGCAAGAGTTCTTCCTTGATTTTTACAAAGGTAGAGGGGAGCTAATTAAAAAATATTCAAATTTATCTGAAAACCATCAGTTTCTTCTAAGCAGAAAATGAGGAATTTGACCATTGTGCCACGAAGAATATTTCAGATTGCTGAAGACATCTCAGCAGAACAGCTCAGGAGACGCAGCTGCCTTCTTTTGGCAAACTCAGTGCAAATGCAGTCTTCAGGACTTGTGTTTGCCTCAGTTCTACCAAAGCTCCATGTAGGGATAATTGTGATGAGTTTATGGCATGATCTCGATTATTTGGTTTGTAAACTGTGTGGGCTGCTGAAAAAGAAGGTCAGGATTGCCCCTTTAATCCATAAAATGGCAAATAAAAAGTTGCCTTAGACACAGTGACTTTTGGTTGGAATTCTTTTCTTGTCAGTCAGAGCCTTTTACAGCTGATAGGTAGAAGAAATTAAAAAAAGGTAAGGCATGGTCCAGGATCAGGCATTTGTGATTTTCTTTGGACAGCCTAAAAAGTAAACTGCCAGAATATTTTCATCTCCAGGAAGGGTGGGATAAATCAGTTCCTGCAGAAATATGGGTATCTCTCATTTCAAATATTAATTGACTTTAAAAAGATAAAAATTAAGCTGAGCGTATTTATTATGATTTAAATAATAAAGTGACCCAATTTCTTCTTCTCATTTCTGATGGGAAAGGAAAAGTATCAGAAAACTTAGATACTTAATGGGTGGTACTTAATGGGAAAAAAAAAAAAGCGAACAATGGAACTGTCAAAATTTTGCAAGAAAGCCCTCTTCTTCAGGCATTCCCACCCACGTCATGCAGAACTAAGAGGTTCACATAAACCACAGATAAATATCAGCTTTTTGTGTACTTTTCTGAACCCAAACACTGGATCTTTTGTTTTACCTTGGCATTATTCTTCACCTTTGCTCCTGAAAACTACAGTAAGTCTTAAAAGTTGCATTCAAAAGCAGTTAAATCCATCGTGTGTAGTGAAGGTCAAGTATGACACTTTTTATTTGTATCATCGTATGTGTCTACTTTGTGGATTCCATAAATTCAATTAATATGTTCTTTGCCTTTATATGAACACTGTCCATTATTAAGGCATATGTTTATTATGACAGGAATCTGTTTCATCTGACAAAATTGTGAATGCTGGGACAGGCTTCCAAAGAAACTCAGAGTCTTCTGAGTATGCTCAGAAAAGTGAGGTCCAGGTTCTTAGAAAATGGATTCATTATCTCAGTGTTTTTAAATCCACTCCTGCTTGTAGGAGTTTCAAAGAAAGGTAGGAGATGCCAAGACCAAAACAAGCAAAATTGGAGAATTCCTCACAATATGCATGCATGAAGGTGGAATTATGAGAATTCTTTGTACAAAATATGGCAGATATTGTAAGTTTAAAGGGGTAATTAGGCATGTTCATTGAGGACAAACCATTTTGGACACTAAATACACTGAAAACTTGTCAGGAAGCCTCTGGTGTGCAAAGGGCTGAAAGCTGAAAGGAAGTTTGGAGGCTTTTTTATACATTTCCCAAAGCACCTTGCTCCTGGCTCCATCGGAGTCAGGAATGCTCTGCTCCAGCATGGTTTTTATTCTCTTCTCGTATCCTTATCTTGTTTTGACAAGCTTTTAGTGCTTGTTAACTAACTTGAAAAACAACAATAATTGCTTCCAGTGGATTCAAATTCTGGGTCTTTCACGACATCATTCTTTTGAAAAGTAATAATACTACAGACAGGCTGCAATTACTTTATATAATATTATGAAAGTCCACAACAGGGTTTCAGTAAGAGCATGTTCCAAACCTCACTGAGGTCACTGGAAAGATTCCTGTTCATTTCAACGGGCTTGGAATCAGACCTTAAGATTCTTTGAATGGGAGTATAATAAAACAGGGGGGAAAAATAATAGGAGCTGGAAAGGAAAATTATTTTAATATTTTTCTCCTTGTTAGTTGAATTTTCTTTGTATTGCCATTTCTTTTTTGCTTGTCATCAGTACAAAAATAACACCGTCTTGGGGAAACACCTATATTGTTAAGAATGAGGATTTTAGCAATGCTTAGAAAATTATTATATTGAAAATCCATGGTTGGTGTAGAATAAACCATACAATCTGAGGTATATGAGGAAACTCAGGGATGACCCCTTTTCTAGTGGCAAAGGACAGGGCAAAAATCTGTTTTCAGCCCAAACAGACAAATACTACACCCACTCTTCACTGTGGAAAATCCTGTGATTAAAGGTGCGTTGGATAATACCAGGAGTATTTGCAAACTAACTCTAGGTTTAGAGAAATGAGAAATGGTCTGTAGAACCACTTATTTTTGGATTAGTAAAAGGCTTAGATAAAATAACTACTAGATCAAATAACTTCTGGTTTTGATCTTGCAAACTTCAAACTGAGCTCACCAGCTTCTGCATCCCTAACCACCATTCTACCTTTTCCAGTCAGCTCCTTGGTAATTTAGATTCTTTCCAACACTTATTCAAAGCCACCAATTACCCTAAGACCCCCCCCTAGTGTTTTCTATAACCCTTTTGACTCAAGATTTGGTGAGACTAAATTTCCTGAATATCTTCAGCTTTTTGAACTTTTCAGAACATTATTTCACAATGAGCTTCTAATTATTCACCCCCTCTGAGACTAGAAACTCTTTGGTAAAAAGTGCTTCTAATGCTGGTGTTTTTGAGCAAAAACTGCAGTTCCAGTTTGGTAACGCTACACTTGAAATAAAATAATACATTTTTGGAGGTAAGGACATTTTCCCATAAATTTAGCTTGCACACTGTGTAATGAATTCCCACGCATAAATATTTACATGCATGTAGAAGTATTCAAGCTGACAGATTATTTTCCTGTGGTCGAAAATCCGCTACAGGGAAAAAGTATTGTACTACTGAGCCATCTGCAGCAATCAGATGTTGAAAATATGTATTGAATGATATTCCTTGTTCTGATAATATTAACCTCTGAAAACATGCCATTTTCAGAGGCTCTGAAATTGCTTTGCCACCCTCCAAGTTATTCTCCAAATCACTTGGGGATATGGGACTTGAGTTCAGAAAGGAAGAAAACTTTTTAAGTGGAATCAACATATATTGTAATCCCAGCCCAAAAGATTTGGAAAGAATATTTTTCTGGAAGAATTTCCCTCAGGATATCATCATGTACTAATACACATTTTAGCATTTTTTTCCTATTTTCCATTTACTACACTACCACCTGAGTGAAAGGTATTTATCTTTACACAGGCATTCCAGGGCTTATTAACAGAATTACATTCATGTATAATTGGCTGGATTATAAATCCACATTACTGTGGCCAAGACTATTTTCCCAAAATTATGAAGATAATAATTTTGCATAAAATGCTGTCACCCTACCTGGGAGAAAAAGACTTGGCTTTCCCAAGGATTGGTCCAACCCAAGAAGCAAACAGAGAATTACCAGCAAAGCAATTACCAAGCAACTTAAATTCTGTTGCTAACCATGGGAGCATAATTTGCATGAGAATTTAGAATAGCTCTAAACCCAAACCAAAACAAGCAAAAACATGAGGCTAGCATGACTTTCTGCACACACAGTCAGCAGTTTAGCTCTTTAAGAGTTTTTCCTCCAAAATCAAACCATATTATTGTTGCTATTTTCGTGAATGCTAACATTTCTCAGACTTTCAAGATATAACTAAAACATAGTTCTCCTGTGGCCTATGTAACCTAATAATAAAGACTATACAAACAGAGAAACTTCTTCATAACATTTGCAACTATTCCTAGAGCCTCATGCAGGCAGATTTAGTATCTATATATGTTGACACAGTAGATTCCGTTCAATAGGATTTCTTTTTTCATTTTATTTAAGGGCCAGGGACTCCCCTCATTCTGGTGTCCCAGTCCACAGCATTAATTTGTAAAGAGAAAAGCACTTAGTGCTGAAACAGAAGAGAATAGTTTTGTGGCAAGACATTTCAGCAGCAAACCCCAAATTTGGAGAAAGCATGTGCATGGAGGAATGTGGGCAGGGAAAAGTTCCAGACTGTGCAGCACAAGCAAAACAGATTTCTCTCAGTTGTGGAGAACCACAGAGTGGAAACAGAAATGTAAATCATTATTTGAAAAGTTTTCCTTTTCTAAGAAGAACGCAGAAAAACTTGGATCACACTGCAAACCTCACAGCATGCACCTTCATTTCTTTTAATTCCACTTGGAGAAAAATGAGAGAACAATAAAATATAATTGTAAACTTGGTCATAAAAAGGGTTAAAAATGGCTCGAAGTTAAATCCTCCAGATATTGTGCTCCCTGTTGTGCTTGTAATTTTGGACAATTACTGTTCATTAAGTACACATCTCTCCTAAAGCCAGCTGGCACTAGAGAAATCAGATTTTTAATGATGTAGACAGGGCCTACCTTCTTTGAAGTTCTTTTATGCGAACCATCATGTTGAGGTGTCCTTGGGAGAACTGCTCAATCACATAGCGGACATCGTATGGCTTCCGAGCTTGCTGGGAAAGGAGGCAGCCAGCACAATGAAAGGTAAGTATTGATCAAACTGGATTTCTATTTCAGGCAGGCCTTCATTCTATCTTTTTATCTGCCTATTTGCTTGCCATTTTGCAACAGTTGTTGTAATTAATAAAATATATGCTGCCATTGTGGAAGTGAATATTTGTTGTGGAGATGGAGCCAAATGATTCCCATCACTGCCAGTTAAAGTCTTGTCTTGATGTTGCTCCATACTGAGCAAAATATTAGCTCTTGATGGTGTGTTTGGGAAACACGAACCCAAGATTGATAATTTATCTGGGGCTTTCATGTGTGGTATCTCCTGGCTCATTCCAAGGCCATGTGTTAATCATGTCAGGAGACTGAATCCCAGGGACTGGCCCAACTCAGAACACTTGGACCCAGAATCAAATGTCTCTGAAGACCAAAGATGTCTGGTGACAGAAATATTGCTGCTCGAGTAACAGGGAGGACAGATGCTCTGCATAAGTCAGGAGATTGCTGCACGTAGGTTTTTCTTGTGCTCCTTTGTCTTTCATGCTACCTTCGAGATCAGAAAAAAAGGTGCATTTCAAATAAAAAAAGCACAGAAAAAGAATGCAGGAGAGTGAAAAAACTGTCATCTCCCTGGCTTTACTCCCATCCTAATGAGAATCCAGATGCTTGTGCCAAGCTTTGGTTTCTTGCTGGAACTACTGTGGCCGAATTTTGAAACAAGCCTAGAGAATTTATTGAGATGTGGTTATAAAAAGTGCAATACAATGAAATCTTAGCAAGTAAAATCAATGTGTGTGAGGAGGTATAAACGCAACTCATGGCCTTTTGGAAATACCAGCATTTTGAGAACCCTTATGGGAAATGTAGGGCAAGATGTCTCCCTTTTTGGCTCTGATTCAAGAAAAAAAGTGGGGAGAGAAAAAAGCAAAGGTAAACTGCAACTCTAGTTATTGGAAATTACTGAAAACAGCTCATTAGTCATGTTGTTGCCTGTTTGCACTCTGTCACAGCCTCAGCCAGGGCCATTTGCATGCACCACTGCACACATGCATTGAACACCTACAGTATGTACTGGAGTCATGCTTGGAAGGCAGCCACACAATCCTAGAAATTTCAAATGAAAGCATGGAACTGGAATGGAAAAAATCCTATGAAATGAATGAAGCAGCAAGAGCTCTTTGTGACAAAATGCCCTCCCTGCACTCAGCACCTACCTGCACCAATACTTTCAGAAGAGTAGTGGCTTTGGAGGTGTATATGTGTGCATTGGAGAGCATTTGGGAGCCGAGACTTTGCGCAGGAAGGAGGTTTCAGCTTTCAGCTTATCTTTTTTTTTTTTTCTCTCACTCTTTCCCCAACTCCACATTTTGCAGACGCTGACACATCACTATTTCTGACCAGAAAAGGAGCCTATTGTCTTCGCCCTGAGAAGCAGTGCCAGTGTCACTCTTTAGATGGACCAGTGGGGGAGGCTAAATCCTGTGTCCGTTGCTTTGGACACTCTATTTAAACACCATGCATGGCGCAGAGCCTCGATGTGCTGGGGAGTCTTCCCCTCCCCTCTCCCCCATGGGCTTCCATGTGCATAATTAATTCCACTCATTCCCAGTTAAATGTCTTTTCCCCCTCAAAGGAAGTCCTTGTTATCCCTTAAACCATCAGCTCTGAATCCTACAATTGCAAAGTGCCGGATGCTGCGATCAGCCTGAGTCTTCTCTGAAGCTGAGTAAAAATATCCCTCCAGCTTTCACCATTTTCCCCTCCTCCTTTTCCATAAAACTTTAGATCTGGGCATCTTATGTCCTGCCAAACTTTGGCACAATCCCCTGTCATGTTTCTATTAGGAAATGTTGAACAATGCAGCTGAAGCCAGGAGGTAATGGGCTTCTAGGGAAGCATAGTAAATACAGAACTTGAACAAGTCCTTTAACTTCCATTCTGTTCATAATCCCAAATCCTGGCCATTTGAGCTCAGTATTCCACATTCAGCATGCAAAATAATATTACCCAGCTTTGAACTTCCAAAATCTAATTAGCATGGGAAGTCCTATAAACTGTATATTCTGGTCCCAAGAAAGGGAGAAGCAAAAGATAATTCCTTCTTCTTCTTTTTCACTGTCACTGACTCACAGAATTCCCTCCATAGATTGATGAAATTCAGTTTGTAAAGTTTGGCATGATGGCTACTGGCTGACAGTTCCAGAACATTAGGTCGCTGGTGATTTTGAATATCCTAATTTTTAGCCTAACTCATTTATAAACTGATTTTATTTTCCAGAACAGATGACAGGTGTCTCTACTTTCTTTTTTGTGTGTTTGTTTGTTTAAAATTCCCCACAGTGTTTGTCTCTCTGGTATATTTACAATATAATCCTGCTCTCCTGTCTTTTGCCACATTTAACAATCTGACTTCCTCATGTCTTCTTTCAAAGGTAGGGTTATCTGAAGATACATGTCTGCATGGGATTAGGAAATATGAAAGATATTCTATCTGACCTAATTCAGAGTCTTCTGAGTGCTGGGAGCTTATCTCGGACTTCTATCCCTTGCATTTAAGTGCTCAGCTCTAATCAAACTTCCATGAAATTTAAATTATTTATTTATTTTTTTAAAACGTCTTCAAAAGAATTAGGAAAGGCCATTAACTTGCAGTGGATCCTCTTGGACAAAAAAAGCATGAACCTTGAGATGGAAATAACAAGGGCTTTGAAAATCAGTCCAGAAATTAATTTTTCATTTCCATGGCATTTCCAGCCCATGGATGATATGAGTGATGATATCAGGATCACATTCCAAACAAGTTTTATCATAATAAATCTTGCTGAACAGGAAAAACGAAACAGTATTTTCAATGTAGCATATTTAGTTTGAGCACTTTGTAACCTGAATGAGAAAATTAACTGAACACTTCATAAAGACAACAAATTTCCAGGAGGCAGATGCTCCACAATTTTATAAGAGGTCCCTTTCTGGGAAATACATTTGGAAATGTGGGTCACACCTGTGAAAGCAACTTTGCACCACAGTACCTGTCAGCCATACATAGACTGAATCTTCGCTATTTGATCAGATGATTGGTAACATTGTTCTTATGATCAGTATTTTTGCAGATACCCTAACAGAGGTGTTTTCACCCCAACACCAGTGTTTTCTTCACTTCTGATAGTGGAAGAGTGAGTATTGGTCAGTATTCTTAAACAAACAAAATCCCCAAAAAACAAGTGCAGTAGAAAAGGAGAAGCAAAAATAACAATGCTGACTCCACAGAGTCAGGGGTTTGCATCATACTACACCCATGGATCATTGATAATTGTCATAAATAAAATCAAAGGTTTGACTTTTGCATAAAAGATTAAGCTAAAATTTTAATTAATGAAATTGGTAATCAGTTCCTACAGTTAATGGAAGTTTGTAGTTCATGTTTGAGTGTTAAATGTTATTTTTGAATGTTAAACAGAATTTTAAAGTTTAGCTTTTTAATGGAAACTCCTGTAAAAAATTAAATAGAATCTCCAGGTGTTCAAAGGAGAAAAACCTCCACCCATGGCCAAAGGACTATTTTTAGAAACCAGGCATTAGCCTGTCACCAAGCTCCATGGAAACCATTAATTTCAAGGAGGCAGTTTCCCCGCCTAAGACTCACATGACAACACCCCGAAGACTGCCCCCTAGAAACCAATGAGCCACCGGACAAAAGGACCTGACATCATCCCTAGACTCTACTAATCAGCCCACACCTTAGAGGCGGACTGAGGGCGGACCAGGGGCGGTGATGGGAGGAGCAAGGGGGGTATAAAACCCTGCACACAGCTAGGGCAGTGGTTTTTTTTCCTGCCTACACTGGAGTGTCAGGGAGCTCTCCTGCTTGGGACAAGCCTAGGCAGAACCTGGTGCTGGGATCATAGGCCTGTATGTTACTTTATTCTACTTGGGACTAAACTGAGTGGAGTCTAGCACTGCAGGTTCTTGTTTTGGGTTTTTAGCCATTCCAGCTGTAAGAGTCTCTAATCGTTGTGAACCCTGATTTTCTTTTTTCCCAATTATTTTTTTTTAATAGACCTCTTTTCATTTCAACTAATTTTTCAGAGTTGATTCATCATTTTTCACAATAATTTTGTCCACGCCATTAAAAAATCCACAAGAGCTATTAGCCTAAGAACCTCAACAATACCTTTGACTTATTACAACCAAATTCGCCAAGACAAGTCCACTCTGTGAGCGCCCTTGATGTCACACAAGCTCACGAGATGCACTTGGGATTTATCCTGCTGCTTACCTGAAATTTTCTTCTGGCCACAAAATACTGCATGCGCCTGATGACTTTCACTGCTGTTCTGTGGGCTTCAGTCAGTCTGCCAAGGAACACAAAGAGACAAACATCAGCCTGGGGTGGGGGCAGGAAGGAAGAAGAATATCTGAATGGAAGATGTTGACTCCAAGCACTGAAATCTAGAACTGTGTTTTATCTTTACAATGCAAAACTGCATCATAGCATGCTGTGTGTGCATTTTTCTTTTCTTTGTTCTGCTGCTTTGCCTTCCTCCAAACTGTAGTTCTAAGTATTCAGAATGGATAAGTGAGACAATGAGAACAGGTGTACAAAGATAATACACGTGGAAGGGATTAGACAGGATTACTGTCAATGTGCACAACTGGCATCAGAATGTGAAATGATTTTAGAACCATGAGTGCATTCCTTATTTTGCATTTACTGAGTGGTTTCTCATGAGCTCCATTGCACAGAAATAGAGTCCTTTAAAAAGTATTTTGAAGGAAAGAAAAATCATCCTAAAAAGAAATAAATTTTAAAAAATCCTAAAAAGAAATAAATAAAAATAAACGTAACACAGCCTCTCAGCACATGTGTGTATCTGTACTGGTATTCAAACACAGAACTGGATATTTTATAACTCAGCGGTATCACTTCACCCAGAGGATCCTGCATTTGCAGGACATAATGCAGAACACTAATTGTGCCACTTGGCTGGCAATTAATGATCACACCCTCTTCTTTACAGTGAATTTTGGCAGGATAGAGAGGAAGCAGGAACATGGTAATTGGAAGAATTATTATTTTCTTTGAGGACTGACTCCTTCCCTATGAACTCCTTTATTCATTCAAAAAGAGTGAACTAAAGAAAACAAAATTTTCTTTCCAAGGAAGCTGCATTGTTGGGAAAGCTATGTTCTATACAGACATCATCCTTGACATGTGATAATTCCAGAAAGCTTTCCAGCAAGGTTCTCAAGTCTCTTGAAAACACAATCCGTTGCCTCTTCCCAGTGTGTCTGGCTAGGGAAAAAGTAGTATTGACTTGGCCACCTACTCGTGTGCCACAGTTTAGAGACTGTCTTTAAAAAGTGGAAAGGTTACAATGGATTATTTCAAAGTAAAGGTGTAGAGGGATTTCTGTTAGAGAACGGGCATGGAGCTAATTTGACAGGAGTGGACAATCCAAGCCTGCATGTCCTGCATGTAGCTCAAGGAGTAGGAGAAGCAGATGGGCCTCAGTGTCCTTGAACAGGGAAAGAGTTATGAGAAGAATGCACAACACAGGTTACAGAGCCAGATAGCAGAATCACAGATGTTAGCACACCCCACCACGAGCACTGCATGTGATAACCAATTAGACTTAGCTGTCAGTGTGTGCCATTGAGCTATAAACCAATTGTGGAGATGCTTTTGCCGCGTGATAATCTAGTAAACATATAAAAGTGTGTTATTTTTAGGAATAAACGGAGAACGATCATTAATCATATTGTGTGTGTTGTTACTCTCGCCTCTCTTCCACAGGGACCGTCTTCATGAAGGAAATAAAGGCTAAACAAGCAGGCACTATGTCTGAAGAATTAGCATAATCATTCATTTTTATAATTATTCTTTGGGAAAAATAGTGCTTATCATAGAATCATATAATATCTTGAGTTGGAAGGGAGCTATCAGGATCCTCCAGTCCAACTCTTGGCCCTGTACCCCAATAATCCCACCTTGTGACTGAGAACTTCTGTTTGGGTGAGACGCTACAGCCACAGGCTTTTAAAATAAGCTTTCTGTAGCTTTTTCTTAGTCTTTGTACTTCAAGTCCTAGAATAACATTAAATACATGCATAAATAGGTGTCTGTCCTACCTATATACCCATATTTCATTTATCTGTGTGTATCCTTGCACATACCCATGTAAATGCACACACACGCAAACACACAGAGGACAAAGCAGGGTAAGCATGACTGAAGAACCACCTTTGTTGGATACCATCAGCAGCACTGCTAAGGAGGAATCTTTACATTTGTGTAAGCCCATCAGAGGGATTTCAAAAGTGTCACTGACAGGCTACCAGCAGTTTAGCATGCAGGACCTCTATTATGGTGAGAAAAACAGCTCTCAGCTTGACATTCAGGGCCCCAGCTGAGCTCCTCTGGATGCTGACTAGAACACAGGTGACATTCTGCTTGCAAATGGCACAGATTCTGACAGCCCCTACAACTAATTGTTTTTTTAATAACCAGAAAATAATAACAATTTAAGGTTTATAGGTTAGCCTACCTCCCCTGTGAAGCAGTTAAGATAAAAAATGGAAATCATTCCCTAGAAATAAATGATGTGTATATATATATATATATATATATATACATGAGAGGTTTTTTATTAGGCTAATCCATATGAAAATGGTTCAGGCACTGTTTAAACAGGCTTAAATAGACAAGTTTAAAGAAGTCAGAGATGGAACCAAACCAAGGCAATAACTTCCTAATTCCCCCATTCAGCAGAAATCAGGGCTACAGAACTTTTTCCAATGTACTATCAAGCCAAAGTGTTCAAAACCATGAGACCCAACTCTTGGAACTTGATGCACAGTGGAACAAGCTTCATTTTTAGAATGAAAAGTCAATTATTTGTGAAATACAGCCAAGAAGGTCACCCTACCTTCCAAAGCACTTAATATCATCATCATGTTCCAATTGGCAAAACTCACGCCAACCTCATTGGGAGCAAATTCTGAAATAGAAGTGATTGCTCAGATTTGATGGTCACTAGTGTTAAACTGAGAGTCAGAAATGTGTGAAACATGACTTTGATAGAAAAATACATGAAAAGGTAGAAATCCATAGACTGAGACATGTGGATAAGTAATTTTAATTGCCCCAATAAATCCCCAGGGAGCACAGCAGCTCCAGGTGATAGAGAGCAGCTCCAGATGAAATAAATTCCTGTTCTGTATAGCAAGCAGAGCTATCTTTCTGATGGGGGTTTGGGGCAGTGTGGCCATGATCCTAAATATTTTTTGAGATTTTAGCTGATTTTCATAGATTTCTGACCACTAACCTCCATAATGGATAATTACAGCTACTACTGACCAAGTTACAGTTATCCCTGGGTGTAACCCAACATATTTACCCTGCTAAACCTTATATTTTAGCCCAAACCCCTAGGCTGGGCACAACTGTTTCAGCCTTGAAGGTGTCAGTCTGTCACATGCCAGAACTATCCACCAGGAGAGAACAAAGGGACAGAGATGCTCCGGGCCCTGCTTTGGTACTGCTCAGCAGGGGCACAGCATGGCTTGCAGCAAATCTCCTGGATATTTTCAGCTTTTGAGACAACAATCTCAGTAGGGTGTGATGGAAACATTTGCACACTCTTTCCATGTGGCATTTACTATGGAAACATACAGAAAGGGGCAGATTTACACAGCGATGGTGGTTTCTAACTCCCTTTGGCGGTAAGGATTTAACTGCTTTCATAGCCTGGCTCCCAAACAGCAGGACCTGAGCACTTGCTCTGAGCAGGAACAGGGGTGGGTGGGTGCCCACACCTCTGTCCCTACAGAGCAGCCAAACTCTCCTGCATCTGTGCACCAGAGGGCAGTGGCATGCACATACACAAGGAGATGCTTTCCAGCACATTAAAAAATGTAATTATTAGAAGAATTTTACCCAGGAACCCAAGCTTAAACTCTCCTCATAAGGATGGAGTTCACGCTGAGGTGGGGTAGGTGGTAAGTATTGGGTGGGTTGTTTTGCCTGTATGTTGTGCTGATAAGAATATAATTAGAGCTTTTTTGACACACAATTCCAAGTTTTTTCATCTTTATAACCTAAACATCAAGAAATAAGGTTTTGTCAAAACCCTTTGCTAAAATATTTTGTAAAGGACATTAAAATGACATTCGAACAGAAGGGATCTGGCTTTGGGAAAGTTATGAGCATATGAATTTATAACTGAAGCTTGCAACATCTGTAGCTATAATGGATACCATGAAATGTCTACTGAAATAACATATCCTTGGATCCATAAATGGTACTGACATCATCTCTAACTGTGTGTTCAATAGGACCCAAGCTTATTGGAGCAAAACAGAGTGAGTTCCGTACCTCTCTGCTCAAGGATTTTTTAACAGGATGCTCAATTTTAAAAGGGCTCAAACCTATCCTTAATTACCACAAGTCATTCCTAGTTTGGCTCCTAGGCTTTCACTGTGGCAGGGCAGGGAGGAAAGGAAGGATGGTGGTCCTGGGTCATGGATGTTCACACAGTCCCCACCCTGGTGGGAGGCTCAGAATCACTTGGCAGCTGCTCTGGAAGGGCTGGGGAAGGGGACCCCTCTTGGCTGGCTCAGTATCCCCTCTGCAGGTTCTTCCTGTGCCTGTGTGGGTGCAGAGCCTGCTGTGCGCCCAAGTGCCACTGCAGCCTGGATTTGCTTCTCTGCTCAGGGCTCAGACAGCACTAAGAGTTATCACTTTCAGCTAAAACACTTGGATATATTTCAGACTTTTTTTTTTTAACTGCAGTGTGAAAAATGATTACGTAATTCTTGATAATTAGTTGAAATAAAAAGAGGTTTATAAAAAAAAATTAGGAAAAAAGAAATAGGAAAATATGGGTCCACAACGATCGGAGACTCTTTCAGCCAAAATGGCTAAAAAACCCAAAACAAGGACCTGCAGTATTGGGCCCTACTTAGGTTAGTCCCAAGTAGAATAAGATAACATGCAGGCCCCAAGCTAGTCCCAAGCTGCCAGGAGCAGTACTCAAGCAAGCACCTGACACTCCAGTGTAGGCAGGAAAAAAAAAAAAAAAGCAATTTCCTAGATGTGCACAGGGTTTTATATCCCCCTTGCTCCTCCCATCACCGCCCCTGGTCCACCCTGAGTCCGCCTCTAAGGTGTGGGCTGACTGGTGGAGTCTAGGGATGATGTCAGGTCCTTTTGTGCAGTGGCTCATTGGTTTTCTAGGGGGCAGTCTTTGGGGTGATGTCATGTGAGTCATCTGAGGTGGGGAACTGCCTCCTTGAAATTAATGGTTTCCATGGAGTTTGGTGACAGGCTAATGCCTGGTTTCTAAAAATAGTCCTTTGGCCATGGGTGGAGGCCCTTTCCTGGGTACCTGAAGATTCTCTTTAGGTTTTTACAGGAGTTTCTAATAAAAAAGGTGAACTCTAAAATTCTGTTTAACACTTAATTTTAACATTTAACACTCAAACATGAATTACAAACTCTCATTAACTTTAGGTACTAATTAGTAACTTCATCAATTATAATTTTAATTTAATCTTATATTTTTTACATGAATGTGAAAGCCAACCTTGATTTTATTTATGACATGCAGGAAGGCTGTAGCTTAAGCCAAAGAAGCCAAATATTTTCTTTTTTGTTGAAAATAATTGAACCAGAGGAGAAAATAGAGATGATGAAATCCAAAGCAACTGTAAAAACTATCCAACATAATATTTTTTCTGTTTGTTAAAAGCTGGTATTGGCCAGTTCAGATGTACTCTTTTTATTCTTCTGGACCCTGATATCTTCCAGCTTAGTTTGCTTTGGATCAGTATGGGAATATTTTAAATGAAAAAGAGATACTTAAATGGATCTTAAAGCCAGAGTTACAAGTATTGCAGGCCACACTGAGGCACAGTTCAAGTCTCCAAATAGCCTGTTATCAGTGGATGCATTTTCAGACCAGCAGCATTTTTAATCATTAGAGTTGACTTCAGTGTAGGGATCAGGGAAGCAAATTTGCCCAGGCTGGGCTGCAGGGTAGCTGCAGGGTGGAATGTGCATTCCAGACTGGTTTTCCTGACATTTATTCAGGTGTCATGAATTAGAGGAGTTATTCAGTATAGCATCATGAGCTGTGGAGCTGTAGAAAATAAAGGCCACTTCAGAAAGGTCAATTATAGCTCTCTGTCCCATTTGCAAAACTTGTTTGAGGACACATGCTCATTGAGTTACTGCTGAGCTTCGTTCATTTGTCAGATTTTGATTGCTTAGCAGGAAAACACATATAGAGTCACAGTAACTCTGTTTTCATACGGGTCCCTGGATGATGTGGTGACTCATGCCCACAGTAAGACAGAGCATCATCTGGTCTGGAGCCATCCACTTGGCATTAGTTTCTAAGCCAGCACAAACAGGGACTAGATCAGTAATGTCAACTGAAATGTACAGAAGTTATGTGAAAACTCAGCCCTCCATTTGTCTTTTTGTTTTCTCATCACATTTGATTAAGATTATTCACTTCCCAGCTCTGTTTCTGAGAAGAACATTGATTCCTAGTCTGAATTTTAATTTTTTTCCAGTACAATTATCTCAAACAGGTTGATATTTTATTAGGTAAAATTTAAAGGAAATCTTATTTGCACTGAAAGCAAGGGACAAGAAAGGCGGGAGCAGAGAAATCAGAAACAAGATGAAATTAGAGAGCTTCTGGCAGGCATATGCAGCAGTTGGTCTATATGAAGTCACACTCACAATGTGGACCTTCTGTTGCTGGAGAAAAGGGATGGAGATACATGATTCTCATCACAGAGGAAAGGAGCTTCCATAATGTGGTTTTAAAACTGAGGGAAGCTGCAATGTCCAAATTGAAAAAAAAAAAAATCACTTTCCCTGAAATTGAAAATATTATTGCCTTCAGCTAAGCCAAACCAGAAAAAATGCCTTGAGCCTTTCAAACCACATGAGTTAAGAGAAGGTTGCAACTTGAGTCTGACATACAAATACCTGGAACTGTCAGGAGATGATTCTGATTCCAGAGCTCATCCCAAGCCAGGAACAGCAGAGAAGTACAACAAAAATATAACTTGAGAGGTTTCCAGTCTTGTAATATTTCATCAAAGCCTTGTAAAGAACAGATACTTCTGGAACATTTCCAACATTTACATGATGGAAATTTTATAACATGCTATTTGCACTGAAATCTGAAGCACAACTTCGCTTTTCCCTTTGTTCCTAATCACCACTCCACCTTAATCCTACCTCATCTCTATTCTAACTATATCCTTAACTGAACCTTTTTAAGCCCATGTTGGGCTCAAACAAATTAGGATTGGCTCCACTCAGAGCAGCCTGGAGGCCTATTTGGCTTCACCACGTTCTGCTGACAGCCACAGTTTGTGAAGGAATCCTGCAGACTCTGCAAATCCCTTCTCTACAGGTACAGTCCAAGGTAGGAACTGTAGAAGTGAGAGAGTACAGTTTGTGAGTGGCTGCTTTCTGGGATCTGGTCATTTTGCTGAAAATTTGGTGGCATTTGCTGCCTTCACCAACCCACCCATCCCACTTACACTGTTGCCTCCGAATTCGTTCCAGAGCACAGCTGCCTCTACTTCTATCTGCCCCTCTAACCTAGCCTTCTCTGAAGTGAATGGGAAAAAAAGCAGATTTCCTATAGCAAGGAATTTTGGGGCAGGGAAAACATGAGGGGACATGACAACATCTGAGAGGGAAACTTCCAGAAGAGGAAGAACTGGGACATCATCTAGAGGGAACAACAGGCCGGACAATATATTGGCAAAGGAAACAGCACTGGGAGAAACAGCAGCACAGGGTGATTTCTTCATGTTGTCCAGGAACAGAATAAAGTAAACAAAAAACTCCTGAAAATGATCAGATGCGGATGTAACCTGCTCACTGAATACAATTTCATGAAGAAGAAAGGCCCCTGAACTTGGAGTTGTTTTTCTCAACCACAGACAGCTGGAGTTTGTTCTGTAATATTATAAAGTGGGTTTATTGAGAAAGTGGGAGAAAAGCACTGCGTAAGTCCCCCGCTAATTAAAATGCATAATTAAAATGAGTAATTAAGCTTACTACAAAATGTTCTTGTGTCTGGGAGCCCAACTGCCCTTGAACAACAACTCATCTGCTGAACTGTCTCTGAGAACTAAAACAGACATTGGATATTGTGGTTGCATCTTTCCTCTATTTTTTGTTGGCAGCAAAATAAAAGTCCCTGGTCTTTTCCTGCCATTTTATTTCTTCCATTCTTTCTGCAATATCAGAACAAACAAGATGATGTCATAGGGATGTCTTTTCAGTGTGGAAATGCAAACACAGGAAGATTTTTTTTTTCTTTTTCTGAGCAAATAGCTTATGTGAATTGCCACAATAACTTCCTGTGTTAGTGCTGACCATCACTACTGCTGGTTCCAGGGTAGGTGAAATGTTCCCATCTCCGTACCAGTTCTCATTTGCTTAGAAAACACCCTAAAGCCACATCTTGGGATGTGAACCTTCTTGGGATGTGAACAGATGCTCGCAAATAATGACACGTTTTTTATCCCACATATTACAACACTCATTGACCCTAGCAGCTGGTTTTTTTTTTAATTTCTCCCTCCTTAAAATTTGGTCTTCATCAATTCGTCTTTTAAAAACTGTCTACAAACCATCTAGCTGCTAAAAGACACTACAGAGACAGCCATTACCAAGCCCAAATAACTTCCCAGAGATGCCTTTCTGGAATCTGAATAGCCTTCACATCTGTGCAGCACAGGAACTGGACAGCCTTATTCCATAGGTTCTGGTTTGCTCACTTTCAAAAAATTCCACAGCCTAAATTAATGAACTTTAAGACTTCATTTTCCTGTTTGTTGTATTCAGCATTTATGGGAACAACGTGGTGTTGTTAATATACACCAATGACTGAGCACTGTATTTATGCCTCAATTACTTTCTGTCATGAGAATATTATGCCTGGCAAAGACTGATTCTCTGAAATACCAGTTTGTTTGGGATCATTAATCTTAATTCCTATCTTGCCTGAATAGGAACCAGTAAACAGTCAAGTCAGGGAATAGTTCTGAGACTATTAATTAAAACTTCAATGTCTTTTGGGCTGCCCAAGGCTTTACATTTCTTTTAAAAAATATGTAATTAATTAATCTGCACCAAGTACTAGGGAGAGACCCCGTGGAATTAAGCAAAATGCTTCTTGTGGTTTTAAAAACCAAAAAAACAGTGGCTTTTGGAAGGATCCTCCCCAAGTAGTTATTGTGATTTAGTAGTTGCAGCAGGGGCTATGGAAACTCAACTCCTCGGCTCTTGAGCTGATTGATTTAACTGGCTTCTGTGCTTCCAGGTGATCTTATTCAAGTTATTTTATCTAGCTGTCCTCTAGTTTATGTCCCTTTAAAATAGGTGTAACACCTGACTAAGTCATGGAGGTGTTGTGGGGATTTTAAGGCAATTAGCAGTCCCAAATGAAGTAGTATTTTATTTATAGAAAAATTCAGCAGCAAAAAAATTAAGAGTAGTGACAACACATTTATCCCTTAATGGTGATGAGAAACAAGGGATACTGGGCTGCAGGCTTGGGCTTCATTGCCAAGATACTGGAAAGGCTGCTTTCAAAAGCATTCTCTCTCCACCTTCTCTGCTCCTCCTCTCCTGAGCAACTGTGTAGGAATTAGTCCACTGTCTACCAGATACTCAGCAGTGCAAAACGCTCACAGCATCTGAAGCCAAACAGGACTATTAGATCATAAATGTGACCTGCTCAACAGTGCAAGGGATTGTATTTCACACAGCTGCCCTTGCCCTGAGCCAAAAACCTTGTGTAGGACTAAAGTAACTTTCTAGAAAGGCATCTCGCCTTGACAGAAAGACCTTTACATATTGTTAAAAAGTGCCTTGTTATTTATTTAAATTTTTTCAGTATTCAGCTTCTAGGCTCCTCTCTCCAACTGGAGCAACAGAGCAATTTTAGCCTTTTCCAGCCCTGTCTTTATTCCAGGGACCTTCAGGGGTGCCAGATGCACTGCCCATGGCCTGGCAGGGAGACCAGGCTCTAGTGCAGGGAAGAGAGGATTCAGGCCACTAAGAGGTGATGGTGGGACAATACAGAACAGGGCTGGAGTCTAAAGATGCCCTGATAAGGAAAGGAGACAGAGTAGAGGAAATAAATCCTGATTATTCTGAAAGGTGGCAGAGCACAGAGAAATAAAAGATCCTGTCAGCTCCCAAAGGCAAAAAATGTTTGCTGGTACCTGGGATCCTGAGGAGATCCCAGCATGAAGACTCAGTTGAGCATTACATGGCCCTCCACACAATGGCAGGAAATCCTGAGCATCCCACCTGGGCTGGGACACAGGCTGGAGGACAGCCTACTTGAGTGCACACAGAATTTGTGAGTGCCTGGTTATGGGATGCAAATCACTGAAACTTGCATCTCTAATAAAATTACCTTGCCCTCCACTAATGTTTTGTATTGAGCCTTGGGACTCAACAACCAGTTTATACCAGCTGAAAAGACCCTTGAAAACCTGTTCTCAATCTGATCTCCTATTTGATCACCTGCAAATTTGCATTTAAAGGTCATCTCAAACACACAGATATTCTTACAAGGCCAACTTCCATCCCAACTCATTCTGAGCTCCAATGCCAGTTTCTACAAACCCATGTGCCAAGAAAGGACATTGCTTTGCCACTGGAGGAAATGCCAGTTCAAAACCAGATAAAAACTGTGTATCTTTAAAAAGAAAAAAAAAATTAGTGTGCATGAACTATTTTGCAGGCAACAGTAATCATACTCATAGAATGTCACAGGGAAGTTTATGTGATCACAGATACATATTATTTTTCCACCCTATATTTCATGTAAGAACATGCAAAAAATTCTACAGGTCTCACTTGCCTAATACTGAAAATATGCAATGCTTATCAATAGTGTACTACAGAAATAAATATCTTGCTAAGAGCTGCATCACAAGCATCACTTGTGAAAACAATCACTGAAACCAGAAGTTTTGTTGAGCTACTTATTTCAAGAGATTTCACTTGCTCATTGAGAAATCTCTTGGCGTTTTTATTTTTCTAGCAGACCTTTAGTTTAGCCAGTGGATGAACAGAGGAAAGTGTTCATATAGCAATTGCTTGTGACTTACTATTAAAGAACAGGAAAATTTCTGTTTTTAATGTAAGTGAGGAAATCTGTGCCTTCATGCTCTGGGGAATTCTGATTTTCCTGTCTTTGTTTCCATCCTAACACAAAGGAAAAATACTTTCAAAGTCATTATGAAACAAAAGATTCTGAAAGCTTTTGAACCTGAAATGATAATATACTTCAATTTTCCCCCCTTCATTGATGGGATTGAGTAGAGGTTATGGACTTCACACAACATGACAACATTCAAAGACGTTTATTGCACAGTGAAAATCCCTTATATATCATCACACAAACAGGATATACCATCAGATAAACCGGAAGTGCTTCACCACAGTGTTCACCAATCACCTAGGCTATTTTACAGTTTCTACCTTTTATGGTAACAGGTAAACAATGCCTTATAAGGTCACAAACAGTGACCCTCACCTCTGACAGGTCCAGCAGTCCACAAACCCACAATGCTCTTCTAGCCTTTCCTGGTGGCCTGGATGTATTACATGGAGGTCACTAGCCTTCAAAGCCTGCTCCTCTATCACCCACATACTGTAACTCCACACTCCATTTTGAATGCACTTCTGATTTCAAAAAAGAAATATTTTATCCTCTTAGAAAATGAATACATTTTATTTGGTATATGACCTTTCTCCTACCTGTAACTGGGACTCTTCCCTGCAGACATACCCTACACTGCATCATTTGGTGCAGAATGAAGAGCACATGTATCAGAGAAGATGTAAACTGGTTTATAGGATACTATTAAAGAATGGCATATCCATGCTATGAATCCCATGAAACAGCAAATCATCCTGGGAAGACTAATTTCAAATACTGGAACGGGCTTTGACAATTTTTCAGTAATAAGAGTGTCCTGAATTCTGCCTGCATTGAGAGAGTTTTGTTTTTTGGGTTTTTTTACTCCTTCTGTTACAAAATTAAATTCATAATACTTCCTCTGCCCATCAAAGTTTTCTCATCGAAAAACTCAATTTTAAATTGTTTTTTTCATCCCCTTTAAAACATCCTCAGCTCTTTGTTCACGGAAAGTTATCAGCAAGTGATATCTGATAGAAGCAAAAGATAGCCATTTACTATTGAGTGCACATGAGGTGATGTAATTAACAGGATAACAGCTATTAGTGCTTCAGTCTCAGACCTTTTGGGTTTTGATTTTTTTGGTGTGTGTTTGTTTTCTTAATTGGGCCTTGAGGATGCCACTACTGCAATCAAGAGTGTTTCTAATTAATTACACATGAATTTAGGTGGCTAACCACTTGAATTGCTGTAATTAGAACACTTGATACAAACAATTAATTATGTTAGCACTGCTGAAAGCTATTTTAAAGATCTAGATACAGAAATACATTCAAACAAAGAAAACCCTAAAACAAGGGGACCTTTATTTCATTTGACACATGCCCACTGATTAGTCTCTGACAGCAATCCAAGAACTCCCCTTGGAAGCTCTGTGTAAGAATGAAATAAAAACTAGCAGTGATGCTATCAAAACTCCCACTGAAATGGAATTATGTTTTTATATCCAAGGAACAGACAGATAGACATTACCACAAATCAGCTTTTTCTTCTCCTTGAGAAACTGGCTTTATTCTGGATGTGAAGGAACTTACTGCAGAGATGAGGCACCAGCTGAAGTATTCACATACCCAAGCCAAAAATTTCAGTGCTCCAACAAGGGAAATAGGTCATGACCATTTGTCCATTTGGAGCAGAAATAAGAGTATGCTTCTTCTCCTCTAATTTAATTCTCACACAAAAGTTTCCCAGCATTCTGCTGTCCTCCAGTGAGTCCTCACAACACTGAGCTAGCTTGATAAAGAATTACAGGTGTACTTTTCTAAAAGTTCGCAAACCTATAAACTTCAACCCCATTCCAAAGGAGCTTGAATCAATTTATCTTTTTGCTTGGCTATCATGCAAAAAGAAACTATGCAAAATCTCAGGTTTAGCATGAATTCAAAACAAAACCACTTGAAAGGCTGCAATTTAAAATGAATTTTCTTTGACAATTTCAGTTTGCCTAAACCTGAAACTCAAAGGAAACCTCAGAGCAGAAGTACAAACCAGAACAGATAGAAATCAACAGATGTTTACACTCCATGAATCAAAGGTACCTAACTTCACATGACATCAAGAAGAGGCTGACAAACCAGGAATCAGACAAATATTTTTGAACATTATCTACTTCACATTTAACAAAATAATTAATCTCTCCTGTTACCAGGCTTCAACCATGAAGCCTCATAATCTCAAGTTTTAAACTCTTCTCCCAATCTTAAAATTCCTAGTATCATCACTTCAATCTTGCTCAAATTTTCAAGCCTCACGCTGTGAGAACTACAAGGGAAGTAAAGCCATTTTATTCTATCCAAACCTATCTTTCAGTGTGTTCTCTGTAGAATAATCACCTGTGTCTGATAAACTGGCAAACCTTTTAAGTCTCAATGATAGCTGGTAATTTTCCGGAATTATAATGTGCCACAAGTATAATCAAGATAATGATAATGGACACTTACAGATTATGGAGACTCTTGAAAATGCACAGGAAGTTTAAAAAAAAAATCTATTATCTCTGTGTGTCGCTTTTCAGCTACCTCAGGTCACATTTTGAAACTGCGAGTTTCCATTCCTGGCAGCCATAAAATTGAATTCTGAAAGTCTTTACATGCCTCTCCTACAACTTCAAATATAGCTTTTTAATATAGAAGTACCTAGGGAATGGGGAACTAGTTAACTTCCAAATGACTAAGGAATAATACCTGCATAGGCCAATATCTGTTCAAAATTTATAAAGGGCTTGATTCTTCAAACCACATCCAAGTAATTCTACATGAGTTACTTTCCTGAGCACAGAGGCTGTGGACAGGCACCAAACTATATTCAAAATTAAAGTTTGCAACATGGCAGCCTGATTATGCAATTAAAAGTGGTGTTGAGGGAGTGTTCTTCAGTTATTTATCCTCACTATTTCTGCATGATTTTATTACATATTTTCATATTGTTCCCAAGGAAATTGGGCATTTTGGAGAGAGAGAGACATAGATGTACAAAACCCCACATTTAATACACTTCCATGAGTTAAGCTCCTGGGTAACTTTCAGAAAACAATTAAAAGTGCATTAAAATATATGTAAAGTTCTAGGTTGTGAACATAAATATGGAAAAATACAAACCTGATATATGAGCTCAAAATAATCTCTCAAGACTGATTTAGCCATAGTTTTAATAGCATGAAAATGACTAATTTAAGGTCAGGAGTAATTTAGTTTTGACTGACTTGGCAATCCTTTGTTCTCTGGGTCATGTAAGTGTTGATTTATAAATATGTAATTCTACCCTGAGGTCAAGGGACTTCAGAATTGATTTGATATATTGGCCTCCTGGAAAGTTCTTCCAAGGCCAGTACCCCCTAAACTGTGTTTATGAGTTGACTGCATTAATTACTGATAGAGTAATATAATATTAGCAGAGGTGAAATTAACCCTTAAAAGAAGATTATGTTCAAATATGGGATTTTTTTTTTTTAATGAGAGACAGGCAAAACTGATGCATCTGTGAGAAGTCAAGTTTCTACAGAGAATTAAAAAAAACAAATATGATTGAGGAAAAGTGTAGATATTTGACTTCAGGAACAGAATCAAACCAACTGATATCATGAACATTACCTGGGAAAATCCTGCATTTGTGAAGCAAAACGATTACAATTATATCTTATTATAAATAAGCCATCAGCTACTTTGACAGACTATGTCAGAAGCATAAATACATTGCAAAAATATGAATATCTCCTGGTAACTATGAATGTTTCTCCTAGACAGCCCTTGACTATATCCTTCCACTACTTTCAAGTTCCTAGCAAGAGCACTAACTTCACTTTTACTGCATAAAAATCCAATAGTTGGTTAGATTAAGGCTCAATATACCAGGTTAAAGAAATATCAGTATCAGAATTAAAACTGCTCAGAGGTTTATTTGACCTGGTCACACTTTGAAAAAAGGCATTATATTGCTGACAGTACTTCAGGCCCTTCCTAGCACCTGTCCCTGGTCCCAGAGAGCAGAGCTCAGTGCCTGCCTCTCCTCTTCCCTTCAGCTGAAGCTGTAACTGTGATGTCTCCCTCAGTCTCCTCCAGCTGAACAGACCAAGTACCTTCAGCTGCTCCTCACATGGCTTCCCCTCAAGGCCCTTCACCATCCTCATGCCTTCCTTTGGACACACTTTAATGGCTTTATGTCTCTCTGATATTGTGGCACCCAAAACTCCACACAGTATTTAAGGTGAGGCTGGCCCAGCCCAGAGCAGAGCAGGACAATCCCCTCCCTGGCCTGACTGGTGACGCTGGGTCAGGTGCCCCCAGGACAGGGATGTCCCTCTTGGCTTCAGGGCACTGCTGCCTCATGTCCAGATGGTCATTGACCATGTCCCTTTCCCTGGCACTGCTTTCCAGCCTCTCATTCCCAGTCTGTCTGTGCATCCAGGGGTGCCCATCCCAGGTGCAGAATCTGGCACTGTCCCTTGTAGAACTTCACAATTTGGTGACTGCCCAGCCCTATCATTTGCAGAGGTCTCTCTGCAGGACTTTCTTGCCATAGAGGGAGTTGACAGCTCTTCCCAATTTAGTGTCACCAGAAAACTGACTTAGTGTTCCTTAGGGTGCTGTGTCCAGGTCATTAATGAGGAAGTTGAAGAGCATAATAATGATGATGGAGCCCTGCAGAAGTCCACTAGCGACCAGTGCCAGCTTGGTGTCACCTTTGTGCCTGGCCTGTGAGCCTGTGAGCCTGTTGCTCACTCATCACGTAACACAATTATCCAGCTGTGGGCTGGACAGTTTGTCTGGAAGAATCCTGTGAGAAACAGCATCCAAGTCCATTCTTCTCCTGGCTTTCCTGGATCAGCCAGATGGGCTACCCTGTCATAGAAGGAAATCAGGTTTGACAAGCAGAACTTTCCCCTCACGAAGTCGTGCTGGCTGTGACCAATGACTGTGATGTCTTCCAGGTGTTTTTCAGTACCTCCAAGAATAATCTTCTCCATGATTTTCTCAGGCACCGAAGTGGCAAGGATGCAGCCCTTTGAAGTGGCTCAGAGCTGTATTCCATGATGATGGGCAGAGCAGGGAGGGAAGAGATGTGCAGCTGGAGCAGGACCTGCCCATCAATCACAGAGAGCTTTGTGTTGGCTCAGTGTCAGCCTGGCTTGCTCCTTCAGCTCAGTGACTCCACGTGCTACAACAGGCATTTGACAGCTTGTGAAAAAACAGGTGAGGCCTGGCACGTTTGAGAACCAAGTGCTGTAACTGCATCTGGGAAGGGAGGAGGACAAATTAGCAGGGAAAACAGCCCATGCTGATTTGAGAACGAGAGCACTTGAACTGGCTGGCTGTGAGCTGGCTTACATAAGTATTATGTACATTATATGCAAGTTAGAACTCATCTCCTTATGCTGAGCTTAGGCCACATTCCTTGCTGAGGGTCAGAGGGAGTTTAGCTCAGGTTTAGACTTTAACAACATCAGGAGAAGGGTGAGGGCTTGAAGCAAGGACTCAAATCTGGGTTTAAGTTGCATTACAAGCTTCTCCCCAAATACTCTGTGAGTAACAACCTCTGACTGTTCACTGTGAAAAGCAATAAATTTGAATGGATGATGTGTGGGACAGAAGATTTAGTGACTAAAGGCTGCTGTCTGAACACACAGAGTTCTGGTAGTTGCAGTTGCTGTTTTGCTTTCTAACCTCCATCGAAAACATCTTCTTAATTCTATATTTGAGTTTCTTGGTGCATCAGTACGACAAAATAAAATTTCAACTTGCTAACATTTATCAGCTCTGTTTTAAATGAAAGCTATTTTCTGTGAGATACGGAAAGAAACTTCCCTCCTCCCTAATTTATATATACAGCATGGAGAATATATGCTGTATTGTATATTTTCTATAAAAGCATTACATTTTTAACTTCCTTGGGATCATGTATATAAATATTTGTGCATGAAATTATAAGATGGGCTTTGAAATTTATACCATAAATTTCTGGTAACGTTCTAAAAATATTTGTTCAGGCAAATGATATTGCAGTAAAATATTTTACTACAGATCAGTCAAAGGTTCTCAAAACTTTATCTTCCTAAAAACCAGTCTTTCAAGCTATAAAACAGAGCTCCATTTTGGATATCAAAAAGAAAAATTTAACCAACTTGATTTCATTAATACCAAGCAGTTCAACATTTTTGAAAACACTGAGATCTAAGGTGAAATAAAGCCAAGCTGTAAGCATTTTCTCTTATTACATATATGTTTTAATTTTGTTTTCTAGAAACCTATACTGTTAGAGGCAAAGGGCAGTGCTTGGGGGTTATGCGCATATTTCCTATTGCAATTAGCACTAATGAGAGCAGGATGTTCTGCTTAGCACATATAGCGCGAAGTATATAAGTTGTTAATAAATGTGAGTCCTCACAAACCAGAAGATTAATGCTGCTTTTAGAACGATGTGTGGTTCCAGATATATTTACGAACAAACTCCTTGGGTTGTCCCAACACCTCAGCCAGGAGCTCAGCCCTATCTGGAGATTCCCAATGGCTGTTTCCACCCACGGTGGAAGCTCCTGGGCAGTGAGGGAAAGCCCTGTTCTCCACCACCATTTCTGCTCACACAAAAGCCCCCTTAATGGCAGCAGCTTTCCCTCAGGAAGGTTCCAAACTGCCCCCAAATCCCAGGCACAACATCAGCAGCTTTTCTGTTTTCACAAAAAGCTGTTCCCCCTTCTGTAAATCCCCACCTAAAGACCACGGTCACGTGAGCTGCAGTCCCCATGAGCTCCCAGCTTTCCCACAAGCTCAGCATAGCTGCAGACACCTCTGAGTTCACCTCACACTCACACCTTACCCCCAGCATCCTGGCCAGCCCTAGTTCCCGTGGAAGAAGGCTCCCCACTGCTCTGCAACCCCTACTCCCCACCCTGCCCACACTGCCTGGCCATGCCTGATGCCTTGGAATGGCTACCTAAAACAGAAGCTAGACACGATTAAGAGAATAAAAGTGAGTAATTATTAAAGGCTTTCAATAGGTACACCTTGGGCAATAAGAAGCCTCCGAGAGATTACACCCAAGAGGGATGATAGTCACAAGATTTTCATACAGTTATAAATTTGGTCCATTTACATATCAGGGGTTAATCCTCCAATTACAACTTCAGGTAATTAAGTAATGTACTCCCAGTTTGCTCCAGAGCTCACTTTTTTGTATACTTTTTGAGGCCTGAGACAGTAAGGCATCCTTGAGTCCCAGGCCTAGAGAGGAATTGTTTTATCCACATAAAATGGGAGAACAGTAGCTGACAGGCTATGGAGCTTTAGAGTTATACATTAAAGAATTGCAGCGTTACACATGTATGAAAAATATAAAAGCTAAAATCCTAAGGTGTCATGACCACCTGCCAATGCCAGCTGCCAAAGCCTGTTCTTTGCTCTGCCTTCTCTCCAGGAATCCCACACCTCTGGATGCGAGCAGGCACTGAGCAGCCCTGTGCTGAGGAGATGTTTCAGATAATGGGTGCCAAGGGAGCAGCACAGAGACATTAATGGGCTGTAGGCATAGACTCAGGTTTAGGAATTTTTACCAGCAATTTAGTAATCCACATGAATCTTTTAGAAGTGCCCAAATACTTCTTCCTTTCACAAAAACTCCTTGGACTTGCATCAATTTTACCTTTTTTTCCTTTTCTTTCTTTCTTTTTTTTTTTTTTTAGTGGAGGAAGGGCATATTTTTGTTCTTCTTTCCAGATTTAAGATTATTTTCTTGTAGTTTATGTCTCATCTCTAAAGACAGCAATCATAAGGTCATCTCAGATGTTGTTAAAAAAAAAGAATCAAGAACACCAGATCTGTCTCTATATTAGAGACACCTCTAAAAGTCAGATCTCTACATAAACTTTCCATTTTCCATTGCAATGGATTCTGGTAGGGCAGGAGAGAGGAAAAAACCATTATATACTATTTGAATGTATCTCCTTTGGTGCTGGTCCACAGAACAATTTTACAAGCCTTGAATCAAGGATAGGATGTCACTGTGTCATTACTGCTAAGGTATGCTTTTGTTTATTGAACAACAGCAAATGCATTCCAGAAATAAAAATTATTGATACAATTAAAAAAAAAATGTTAGGGTGGCAGCATCATTTAGATGCCTGCAGCTTTCCCAGTGATCTTGGCCACTGTGGGTTCCTCAGAGGCCCTACTTTTGTCCAAGAAGTTGATTGCAAACACAATGAAGAACTAAAGAAGCCACAACTAACAGATGACATAATATCCCATTATATAAAAACCCCAAAAGCATTAAAAAAACTTAGTACAAACGCTTTCTAGACTTGTAACAAAACTGTAGATGTTTTTCTACACCTGGAAAATCAGAAAGCTCAAATCAATGTTCACAGAGAAATTTAATTTCAGTTTATTGTGGGTTTTTTTTAACCTACTGTTGTTCATAGATTGTAAACTTAAGCCATAGTGCCTAACAAAATAAGGTTTTGTGTCAGAAACTTAGAACATAAACTTTTAACTCAGACATGAACTCAGATCCACTGCAGCAAATCAGGATGGGAGATAGACACAAAAGCTAAAAGTTTAATCAAAAAAACCACAACAAAACAACAAAACCCTACTGCCGAAACTTCTGACTTTTGTGCCTTTGACTTCATGACCATAAGGTTTCACTAAAAGAGTGTTAGCATTGAATATATTTTCTTTGCATTCTTTTTGGAGGTGGATTCACATGAGAATTGTATCTTTGCTTCCTGAGATTCCATCTGCTCTCACTGCCATAACCCCCTTTGTGAGCCTTTCACAAATGGCTCCTGTGGACACGATTCAGGGCTTCAGGTGAGGTACAGTTACAAGAATAAGATTAACTCTTCAGATGAGAAGGTCTCCTTTTCATCCAGACCTCCTTGATAATAAAGAATGAGAGAGAATGGGAAAAGACAGAACAGAATAAATAGCACTAACAGAAGTGTTCCTAAAGAAAATGTTGCTCTGAATTTTTTCTTCAGAAAAGTTCCTGCCTATATGGGAAGGGTGCTGGGTTGACAGAATGCGTAACATGAACTCCATCAGAGTTAGATGATATTCTGCCAAGGCTATAAAAAAAGTATGAGAATGAAGTGACTTAGTCACCGCTAAAATCATAATTGTACATTCATCTAGGTTGGAAGTGCAGTTCAATCCCTTTTTAGCTCAAGGCTAATGTCCAAGTTGCTGAGGTTTTGAGAATCTTTGGTACAGAATCTCCAGTTATGAGGTAATAAAAACCCCAGAGGCCCATGAGGCTGGCAAGCCTTATTCCAATCTCACATAAAGGAACTGGGATCAGCTTTGTGACATGAAAATCACCAGCACGCTACGCAGAAATACAAGTAAGAACAACACTACAACTGCAAATGTTTAAGAAAATTTCAATCACCATGTGAGAAGCTTATGGAAAGGATTTTGGAAGGGCAGAACAAAGACCAGCTTCTTTCTCAAAACCTATTGATGTATTGTTGTGTGATCTCAGGCAAAATCCCTTCAGTGCTCCATCCTTCTGCTTCCCTCCCCACTGGGTCTGTTTAGGTTGGGAGTGCTACAGGGACAAGGACTGTCTCTCACTGTCTGTTTACACAGTGTCTCACACAGCCAGCCCCTGATCCCGCAGGGGAGCTACAGCTGCTATTGCATTACAGAAAAATAACAATGGTGACAAGCAATACGTAACCAAATTAGGCAAATGCGAGAGGGATGAAATTTACTCATGAGGAGCTTTGCTGGGTTTTTTTTGTTGAAGAGTTTGTTGTGACAGCAAATTTTAATGCACAGCTAGAGCAGGCAAAACAATGAAAATACATGTAGGGGAAGAGCTGCACAAACTGAAGGCTAAATATCAGCTTTGGGTCTATTAGTGGAACCTACTGATCTGTTGATCTGTTGATCAGTAGGTTGATCTGTTAGAGCTGATTTTTGTTGCACGTGATACAGCACATTTTCATTACTTATTTTCAAAATAAGTGAGAAGTTTAAAGGATTTTTGAGGCAGAAAAGAGATAATAGTGATTGTGTTTGTTAGTGAAATTTCACCCACTTGTCCCTCATAATGACACCAAAATTTTTTTTTATATTCTTATCTTCAAGGGTATGCTCTTTATTTTCCAGGTTTCAATGAAATATATATGACTTTTCAGTATTATCCTGAATTTCTTTTCGAGTTAATTTCAATCCTGTGAGATGTGAACTGTGTATTCCTGAAGCCCATGAGAATATTATTGTAGACTCCAGCAGAATTTTAACTCTTTTCAAGAAATGCTTCTAAGAAGAAGGAAGAATACACTGAAACCTGATGAATAATTAATTTATTTTTTTCTTGCCAAAGAAAAAAGCAGTCTCAGGAGGAGTTAGGAGATAGTAAGCAAATAGAATAAGCAGCCTTGTTAGAAATATTTTAAATTTCTTCCTAAAATACACTTTAGGATGATATGACTTCATATACTAATATCCCTTGAAATGAGAGACAAAAAATTATTTTTGTTTGTATTTCTCTATGGGGAATGTTTTTGGAAACACCTGATACCTGAGGCAGTATACTCCATTTCAAAGGCAAGTATTTGCTCTTTAGGCATAAACTCTGCTAATGGATGCAAATATAGCAAGGCAGCAAAATCACTTTGATCTTTCTTTCAAAATATTTTCGGAATTTATCCATTGCCAGGGAATGAGTTTCTTCTCCTGGAAAGTGCTGTATAAAGGGAATGATACCTCTCGATCAACAAAGTTGAATCTTAACATTTTAGACATACAATATGATTTGTATCAATACAGAAGTGCCTTCACCATGCAAATATTCCTAAGATTTCTAGGTCATTTTCTATTCTAGAAATAGAAGCAGAAACACTTCTGTCCCAACCATTTGCCACTTCTATCTCAATGTTAGCAAGAAACTGTGCAGAAACTGCACAATTGCAGTGCATTCTACCAAAAAACTATACTGTACAATGTATCAAGAGTTACCAAATGTTTTTTTATTTTTCTACAACGAAGTAGATGTTTAAATGCTGGGTATCTGTAGCTTTTAATACTATTAGATTATTTACTCATGGACACAGTTCTGCCTGACTTCAGATAAAAATAACTGGAAGACAGAGGAGTTCAAGTCTGAAATGGTCTTTGGACCTTTAATACATTTTGATTAGGAAGTTTACAATTCTTGCTACATGGAATTCCTAAGTCTTATGGAAACAAACTAAAAAATATCCCCCCATCTGGAATTTGTTTCCTTTGTATTTTTTTCATTAGAACCAATTATTTGTCTTGTACTGCTGCTTTGGCTCAGTCAGAACTGAAGAGCTATACTCAGTGAGCTTTTTTATCTTTGTGAGATCTCTTGGAATAAATATTTTTTCCACAGAGCCAATCTAGTACACTGAATCGTTGAGGACTTGAAAAAAGAACAAAAGTCATAAGAAACAGTGGAAATTTCCCATGCAATTCACAGCCTTTGTACTAAAACTTGCACTCAAAAACTCATTGAAGTCAGTGTATTAAAGTAATCACAGCCCACAAGGCAGAACTCTGAATATGAACTCTGCAGTCTGGTCTTCTGTTTTGTCAGGGTCTATCTGAGCCCAAAATCAGTGCACAAAATGAAGCATTGGACTAGCAGTTTAAAAGGTGAGAATTCACTTGCTTTATCTTTATTTTGATTTCTAGTCTTAAAACTATTGTTATTGGCTTGTAAGCTATGTATAAAAACAAATACTCATCTAAGAGAAATATTAATAATAATAAATACAGGATTGCACAATAATTTGATTAACCCAATAAATTACCACACCATAACAATCAAGTACACTGGGCATATAACTTAAAAAGAAAGCAGAATAATTCAATTATGTATTTTAAGCCCTCTCAGATATATAAACAAATCATACAATATAAATTAAGATGAAAATCTTACTCTCCATGTTCTTCATTCAGATTTTGACAATAACATTATGCAAATGCAAAGTTTGACTTCAGAACAGAATATTGCTGAAAAGAGCAGATACTGATTCCTGACTGAAGTCCCCTTTGAAATACCACACAGCCTGAGCTTTCTATCCTTGATGAATGATTTGGATGACATTTAAAATACATTTTATTATTTGACCTAGTCAAATGAAATCACATTTATTCATCCTAGAATGAATTTAACTTATAGGTCTTCTCAAAGGTGTAATGCCACCTGAGCCCTGGTCAAAGACTGACTGCTAGAAGCAAATCAGGTCATGGCTTAATTTTGAATCAACACACACCTCTGAGCTAAAAAACCATATTGACTATGTTTGATATGAATGTTTAAGCTATTTGTATTTGGGGAAAAATTGTAAAATGAGCTTTCAACACTGGGACTGTAAAAAAATAATATTAATAAGACAACACTACATTTCTTACTGTTTTGGAAGGAAGGAGGAAATAGAAAAAGAAACCTTAAGATGCAATGTTCACTTTTTTTTAAGAGAACTGACCTGATATTTCTCAGAGAGTAGCTGAGCAACTGCTTCAAAATGCACAGAGTCCCCCAGCACCAATACACATTGGCTTCCACTGCAGAATGCCTTCCTATAGCACTGCAGAGACACTTGACTTCCTCCTGGAGAAGTGCAGCTTTCTTCCCTAACAATGGCCCAACTGGTCTTCATAATGGAGATAAATGCTCCCTGCTGTGAATTGTAATAGAAAAACATGTCAAACAACCAACAAGGCAAAGAAGCACTTCCAAAAGACTGGTTTTTCCTGTTTTTATGTGCAGCACAGAGGAAACCAAGCACGTGAATTGCACTTGACTCCTTACAAGTCAAAATATAATTTCTTTTAAATAAAAAGAGGAAAAAAATATTTTCTGACCCTTTTTTCACTCTGAAGTGCAGACATGAAAACTGAACTCATTAGCACTTAGTTGCCAGAGGTTATAATGAAACCTCTGAATATGCTTTGTTTAGAAAAAAAAATAAAAGGAACGGTCATTTAGTTAGAATTTTCCTACCCCTTTAAAAGCTGTTACAGTATGAGTGATAAGGACGTCCAGCTGCTATTCTGATGATCCCATGGTATTTTTTAGTTTTATGTTCTCTGCTTTTGCTGACAAAAGATCACTGCTTAAACTCCCTTTCTCTTTCATCCCATCATGTATTTGTTTGCTCCTGCCCTGCATGCTTCTCTTCATGGCCTTACTTTTCCCCCCAACTAATTTTTAATAGCCTACTAGTCTTATTTTGATGTCTCTAGTTAATTAGTTCAGTGAAATTCCCTTTCTTGCTGTCCTCCTCATCTGCCTAAACTGGGAGAGGCCAGAAATAAGGTTTCTTTTAGAGAGCATGGATGAGTCTACAAATTATTATTTAACATTACATCTCAGTTTAGGTTAAATTGTGCAGAAAATGGTCAAAGAGATCAAATGCACCCATTGCCATGGCTGAAGACAACCCAGGTTTATGGTACAGCCCTGATAATGGTTGATGAGCAGGTAAAAAAGTGTTATTTGGAGTCCAAAAATGTGTTATTAGGAGCTGCTTATACTGCCGAGAATCACTGTGATCAGAGTGAACTTCTTCTCTGTCTTACTTAGACAGAGTGAACACTGCTATTTTTTAGTGCTTTTCCTCAAGCAGAGATCTCCTCTGTTCTTTTTTTCTGTTCCTCTTGTTTGCTACCTGTAGCAGACTCCTGGAAGGAAATACTGGTGCATATGCTGAGACCCACAGCATTTAATTTGTAAGTTTTTCTAGGAACACCAGTTAGGAAACCTGACACTTCCATGTCTCGGGACATTTAACTGAACATGCCTAGACTAACTCCATAGCGATTATTTGGGTGCATCTGACTCATTGAATTTATAGGATTTATGTTTGCTTCAGATCTGAGGAATTCTAAGCCACAGGTGCTGGGAAGGCAAGCAAGTATCCCTCTTCTATTTTCCTAAAGTATCCACATTGGCAGGTGTTGAGGCTGGACACTCTTTATGTTTTTAGGTGGGAATTCTGCTGGTGAAAGATGGTGGTGGAAGGGTTGAGTGCTCCCAGGAGCCTCTGATGTTCAGCATTTTCAGGTTGTACTTTTAGTTAGTTGTGATTCCAAATGCAATGAGTCCATTGCTGTTTGATTTCAAACCAAGCATTTCAAAAAGGTAAAAAACACCAGTGATGACTTCTTGTCTAGCTGTTTATGTACTGCATTTTAACACTCCTTTGCTCCATATATGAAGCCAGCACCTCCCGCCTGGAAGTTATGGTGTTTCTAATCATGAACCCTAAATCTCCCAGAGCCTAAGGAAGTTCGTCACTCTTTGGGAACAGCAGGTACTGGCCTCTGTCTTTTTTTAATAAAAGTGACATTCTAGACAATCACAAATCGTGAGATTAGAAACAATAGATTAGGGAATGCAAGATGTTTGTTACAGTAATTGGGATGATAAGACTATGAGGGGAATGGGGGAGGTCTCAGAAACAGCAAGAAAGAAGAGACACAATGAGAGGCGATGAATGTGTGGTTATCAGGAAGGCTGCTTCCACCCTGCTCTGGTTTCTGCTAAAAAGACCCCAGCTTGGAGCCCATCTGAAGACTCTGAAATATAAATTCATTAAGTACATTAGCTACTATGGCTATAAAGAACCTAAGAGTCATGACATTATCAGATACACAGGACAAAGAACAGATTCTTAGAGCAGCCAGAGAAAGCAAACAATTAATTACAAGAATAGCCTTCCCACGTGTTGTTCTTCCCAGATCTGAGCCTGACACAAAACCTTCAAAAGGCTTAAATTAAATTTTAAGATGCTCCTAACCAAGGGAGATGCCAAAACTCACTTCCATTTGATGTAGAATTAAGTATTTCACAAAGCACAGTCATACACTATTTGGAAAAAAAAGAAATAGTTCACTTGGAAGCATAATGATAATCTCAATCTGTGTCATTGCAGGAGATGCAGGAAAAGAAGTGGATGCTGGAGGATCTCTTGAGCCAATGTACTCAGACTGAGGTGGGAAAGGGTAGAAAATGGACAAAGAATAAAGCACAATTTTTAAATAGTTGAAATTTTCTTTCTCCTCAAGCCAGAGCTGTCAAATAGCCCATATGGAATTTTAGAAATGCTGTGATATTTAGGACAAGATTTTTTGCATCGTTAGGTCAAATGTTAAGGACTGCTAATATTCTGAGTATTGTTATATTGGACAATATTAACTACCTGTTTGTTCATGCACTGGATTCCTGACCTTTAGGATGAAAAAGAAACAGATCCTGTCTTTCTGAGGATTTCTATCATATCAGAGAAGCAATGAGTGACATGTTGTAATGGTTGGAGAGTCTCCAACTGCCACTAATAGAAGAGTGAGAGCAGTTTTTTCCAGGTAGAAATCAAGACCTTTTTTTTTCCTAGTGACTGTCAGTTTTTATTACCACATTTTACTGAACTGGAACCAAACATGAGGTGTTGGAAATGGTATCTGTCAGAAGGATGTCATCATACCATAAAGTTTAGGTTGCAATTTCTAAATACAGTGAATAGATGTAAATAAACATCCACCCTGTAAAGGAGTGGAAAGAAGCAGCTGGCTGGTTTGCATTTCACTTGATACTAGAAATGGAAATTTGATGAAAATAAAGTAGAACTGGTTGATTTGGATTGTCAATTTTTTATGCCATCAAAGCGATAGACTGAGACTTGAGAAATTTTAAAAATAAATCAGACTTCTATCAGTCAATTTTCTTTTTCAAAAGCCATGTACAATATGTGGCCTTATTTTACTGCATATCTACTCTATTTTTCTTACTGCTCATTTAAAATCTCGGTCTATCATAGTTGTAGTTCTCTAACAATGTGATAACTGTGTAGAAACACTGCCAGTACTTTGTTTCTTTGCACAGCGGAACCACAGAAAAAAATGTTTATGACTGACTGTGCAGTGACACACAGTTGCCACTTCTTTGTTTTATTTTGCATGAGTTATCTACACACTTTACTATTTCCTGTTATGTGTATGGCTGCATTCTCCTGTTTTCAGCTCAGATCTGCTCCAAATGGGCAGAATCTGTTGAGATCTGTGCCTGCAGCCCAGAAAGAGTCTGTCGTTCAGCAAATCACTTCAGGACAAAAATAACCTCTTTGCTACTCAGCAAAGCAATTTATTTCAGTATGCAGGTTAGCATTATGCTAAAAGAGGATGGAATGATTATTAATTGGTGGTAAAATTGTGGTGAATTGCATTTCTTTTCCAGGCAATGGAGGAATTAAATGATGACCCTGCAGATTCAGTCATAGTGAAACTGTTGGTCACAACTCAGAAAGAAAACACAGTCATTCTCTCAGCTCTATTTTCCTCTATTTCTCTCTATTTTCCACAATAAACTGCGGTGGCAGACCAAAAAAATTGAAGGAAAACATGCCTGTAACCTAGAATACCTTTTTTTGTGTGTTCAAATGCACAGACACACCTGTGTTTATAAACTGGCACTTTCCAGCATTAAAAATAAACCAAGTAACTGTAAATTAATATTTTTCCTTCTTTAAACCAGTCCACTATTAACCAACTATATTTAAAATTAGAATCCTTGTATTTAATGTCACATCCCAGCAAACATGTGATTGCATTAGAACCATGACTTTCAGTATTGTTAAAATTTATTTCCATCACAGATTTCCCCTCTTTTTTCTCTTACAGTCTTCTGGCCTTTGAAAGAAAGGAGGGTAAGCCTCCCTTCTCCATGACTTTCCATATGTTTCATGCTTCTTTCTAGTAGATACAGAAAAGAACAAAGAGAGATATGACATTTTTATTGCTGGAAGTCATCTGAAAAGCAAAGGTACCTGGAGGCATGTAAGAGAAGAGAGGAGGATGGAACAGAGAGGAGTTACCCAGCCTGGAGAGATGCAGAGCATGCAAAAAAAGAGTTGTGTTCTGTAAAGAAAAATAAGCAAGGTTAGGAAAGGCATGAAAGGTCAGAAGGTATGTTATTTAGGTGTTTTGCTCTTGCAGATGAAGAAGTTGGCACTGAAGTGTGCAATAAAGCAGAAGCAAGAATTTTAAGTGTTTATCATGAGGTTCAAGCCATGAGAGGACTGTGAGGAATTGGAGGAGCAAGGAGAACTACAATATGTCACAATATTAGACAACAGCAGTGAGACCACTTCAGAACAAGGATTCTACTTTTTGGACATCTAACTGCCAAAAAAGCCCATCCTGCAAGAGATCCTCACATTTCTGGATGGAAAGGACTGTTGGGAGTGCATCAAGGAATATCTACAAGACTTTCATTTTTTCAGTTGCGACCTCAATGAAATATTTCAGTGGGATCTTGTCCATTGTTATACTGAATATTGTTACAGGACCTAGGGCCCCTGTGACAGGGTCCAGCAAAGCATTCAGCCAGGTGACAGGAGGAATTTTTGTTCTCCAGCAAAGTATTTACACACACACATTCTGACATTGGCAGTGCAAGGGTTTATTGTTGATGACAGAGAGTAGGAGAGGAAGGGAAGAAAACAACTCTTTGCACAATGCAAGTGAGAAAATTTATGGAATGAAAATTCAGATACATCCCAGAAACATGAGAGAAGATGAGATTAATCTAGTCTTTTCTCTGCAATTTTTAAAAAAAATTACATTTTTGGACATAACTTATTCCTTGGGCTAAGGACACTGACATTAACTTGATATAAAACACTGCAATTAGACTCGCCTAAAGATGGGAAGAAAATATTTTATATTACTTATTCCAACATAATAGTAATCTCAAATATATGCTATCACTGTTCTAATTATGTTATTATTTTTATATTTTTGTTATTATTTTTATAGCATGTGGTTCACAAAAATACTTAATATGTCAATTGGCCATTAAATTTCAGTACTGGATTTCAGTATTTTAAGTATGGCAGGGTACAATAAAATGCTTTTAACCCCTTAATGGATAAGAATATACCTAATATGTAATAAAATCCATAGTTTTCAGTAAACATATAATAACTGTGAAGTTATCATTCTTATCCCTCTTTATTTCTTAATATTCACAGAAAATTAAATGTCACTGGAGGTTAATGTTTGCTACTGAAAAAAGATGGAATCTACACAATCTAGGACAGTTTACTATAAAACTTCAGTATTTCCCAAACTGTTTTTTGCAAGGGAAGCAAGGAAAAATGAACAAAAAGTAGAGGTGGGAAATGATTCAACTAGCTCTAGACCTGGCATTACAATTTTTTACTTCATTTTTTTTAAAATTACATCCTCCCTCAAAGCACATTTCTTATTTTATTTTGATGGGAAGTTCAGACAACTATTATATATATTCACAAAGTCCTGGTATTGCTGATAGCAAATCCACCTACAAGAAGAGATAAACTTTATGCTCTCTCTCACATATATTACTGGATAGTGCAGTGACCTCATCTAAGCCTATGTGGGTTACCTCATAATTAGTGCAAGGCATTATTGTAAGTGTTATCAGATCACAGCCTGATACCCCAGAGCTCAGGCTGTTTATTGGATCTTGCCCTGAACCCTGAGGGAATTCACAGTGACTTCTCCCCTCAGCTGCAGACTTTGTGGATCTCTAGCCTGGGAGTTTGGTAAACCCAGGACTCCACAGATCCTTGGAAAATTCTGTTTGGCTTTGGTTTTAAATCAGTGATTATGCAGCAACACAAAATGCGATCACTGTGGTACCTTGTGGTGTCACCTCTCTGCCTAAAAGGCCATTTTAAGACTATAGAGGCACTGGCTTTAAAAGTAATTATTTCAGGGCAAAGAGAGCACTCATCAAGGAGCAGGAGTAAGAGTATTTCACTCAGAGCAAGGAAAGCTCTTCCCCCACACTATCCTGCCAGTGACAGTGACCTGTTCAATCCCCGCCACTGCACCCCCGGGCCCCTCTTGGCTCTGCCAAAACCCCTCCATCCTAACCTGTGATACTCTTGGCTCTTCCAGTCCTGGGGCTCGCCAAAGGCTCTGCCAAGAGCTCCTTTCTGCATGCCCTGAGCTCCCTGTGTTGCTCTTCCTGAGCTTCTAATCCCTGTGCCCTCCTGGGCCCCTCCATGCTCTGTAAATAAGCCCCTGTCCTGACCTGAAGCCACCCTTTCCATTTAAATCCAGGGTCTCCTCTGAGCAGAGCCTGCCAATCACTCCAGACCACTGCTTAGAGGGGTTGGGGGAATTTCTCTTCCTTTTTTTTTTGCTCCTCCTTTTTTTCCCCCCGTATGGGGAAGGACAAAAGGGCTGTTTTTAAAGCTTAGTAGAATCAATGAAGAATTTAAAGAATACAGTTTATAACATTCTATGAAAACAAAAGCTTGGTCCTGGTTCACTCCAGCAAAATCACATGAAATGACACTTCTCTATTTGTGGGAACACAACGTGGATTGGAATACAAGGGAATAGCACATAGGAAAGGATTGGTCAAAGGCAAAGATCCTGATAGGCAAAAGAAAAGCATAAATGTCTTTGTGTGCAGTTGAAGATGAAGCCCTGCACAGCTCAGCCCTGCTTCCCTGTAGCATTCCCTGCTGATTTCCCCCATTCAGCATTTTTACTCTCCACCATCTTTTTGCATCCTTGCCCATGTAGGCCATAACCCATCAAATCTGATGTGCTGAGTCTCCCTGAGCTCAAGGGCATGGGTTCACCTGTCTAGAATTACTCATGTGTGACAAGACAGGCAAATTCAAGGATTCAGAATTTGAGGATTAGAAGTGTGTAGTGTTTGAGATAGAGGTTTTTAATTTTTTCCTGTAGAGCTTCATTCAAAAAGGTGCATCTACAGTAATAACTTATTGAATTGTATTAATGTGGGAGATGACAAACCTTAAATGCATAAATCTATCACTAGTAATGAGGTAACATTGATTGCTTTCTTCTAAGGCTTTTGTAAATCCTTGCCCTACAATCTTAAAAATCTTAGTGTTCCCAGTCTGGATTTTCATTCCTCCTCTGATCAGTATCAGCATTTAAAATATTTATTTTGTGCTAATTTCTGAGAGCTGTAGCATCCTTCTTCCTTGGTTCTGAAACTATATGGGTTGAACACCCCCTCACCCTTCTTCCCCCTCCTGACCTGCTCCAGGCTTTTGGTTTCTTCACATCACCAGGAACATTTGTTTGCTGATAGTTGTTTTTCTAATCTTTAACTGTGTACATTTAGGAAGAGACATGAAAGCAGTAACTTTCTGTGAATTATTTCAGATTCATGAAATGTTCATACTTCCCAGATTTGTGTCAAGACCACAAGTTGAAATAACTCTGATGAATTTGCTGATTGATCTATTTGGTGACTTGCTGGAAGCATAATTTCCTAGTTCAGATGAAAGCTACCAATCATTAGAGACAAAAATGCTTAATCAGAAATTTCAAGGATTTTTAGTATAGCTCTAAAGTTTTCAACATGATGCACTGGCTGGGAAGTAATTTTAGACATGCATGGATCTCGCTGGGCTGAGCCAAAAAAGGAAAAGTGTTTCATGTCTGTGAAATTACTTTAAAAAATAAAATGTACATCTATTTCTAAGTAAAAATTTAATTCAAAATGTTTCTGTTAGTACTGAAAAATTATTTAATAAAAAACTTTGTTTAGGTTTAATTTGGCCAAAAGAAATAATTTCTGCCTGATTTCAAGAACAATGAAAGCACAACCCAAACCTCATGTAATCTGAAATATCTACTCAGACACAGCTCCAGCTGGTCTTCCCTCTTTTTAGACTGTGATTCTATTTTTGGCTTAGGTTCACTCTGACTTCTAGCTACTGTATGGGAAAAAGAGCTATTTGTTGGGGCTTTTTTTGTTGTTTTTTGAGGTTTTTTAATGTTTTTTTATTTTAGCAAAATATGTCCCCAAGCAGTTTCCACTGGATTTTATAAGGAAAATAGAACTAATTAAAAAAACTTCCTCTTTAAATGTATTGCAGGTAGGGGGAAATGGACTAATTAAAAAACTGGAATTCTTTATTTCAAAAAGCTGTAAAATAGTTAAATGCAGAGATGTGCATGACACACTTGATAATGCATTACAAATTAATTCCATTAAAAAGGCCTAGTTAAATTAAGTGCTTACCACATCTTAAAGAGTATTTAGAATTTGTAAGATGGCAAGAGAGATGGCAGATCTCTAACTAGCTATGAGTTATTTATGTTATATTGTGAAACACAATCCTTTCAGATTCCAAGGCTTAGATTTTCCTTTTCCAGCAGGGCAGGGTACCAAGGATACCTAGAGCAGGAGAGTCCAGAAGGAACTCCAGCACAGCCAGCTAAGATGCCTCCAAGAGTGGATGTTCTTCCCACCACATACCCAGCAGCTCCTGGCATATTTGACAGTTTTCAGTGTCAGTGCCAAATCCTGGGTTGTACCAAATCCTTGCAGTATGAGGTAAGGCGTTACAGTTCCTTACCTTCCCCCCTCTATTCCTTCTGTGTCATCAGGTTCTGCCTGACCCACACTTTGCGAACCAAAGGAAACAAATAAAGCTTAACCCTGCTCTTACTCAGCTGATTTTCATGAGAGCTTTATTTTAGAAAACTCTTCCTCTATGCACCAATCTTCCTTCTCACAATGATCCTATGAGCCTGATGCTAAGTTGATTCCCACAACACCTAGTGAAACAGCCCTGCTTCACTCCTGCTGCAGGAATAGCAGCAAATCCACAGGTCCAAGCAAGCACCTGTGAGGGGAAAGGCCCACTGGGAGCTGCAGGTTTTGCAGGCTGTACTCCTACATCACCAAAGGCCCTAAGTGACTTAAACTACTTTATGCAGATTGGGTGCATTCCAAAGATCCCAGAAACTTGGTGAATGCAGAACCTCAATGTGAAAAATTTCACCCAAGGGAGAAACAATAAAGATATGTTGCCATTACAGGTGCACCTGAAGGAGAGATGTGGCTTGACAGTCATTCATCACAATACCAACCAAACCAGGCCTTCAATCGATCTGGCATGACCCTTCAAAACTGCATAGTGAGAATGTAGGTGGAGAAAAGTGCAGGCTGGGTTTTAAACAAGCTCCTGCTGTCTTTACTTGCCTCCCCAAGGTTTGTAGTGGCCCTAACACAAACCTTATTGAACACAACCAACACAGGAGGATGAGGGAAGGGATGGGGAGAAGCAGTCATGATGGGGATTGTGTGACTAAAAGGAGGTATTAAATTTCTGTTTCACAATGAAACACTCCAGCACAAATGAGGTGCTGAAGCAGGATTTATAATGCACTGAGTAATAGGATTTTGTACTGTTTAGCAGTTGACTGGATTCTTGCTAGAATCCAAACCAGCAGGTTACCCAGCAACGAATAATTAAAATGGGGTCATAAAAATATATTCATGCAATCTAACAAAAAACACTAATCCAAAAGTCAGGACAAATTATTTTGGACCACAGCATTAAGGACCATCAGAATCATATTTTCTGCTCAGAAAAATGTTTCATTGAGATGTGAAACCCTTTTCCAAACCAGAATAATGCCTCAGAGAATTCCTGGGAGGCGAACGTACCAGGTTTTAAAAGTAGTCTGTATGCTGACCATGACATAGAGAAATAGGTAAAATATTGCAGATAAAAAGCAAATTTGGGCACCCACCCATGGATGTGCTTCTTTACAGGATGATATCAAAGCTCTGAGGCAGCTAATGAACATTTACTCTTGTGACCTCATGGACAGTCCCAAGATAGTCCATGTCTTTCTCAGAACTCCATGCCATGGGCAGCAAGAGATTATATAGGAATTGCTGAAAGTTCAGCTCCCAGGGCTCATGAAAAATCTGTGTGAGTATGTTGTCTCTGTTTCAAAACTTGGAAAAAAATGCGGAAGAATTGAGAATTATTCATAATAATGCAGCATTTTGCAATTTTTGAGGTTTCTGGCTTGCAGTTTTGGAATGTCTTGGAATGGCAATACTGGCTGAACTTTTGGCTGCACTGCTCATTAGATGATATAAGAGGTTTATAAGTAATGAGAGGCAGAAGAGCTGCAATTATTAACTTATCTATAGTTTTTGTGCAATAACTTCAAATTGCATTTAGAATTCAAACTGAAAACAGCCCCACCATGTCATATGTCTTTAAAGGGTACAGTTAAAATGTCACTTTAGAAATCATATTATGAGATTAGATTTTTAGACTTTCCATTTTAATCTATTTCCACATATAAAATACTATTAGTACCCTATGCTTGATGTTCTGAGAAGCATCTACCTGCCAAACTGTTTTATCCTGGCTCATTCTGCTCAGTGAGTAAAAGTGGTTAGTGAGAAGACAACCAAATTCATCAAAATTATGGTTAAAAGTAACTCTAAACAATTCTTCACCTTAGTCCCATTTGTGCTGTCAGTTGTTTGTGCTCAAAAGCAGAATGAGAGGTTACATCTGAAATGTATTTTCAATCCAGTTGTTAGGAAGATCAATTATCAACAACACAGATATGTTCCATCGCCTACAAAATAATGTAAGAATTTATCAAATGTGCTTTGAGAAGAATTAAGGGGATTTTAAATCAAGGATCTCATCAGAAATGAGCTGATATCTGCATGCTAGGCAACTGCACTGGGAATTTATCCACTCACAGTCTTTCCAGTCATTGTCTTTTATATTATTATATCTGGAGCAATGTTTTAACACATCAATTCTTTAACTTGCATCATATTCAATATTTTGGATTGCTACTTTATTTAAAGACTTTATTTTAGTAGCAACAAGCAAGAGAGTAATGCTGGCAGGATTTGGCCAGTTCTCCAAAGAAAAGATTCTACTATTCTTATGGAGTGAGGGATAAGTTTTTTCAGTAGTACCTTGAAGTAATCCATGAACAATTCTTAAGCTCACCAAAGTTCAGTACCAAACCCTTCTTTTATAATGATATTAAACAATAATGAAACAGGTTGCCAAAAACTGAAGAATGACTGCAAATGTTTCAATTAGCTCTGCATAGATATTGTAGCATTCAAAATCCTCTGAATCCCCAGTTTCCAAGGATTAGCTCTGATACAACTTGCAGTACTTGTTCACAATAGTTGCTAAAAAAATTGGTCTTTCAGTTCTGCAAACTCAAAACACTTGTCTATACAGTCAAAGCAAATTCACTACAAACCAAAATTGTCAGCAAGGCTACATGAGAATGATGGCTCCAATGCTTTAGATTAAAGAAGCAAACTAGGAAAGGCTTTTGAAAAGTACATCAATTATGTTGTAAAACAAAAATGGTGTGTATTTTAAATGTGGTTATTAGGAAGGTGTTTGTTACTAAACAGTATCTAAAAATACAAGGTGTAGACTATTAACTTTCCACTGCTGTTACAAGTGACTTAAAGACTGGCACTGCCCAAAGGATGTGTGAATTCTCTCTCCCACTACAGAAAAAGGAAAAAACAACACCAGGGCCATGGTAAAAGGGCAGAGTCATGTGTGTGCAGTTTGCCATGACAATATAGGAACGCGTACCATGGACTCCACTGAAGACTAAGGGTTCTGCCTCAGAGGGGGTGGAATTCCATCTTGTTCAAACATTGCCATGTCCACAAAACTCCCACAAGAAGAGGCTCAGTTCAGCTATGCCCCAAAAGAGTCCAGACTGCGCCAGTATCATATTGAAAGGCAATTAACGTCGTGAGAGTGGGCAGCTCTGGGATTGTTCTGCCCAGGAGTCAATCCCTTTGTTGGGAAGGAGTTAATATTTACTCTCTTCAATCATTTATTGGACTTGCCCTCTTTGGTTTTCCATCATGTCTAACACAATGACACCTTGGTGTCCAGAAACCAAATGATTAAGCCAAATTATCCTTGTAAATGGCATGTATTTATTATGGGGGTTTTCCCCCACTGGTTACAGTGCCGAGTTTGTTTCTAAGAGAACATGTCAGTATCAATGCACAGCTGAAAGAGCATGTATTCCAAAACCCAGGGACCTGTTTGTTGTTTCCACCACTTGGAAACCTGAAGTAGGATATTTTCTCTAATGACAGATGACCCACAGCTTCAAGACATGAAGTTTCTTTACAATGTCAGCTGAGGCACTCAACATCATCAGTCATTTTTTAAAATGTTAGTCCTTTTCCCTGGGACACTGGCTGTAGATGAGTCCACCCAGGAAGAAAACTGATTCCCTGTTTGAACTGAATGCATTGTGTTTCTACAGTAGTGACACTGGATCCTGGACTGACCTTCCTAAATGTAATAAATGCATGTTCATTTAGTAAAATATTATGCTCTGACCTTCTTTCCCCACAGGAATCGTGATTTGTTATAAGCCAACCAAGAGACATTTCTGTCATACAGTATTTAGAGACAAAGTTTTGAAGAAAAGTTTGTAGTTTGGATATGCTTTATCTTCTTTGTGGAAAGGAGGCAGTTCAATTTCACCTACTACTTTGAGGAAAAATACTGTACAATTGCATTATGGCAGATGTAAGTACCCATTTAAAAGAATTCGATAATGAAATTTGTACCAAAACTAAAGCATTAAATCCAGGAAATAAAAAGGGTATGGTTATAAAGGATAACTATCTTTTTATTGCTTCTGATTTATTCCTAAATCTGATGGGGTTATCTTTTTCTCCAAAATGGAAAACCACTTGTATAGTTCTGGCCTATATTTCCTGAGAATGAACATAAAGAGAGATTCAGTTTTACTACTTTTCATAGTTGATTTGGCTGAGGATCTAATACTTTCCCTGAAAGTATGAGCCTTCACATAAGCATAACTGTACCACCGTAAAAGTGCCTTGTGCTGCTAAAGTGGAAGTTCCCTAACATGTCTGTGAACACACACATGTCCCAAAACCTATACGAGGGTTGTTTGTACTCAATTACTCCATCAGCCAAGTTAAACTGCTGGACCATATGAATTGGGACCATTGTCTCCTCCAGTTTCATGGTACCAAATGGAATAATCATGAGAATGAGAACATTAATTCAGAGGTAACTTCTCAGGGCCTGTTCTGAGCACTGCCCCTCCAGATTATTTTTACTTGTGGTGCACTGCACTGAATACGCACCACCCTAATACTGGGCTGCTTTTCATTTCAGACTTTAGGCACGAGTTTTGTTGGATTAAATTCAATTTACAGAGCTGTGGACATGAATGTTGCCAGGGCTAAAGTGCCAAGCTAACCAACAACATGTGACAGAGTTAGCCCCACCGCAGAGTGCAGATCTGGCATGAATGGGATTTGGGAACCTGGGCAGAATGGAAATCTGAGTTTTGTATTGCAAATATGGAAAAGTCCTGCTGAGGTAACAGCTATGAGGAATAGAAAGATGTGGAATGAAATGCTCTATTTCCACCCACCCCCCCCCAACACTTCTAGACCCTTTTTCTCACCTAACTGTTCAATAATAATTTTTAGAGCTATATTTATCAGAAATGACAATTAGAATTTTGTATCCCTTTAATACTGTTCACACACAGTAGCAGTAAACTACTTCTCTAAATGCAGCAAAAAGTTTGGGGGCTGTTTCTTGTTGTTTTTGTTTGGCGCTTTGTTTTTAATGGGTGGGGCATTTTTTCTAATGATTTTCTGGGTTTAAATAAAGCAATTATATATGTGCAAACTGAATCTTTTGCCAGCTCTATTTTCTGTGTGTGTTTGGTTTGGAATAAAGAGGAATAGCTGGGGTATGACTTAGGAAACTTGCAGGAGCCATTTAAATTCCCGTTGTAGCACCAAGAGTTGTTTCCCAGCAGCCTCTACCAGTGCCCTGTTGGTGTAAAGACAAGGATTGACACAAAAAAGGATACAGTTGGTGAGTAACCCTGCTCTTGAAAACCTGACACTGAGCCTTTCTCACTTAGTTCCTAATCCTAAAGGATGCATTTGTGCCAAAGAGCAAACTCAAATAGGACATCAGCTCTACGCCTGAATACCACCTTCTTTAGACTGGGTTCAGCAAAACTAGAAACTTATGGCAGGCTGCTTTTCACTTTGAATAGCAGGGTCTCTGTCTCCATCATCTGTTTCACAGGCTGAGTGTCAGATCAAGCCAGCTGGGTTTGCCCAGCCTGTCCTGGTAGAGAAAACATGTTTTACTTGCTCAACCTGCTGACCCAGCACAGGGCTGGTTTGGTGCTCTTGGCTGGGCTGCCCTGGAGATGTAGCCAGGTTTCATGTTGGAGTGAACACAGAGGACACTTCTTTGTCACCTAAAGCTATTTAAAGCTTGTTGGGAACAAGTCTCCCTTCAGCCTCTTAGTCCTACACCATTCCCTCTCTGGTGCTTAAACCTCCAAAACAAACCCAGACGATCCATCCTCCAAACCTGACTTTTTCTGTAGTCGCGCATTTTTCTGATAAGGTAAATTACAGAATAAAGTGAAAAGCACTGCTTCAGCCATCTCTCCTCTCTTTAATTATCAGTGGCTGGAGATACAATTAATTTGGAATTAAGACTGTCTGTTTTCATAAAAACATATCCTTCCTTGTCTGGCTACACTTGGGGTATTTTTTCCCCAAGCAATGTTAGCAATTATCTTTTGAGTTGCCTCTCATACAGTTTTCATACAGCTGTCTGTATGCCCCTCTGTTTCTGCAGTGTTTACAACAACTGTCTGTTTGTGACTCAACGTGGCACAGCCAGGCAGAAAAAAAAACAACCCTAAAATGCTTCAGCAGGGCTGCAGAGGCTGATAATGATGGAGTAATTACAGATGTCACATAACCTGATAGTGTCTTTGAAACACAGGGCCTCCTAACAAGACTGATAAAATTTAGAGTGATTGTTTTGAGTCTTGAATGTGATATAATGATGTAACACAAATCCCCAGCTCTGAGCTAACTAAACTCCTGACTAAAAGGCATGGATTTCACAAGTTTCAAACAAGTCTTAGAAATTGCCATCATGACTGACTTTGCATGATCCTAAGGGAAGGCATTTAGGAAGAAGATTCAGGAGTGGTGACAGGGACAAACATAAAACTGCACCCATCAGAAAGGGCAGGGATTTCCTGCTGATAAAAAGGTGTCCACAGCTATGGAGATTGGAGTTCTTCCCATAAAGTCACTGCTCAAACTGGAAGAAAGGACACCTTTCTACTTACCAGAGGGTAGCATAATTTTTCCTCTATGTGTTCCTTCATCTCCCCTTGAGAGTGCCCCAGGACTGACTGCCACTGAAGCCTAGTCCTTACAGTAAGATCCAAAAAGAAAGGAATCATAATTGTCCAAGTAAATTAGAGGTGTGCTGTAAATTGCTTAACCAAGATGATGTTGATGAAAATACCTTTGGCCAGCGAATACATTTCTCTCTTGTTTTAACCTTAGAAATGTCCTGCTCTGCTCTAGTCCTGCCTCCCTGAATTACAGGCTTAGGGGCAGTATTTTACCTTTGGATATGGACAGAGGGAGGAATGTTTTCAGAAGAAATACAAATAAAAAGCATATCTTACACCGAGAGCTGAAGCAATGCAGATCTCAAAAAGATAATTCTACTTCTCCTAGAAAATGAGCTCTTGGCTGGCCTAGGAATCTCATAAATTTCTGGGCTAGGTTTCCTGCTAGCCAGCACGTGCTGTTACTGACTTACAACATCAGAATGTCATTCTTCAGTTTTACTTTCTGATATGGTGATTAAGTGTAGTCCCCTTGCCTGTAAAACAAAACTTCTAGAAACATTGGCTCATTCAATGCATCTCATGATTTTATGATTCTATTTTGCATCCTTTTTGTTTCCTCATATTTTAATTTCTTGAGGGTCTTCTAATGATTCTTCTAAATTTTCTTAGCTCCATTTTAAATTTTTGAGTTTCCCTCTCTCCCTTTTGAATTCCTATGTGCTTTTGAACAACCCAAAGGCAAGTTAAAAGCAGAAAAGAATTTGGTTATGTAAATGTAGCCACTGTCCTCCTTAAGAAAAGAGCAGATTATTTACACTGTGGCCAACATCTTTCAAGATACTTTTATTTTTCCTTACAGTTACAGTTCTAATCTGCCAGAAACCCCACTGTCACAGGTAAAATAATGGGTTTTTTTATTGCTTGTCTATTGGAATGCATTTTTTGTGTTTGTTAAGTCTGGAGATGAGTACATCTCTGGGCAGGGCTTATTTTGCCTTCCAGTAGCTAGAGGGGGCCTACAGGAAAGATGGGGAGAGACAGGGAGTGTAGTGATAGGACAGGGGTAAGAGTGAGATGAAAGAGGATGGATTTAGATCAGAAATTGGAGAGAAATTCTCCCCTGTGAGGGTGGTGAGGCCCTGGCTCAGGTTTCCGAGAGAAAATGTGACTCCCCATCCCTGGAAATGTCCAAGGCCAGGTTGGATGGGCTTGGAGCAGCCTGGGATAGTGGAAGATATCTCTGCCCATGGCAGGGGGTTTAAATGAGATGATTTCTAGGGTCCCTCCCAAGCAAAACCACTTCGGATTTCATGCCTTTATGATTCTATTCTATGGCCTCCGTGGAATCTGTTGCCACTTGACATCAACAGCTTGGCACTTTAACAACTGTTCAAATTAAAGAAAGAAGGAATAACTTTTCAATAAAGGAGAATGCACAAATATAGAACAAGAATGACACAAAAATAAAATAAATAATTCAGTCTTCCTACCTCTCTAAAAACTGAACACTGTCATGAGAAATCTCACAAAGTTTCTTTATAAAAGGCTTTATTTGGTTTTTTTTTTTTTCACATGTTGAATTTAAGGCTAATTTTTGAGGCCAGAGAGTCATTTGGCTGCTGCAACTAAAACCTTCAGTTATATCTGTAAACTACTTCCATTAACCAGAGTAACCCAACTCCCTCATACAATCTGAGTGGTGTCTTGTTTAATCAAGCCTTACACTTAGTAGTTAAGACACTAAAGTGTAAAATAAAAATAATAAAAAGATAAGCACAAAAAATGCAGGTCAGCAGTAAAAAAAGATATTGTTTTACCTAACAAACGTGCTGAAAATAAAGCATTTTCTATTGAATCATATCTCCAAATAAATGGAGGCTTATACATGCCAAGCTGAAACAGAATATTGTGTTGCTTTAAAATCAGAGTTTAATTCACGCAAGGGACAACAAAAAATTGGGCAGATTCCTTCTACAACTGATGGTAAGCTCTCATTATTTAAGGCTGTCTTCAAGGCTATATAGCAGAGCAAAGGAAGACAATCAAGGAAAAAGTTTAATTTCATAAAGTATCTGACCCTGTGCCTGAAGTAACCAGAAACCACATGCAGTTGCTGAAGATGTGCTTCTGATGAATAAAATATAACACAACCATGTGGCATGGGTGCCAAGGCAGAATTCTGGTTGGTTAAGTGACTTTGCTAAAGTTACCCAGACATTCTCTTTTAGCTGTTGCACGAGCCACGGGTTCGCTCTTGGGACTAACAGGACCAGGTGCAGGATGACGAGGAGTTGTGGCTGCATCTTCTGGGGTATTTCTGGTGGGATTTTAACTGAAATGAGATAATCTAGGATTAAGGAAAAAAAATCTCTTTCCCTTTACCTCTTTAGGGGCATGGGGTGGGAAAAAGGGGGTAAGGGAAAACACACGAGGAGAGGCAGGGGGGAAGACAGGGAAGGGGGTTCTTCTTTTTTCTTCGGTCAGGTCAGTTCTTTCGCAGGTTTTCTGAAGGAGGCTTCCACTGTTTTTCCTCCATTCAGGCTAAAAGTCCTTTTTTCTTCTTCTTTTCCAGGCCAGATGGGCTTGTTTTTGTTCTCTGCTTTCCGCTCTGGTTGTGCCTGGAAGTACACTCTTGGATAGTTGATTAGAGGGCCTGTATGGCCTTACGTTTCTGGCTGGTACCCACTTTGGTCCCTTAGGGGTGGACACACACGTGTACCCTCGTCCCCAGACAATCAGTGGGAGGGGCCCTTCAATGTGATGGGTCTCAGGGTCTTTGACCAGCACCGGCGGTTGTTCTTTTAATTTGGCTGAGGTCGAATTGGAAAAGTGCCGGAATACAGGGGGAATGGGCTCTTCCTGGGTGTTATTTTAAAAATTGATTGTGAAGAGCGCCTTGCAGAGTCGTTCAACAGGCGATTTGTTCCCTGCCCCTCCCTGTTGCTGGTAGAGGACCCTTTTGAGGGTTTGGTGTGTTCTTTCCATGATTGCCTGTCCAGTGGGGGAGTGAGGGATCCCAGTGGTGTGGGTCACTCCCCACTGCTGCAAGAACTCTCGAAGGTGGGATGAGGTATACGCGGGACCATTGTCTGTTTTGATCTCCTTGGGGGTGCCTAGTACAGAGAAGGCCGTAAGGAAATGTTTGACAGCGTCTTTTGCCTTCTCGCCTGTGTGGGCAGAGGCAAAAATGGCACCAGAAAATGTGTCGACTGACACATGGACATACTTGAGTCTGCCAAATCCGTTGAGGTGGGTAATGTCGGTCTGCCATAATTGGCAGCTGACTAGTCCCCGGGGGTTAACCCCCGGGTTCATTGAAGGAAGTTGGTAGGTCTGGCAATTAGGACATGTTGCTACGATGGCTCTCGCTTGGTCAAGAGGCAAGTGGAACATCCTCCTGAGGGCGGGAGCATTTTGGTGAAAGAACTGGTGGCTGAGTTTGGCCTGTGCAAAGGTGTCAGGTGTGTTAGCCATTTGTACGACCATGGCTAACGCATCTGCCCTGCGGTTCCCTTCAGATATGAACCCTGGGAGATCCTGGTGTGATCTAACGTGCATGACATGGAAAGGATGTTCTCTGTGGGACAGTAGGTACACTGACGTGGAGAGTAAACCAAACAGTTTGTGGTTGGTTACCTCCTTTAACAAGGAATGTTCTGCTCTGGCAGTGACTCCAGCTACGTATGCTGAATCTGTTACCAGATTCAGAGGTTCCTGGAATTTCTCGAATACTCTGACTACGGCTGCTAATTCTGCGATCTGTGGGGAACCTTCTACTACGTGGACCTCAGCTTCCCACTGTTGGGTTTTAGGGTCCTTCCAAGTCAAAACTGACTTGTGGGAGGACCCTGAGCCGTCTGTGAAAATAGTCAGGGCATCTAATGGAGATTTGCTTTGAAGCATTCTGGGTGCCAATTGGAAATTTGTGTTGAACAGATGGTGTTTTAATTTGTGGCTGGTAATTTGGCCTGGGTAACTGTCCAGTGCGAGCTGGAGGTGCTCGTTGGTTTGGAGTAGGTTCTCCAGATCCTCGTCACGCCAGGGGACATATATGTGTGAAAAATCACATCCAGCTAGGATGCGAAGCCTGGTTCTTGCTCTCTGTATTAGTTTTGCTACTAGCTCCTGTGGTGTTGTGATAGTCTTGGACGGTTGATGAGGAAGAAAGATCCACTCTATGATCAGGAGAGCATCTTTCAGCCTCTCGTCCCACTGAAAGATGAGACCAGGGTAAGACGGTACCTGTCCGAGGATGATGAATCAGAAGGGCAGGTCTGGTGCGATCCTGTGTGCCTGTCGGGAGGAAAGTGCGCGTTGCACCTTACCAATGACAGCCTTGGCGTCTGCGATGAGAGCCTTTGGTGAGTCCAGTCCTTCTCCCCCCTTTAGGAGTTGGAACAAGGGGGCGAGGTCTGCCGTCGTCAATCCCAGTAGAGGGCACACCCAGTTAATTGACCCGCAGAGCTAGTGGAGGTCTTGCAGGGTTTTTGGGTCGTCGTTGATGGTGAGCTGCTGGGGTATGATGGTCTTTTCGGCAATGCGAATACCGAGGTACGTCCACGGGCAGGTGTATTGTACTTTTTCAGGTTGGATCTCCATCCCGGCATGTTGAATAGAGTCTATGGTGGAGGCTAAAGTCGTTCCTAGGTAGGGTTGGGTTGGGGCACAGACTAGTACATCATCTATGTAGTGGTAGATGATTGCTTTGGGGAAGGCCTTACAGACAGGTGACAGGATCCCTGCCACGTACCATTGGCAGATTACAGGAGAACAACACATACCCATTGGTAACACTTTCCAATGGTAGCGTTTCTGCGGGGCCTGTCGGTTTATTGACGGAACGGAGAATGCAAAATGCGGAGCATCTCAAGGATGTAGGGGTATGGAAAAGAAACAGTCTTTTATATCAATGACAGCAAGTGGCCACTGTCGGGGGAGCATCGCAGGGGATGGAAGGCCTGGCTGAAGGGGACCCATTTCTACAATGACTTTGTTTATCTCTCGCAGGTCGTGGAGAAGCCTCTACTTGTCCTTGCCTGCTTTTTTTTATGACAAAGACCGGGGAGTTCCATGGGCTATTGGATGGAACAATATTGCCTTTGGCAAGCTGTTCCTCTACTAGTGACTCAAGGGCGCTTAGTTTGTCCTTAGGAAGGGGCCACTGTTCCACCCTTACTGGCTTATCTGTTTTCCACGTCAGAGCTGGGGTGGTGCGCCTCTGGGTGGCCCCCACTAGAAATCCTGGGGTGCTGGTGGAATCTCTAGGCGGGTCCCCCACCGTTCGAGGAGGTCTCTCCCCCATAAAGTAAAGCCTGATGGCACCACAAAGGGTCTGATAGAAGCTACGTGTCCGTGAGGTCCTTCTATCGTGATGTTGTTGGTACTTCTCTGGGAGGTTGTTGCTCCCCCTACCCCTGTGATTTCTCCCCTAGAAGGTCTGAGACCCCACTGGGAGGGCCACTCAGACACTGAAATGATGCTGACATCGGCACTTGTGTCTGGCATCCCACTAAGATGTACTGTTGATTTCCCATTGGTTAACTTACAGTTTAGGGATGGGCGGTCTGTGCCCACTACCTGGGCCCAGTAGATGGCTGGTGTTCGCACATTTCTGGGAAACTCCTTGGGCAGTACGATGGCATGTGCCACCCACTGCCCTTGTGGGATGAACTCAGGGATGTTTGTGCAAGACACTGTGATATTGAAATTCACTTTTGGGGACACTGTTATTATTTGAGGTAGGATAAAGAGCATAGGTGGTCCCTGGGTAGAGTTCCCAACAACGAGTATGTCCGTCTGGCAGTCTATGTCTCCTTGGAGGGAGACCTTGAACGGTTGGAAGTGTTCGTTTGTGATATGGTGTGCTGATGCACTTACCAAGTCCATCCTCTTGCCCTAAGTCCTCGGTGGGCCTCCTGTGTCCGCTGGTGGTGGGGCGGCAGGTTCCTCTGGGGCGGCAGGTGTGATGTTGTCAGGATTTAATTTTGTGTCCCAGCGCGGTGCTGTTCCGCGCTCCACTGCCCGTTTCCCTGCAGGTGCTGCTGTGGGCATGGGTAGTGTGCCACTCCGGGACCTGTGAGAGGCTTAGTAGGAATAGGGTTAGTTCTGCAGGGCTTAGGGCAGGTCTTAACAAAGTGATGAGGGGGCCCACAGTTGAAGCATTTGTGGGTGTGTCTATTGGATTATGTAATGTTAGCGGCAGCTATGGTGTTCCTCTGTGGTCCCTTTAATAAAGGGTGTTGAGGGGAAGGTTCTGTTCGGTCTGGCCTTATTTCAGCACAAGCCTTTACCATTTGGTCTATCGTTGGTTTTGGATCTGGTGGCAGGGAGTTGAGGACTCTTTTACATTCTGTGTTTGCATTTTCTTTGGCGAGTGACCTTAGTAATTCTTTTTGCATTTTTGTATTCTCTACTTGCTTTGCCATTGCCTCCCTCAATCTGTCTACAAAGTCCACAAAATTCTCTTCAGGCCCCTGCCTGATAACTGCATAGCTTTCTGAAGGGGTCTTGGAGGATGGCAAGCAGAGTAGAGCTCTTTTTGCTGCATTTTTGATATCATTTAAAACCTCTCTTGGAATTTGAGCAGCTTGGTCCTGGGGTTTTTCCATATCTGATTGGCCAGCAAGGTGGTTAAGAGTGAGGAAGGCTGTGTGCTGGTTAGTTTTATAAGTTTCTAATAATTCTTTGAGATGTCGTTGCCAGGATCTTTCCCAGAGCCAGAACTGAGCTTCAGTTAACAGGCTGGACATTAATGTTCTTATGTCATGTGGTACCATCATATGTGTTTCGAATGTTGCATTTAAAACTGCCTTAAAATAGGATGATTCTCTTCTAAAGTCTTTAGAAACTTTACACAGTTCTTTTAGATTTTGATAGGAAAAGGCTGTCCACCCTGGATTTGCCCCCCTTGTGTTATAAGTCACGGGAGCAACAAGGAATTTTTTATCTGTGGAATCGTCCCAGGATTCCCCGGCTGGTCCGGGCTGGCCCTTGCTGTGTGGGCGGCTCCCGGCGGAGGAGAAAGGGGAGGGGGGGGAGAGTCACAGTAGAGGCATTGCTGCCCCGGCCATGCGAGTGGCTCTTTGTTTCAGTCGCTGTGGAGTCAGGGGAGTTGGCGTAATTCCCCCCGCCGTCCGAGTCCCCCGTGCACTCCTCCTCATGGCCCGCGCCATGTTTATTCGGTTCGATTACCAAGTTCCCCTGTTTGCTGCGGGACCAGGGCCCCCCCGTACAGCCCCCCCCTCAGCGGAGTCCGTTGGCCCGGGGAGCTGGGGTGGGAGACAGCTCTCCGTCGATTCATGCGGTTTGTACTTGGGGAACGGCAGGGACTCGTCGGGGGGGGTAGGGGGTGCCCGGAATCGGGGCGGGAGGGGTGGACTGAGTCTCTGAAACTTTCTCCCGTGTTCCCAATGTATCAGAAATTAAAATTAAAAGTGAAAAGAATTTTGCAACGTTATATTCTCCTCCGCGAATGTTATCAGTTAATCTTTTCCCAACTTCATCCCAAAAGTAGGGACAAGAGGCTAAAGCAGGCGAAACTGAAGGGACATGAGTAACAATCCATCTGATGAATTTTTTTAAGTTTCGTCGATTTAAATCCCATTTTCTTAAACCTAGGGTAGTTTTGACTTCGGAATAAAACTCTCTCTCAAGGGTAGAACTGGTGTTTCCCATTTCTATATACTGATGTAGGAATGGGATTGAAACCCGAGGATTGCGGGTGGAAGGGAAGAGGGGGAGGGTTAGAAGCGGAGCCGCACTCACCACACACTTGTAAGTGCTCAACCTCTGGTTTCCAGCTCTGAAACCGTTGCCAGGACGAAATCCTTCGGGTCTTCTCTGGTGTTCCAAGGTTCTGTCTCTTTTTTGGAGAAAGAGTTGCTTGGAATTCCCTCTGTACGAGTCCTGTGATATAGGACTCGTTCATCGGGCTGTGGCAGGTCGAAGATGCGCTAGAAAACTAGGTCATTCTCAGGGTCCAGATCAGGTCCCTGTTTCGAGGGCCACTTGCGGCTGGTGGCGTGGGCCGAACAGCTGACCACAGCCGGTGACTCGGCAGCTTGTTCTGAGAGTTTCCTTTTCGTTAAGTCAACTTCAGCTAGGGACTTCTTTTCCCCTCGCCGGGAGCCGGGCTTCCCTGGGATGGTGGCCGCTGTCCTAAAAACCGGAGAGCTGCTGAGAGAGAGAGTGTTCCTTTGCCCGGAGCCCCAAATCAGACACAAGACACGAGGGTCTGCTCTGCTTGGGCTCAGGGGCAAAAGACCCTGGAATAGCCCAACATTCAGGCTTTTATTCTGAGGGTTACAACTTATCTCATAACGGTACAGGGGAGGACACGGAGAAGGGTTGAAGTCAGGATGCAGTCAGGAAGGAGGAAGGGAGGAAAGAGTGAAACACAAGATACTATTGTTAACTGAGGGGTAGGCGGGGGGAGTTCGACTCCCTTTCCAAGGCCAAACTTAACTCTACCTTCAGAGGGGCCTCACTTTCCAGGCCTCACGAAATTCTTCAGGGGATATGTCATTCCCTGAGTTTGAACCACTGCTACACAACCACACTTCCCATAAGGCAACATGATTTGTTATTCCAGTTGCATTCTGATGTATTCACTCCTAGGACAGATTCTTGGCAGCAGGCTTGAAAAAATGTGATCAAGCTTAATGACAAGTACTTGTCAAAAAAAGGACATTGATTTGCCTGACTCAGTGGGATGCAAATTCCCAGCCTGCAAGAGAGGAAAATGCTCCTTCAGCATCAGATTCAATGCAAGGAGGAATTACAGAATCACAGAATCACTATGTTGGAAGAGACTTTCAAGATCATCAAGTTCAACCGATGCCTTAACACCTCCACTAAACCATGGCACCAAGTGCTATGTCCAATCTCCTCTTAAACACACCTAGGGGTGGTGACTCCACCACCTCACCAGGCAGACAATTCCAGTATTTAACCACTCTTTCTGTTGAAAACTTTTTCCTAATATCCAACTTATACTTCCCCTGGTTCAGCTTAAGACTGTGTCCTCTCGTTCTGTCGGTTGCTGCCTGGAAAAAGAGACCAACCCCCACGTGACTACAACCACCCTTCATGAAGCTTGTAGAGAGTTATAAGGTCACCTCTAAGTCTCCTTTTCTCCAGGCTAAACAACCCTAGCTCCCTCAGGCATTCCTTGTGGGGCTTGTGTTTCAAGCCCCTCACCAGCCTTGTTGCCCTCCTCTGGACACACTCAAGCGTCTCAATGCCCTTCCTAAACTGAGGGGCCCAGAACTGGACACAGCACTCAAGGTGCGGCCTCACCAGTGCCGAGTACAGGGGGAGAATGATCTCACTGGTCCTGCTGGCCACACTATTCCTGATATAGGCCAGGATGCTGTTGGCCTTTTTGGACACCTGGGCACACTGCTGGCTCAATTACCTGGGCACAGGAGAGATTCTCTGTGACTGGAGGGAATATCTACGCATAAAGATTTCTGGGATTTGCAGCACTAGGGTACAGATTTGGGAGTTTCACATGGAGATCAGCTCAGGGAATGGAGGACAGGGCCAGGGAAAGAGTCCTGCTTTAGCTGCAGTGCTGTAGAAAAGGATGGAAGTACTTGCTGTGCTGCATTTGCAGCTCCAAGCTGCAGCCTCTGAGCCTCCCATACCCAAAAACCAATGAGCAAACCAGCACAGGGTTTACAAGACTCAGTGAGACGACACAATTATTAGGAAGGAATTTAGGGCCAAGTGTGATTGCACCAGAGGTGAAGGAAAATCTCACTGCAACCCCTGAAGCAGCAGCTTGGCCAGGTCAGCAGGATTAACACCTTCAGGTTCTGCAAATACATCATCTGAATTCAAAGAATTGAAGCGCTCAGCACTTTATTTTCATCTCTAGGGAAAACTTTGTCAGCCCAAATCCTACTTTGTGAGCCAATAGCAGAGTTTTGAATAAATGAAGATAACCTGGACGCTACCAAAGGAACTTCAGGTCAATCCTTTTAATTTGCAACCTTTGGCATTCAGCCAAATAGTTGTGACATAACAAGATCTGCAAGTTAAATTTGAAATTCTACATCCCTGTCTGTTTCAGTTCTTATCCCACACTTCCTCCCTGGGCAAAACACTCCATTCTTACTGCTGTATCCTGGATATTGTCTCTGGTCTCCTTGTGGCAACCCCTACTTAACAAAGATCCAAACGCTCCACGGTGGAACTCTTTGGAAATCGTTAAATATTCTTTTAAGTCTCCAAAAACCTTGAGTTCAGAGCCTTAGAGGCAGAAAAGAAACAGTGTTCAGCAAACTCGGAGACATAGAGATGCATGGAAGACGTGATAGAAGATATTCCTGAATCCAGCCAAAAGAGCCTTAGATGAAGCATAGGGCTGAAAGACCAATTTAGAATACTTTTTGGAGAATTATGTCGTCTTACTTGAAATAAAAAATGGGATTCTGATACCTGCTCAGCTAAGGGATTAGAAATAATGAGCAACTGCTCTCTTTGTATGTTATTTTAACGGCATGGAAAGGAAACAATTTATGTTATGTAGCATAGGCTAGCACTTATAAAAAATTACTTATATATGCTGTAAGAGGATAACTCTGATTGACATTAGCAGCAATAATTTCAATCACAGATCAACTGTGACTTTTTCCTTTGCTTTTTTATTTACATTCTTTTTCCTCTTCCAGGCTTTTTTCATCTTTTTTTCCACCTCACATTTCTATTCAAACAAGTTGGCCAAATGTTTTAAACAATAAAATGTGTAACAGATCAGTATCTGGCAGATCCTTGTCCTTTTGCACAATGAACATACATTGTGTTTTCTACTGTGACCTAAAGACTTTTCAGACTTGGGAATCACTGTGCTTTTGTAAACCAATAAAAATAAATATATGTGTATTTTTAAAAGTATCTTGTTGCTCTCTGAAGAGCTTATCACCAAAATACCTTTCTGCTTTATACTCTGCAGTAAAAAAAAACAGAGATCAGAGTTACAAACTGAGAAAGGTTGAGACTGATATTTCCAAAAACTTGCAATTGAATAGCTCTTAAGTGCGTAAGTAACATTTATTATTCCCTGGGAATGCTGTGTAAGGGGAATTTCAGCAAATTTGCTAAAAATTCTTAATTTAGGATAATTTAAGACTTTATAAACCTCTGTTGGTAACAAAACCACAGAGGTAAGAAAATAACTTTCTATCCTTGATGATTTTTCTGCTTTAGTGGGGTTCTCCCACTGCGACCTGCACCAGAGTGAGGGAGAGAATAACAGAGGAAAACCCAGGCTGAGTGATTAAAGCTGAAGTCTCCTTCCTCCAGACACATGCATGGACTTAAACAACCTGATGTCAGCAGCCTCCCCCTTCCCATCTGAGCCTGTCAGATCCCAGCCCTGTGCCTTTCTGAGGGCAGGATGGAGGTGTGGGATGGAGTGAGCAGGGAGAGCTGCCTGAGGCTGATCCCTGCCTGTCACTGTCCCAGCACCCTGCAGTGCACACAGAACACCCATGAACAGGATGGGTTTGAGTGCTGAGCTGTCCATACCCACATCCTACATCAGTCCATTAGGAAACATATTGTGGCAATGGAGCTTCTTGTGAAAATTTCCCAATTCAGCCAACACACACTGACCTAAGGGGATTTTTTAAAGCAACAACACCTATTAGGAGGTGCAGATTTTCACATTTTATATGAAAGCAGTGACTGTTCCTAAGGAATTCCTAAGAGGCAGAAGCCAAACAAAAACCTGTAACTGGATCTCCAGCATCCACTCTCCCCTCTGAAAAATGCCAGCAATATTGCAGTTTGAATTTCAAGAAGAAAAACATTTAGCATAATAAATAGTTCTGGGCTCAATGTGTCCTCACTGAGGGTAACATTGCATTCTCCCCTAAATAAAAACATCCCCAGAGGATGAAATTCTAGGACAGCAAATATGTTTTAAGAGGAGGAGAGGCAGACCTGCCAGCTGTCTTAAACTGAAATCCGGGAAAAATCCCATTTCTTCCCCCATCCCTATATAATTTAGTGTTTCAAGGCCCAAATGAGAAATCACATTTATGCACAGCATGCAAAGAAAGGTGCTGAAGAAAATGCGTGACTGTGGAAAATTTTAAGCAGCCCAGGTAATCTAAAACCAAACTCAAAAAACCTAGTTTCAGATTTATAAGTTTACAAAAACTTTAAGTGTGAGAGTGAGAGATAACAAAAAATACTACAACAGTAAGAAAAAATCCAACTGTGTATCTGGCAAATTCCTTTAATCTGCTACAGTGCATGATAAAATGGTAATAAAATACTGAATGAGAAAAGTTCTTTTCAAACAGATCTTTAATAGGCTGCAAATAACTGGAAGTTTTATTTCATGGGAGAATATAGTTATGTGAGTAGCATCTATTCTCAACCATAAAACATAAGGAGGATCCTTAATTAAGGAAAAGCAGAATAAAGAAGGCTCCTGGGAATTCTAGACCTTCACAAAAAAACCCACAAATATAAAAGAGACTGTTGACTCAAACATAAGGGAGGAAAGATAAGAACAACAGGGGGTGTCTTGACCGCAGTGTTTAAATAGTGCTCATATGGAAAGTGGCAGATTGACAATCCTGTCCTAATAAAAAGTTCCTTAAAATTCTGTCTATTAAGATTTTTTTTAAAATAAAAATTTGAAGGAAAATGAGACAAAATTGTCAGTATCTTTTTAAATATTCCATTTTGACATGCTGGTGTTTTTTTCTCCTTCTCAGGAATATGCTTGCTAAATGATGCCATTTTAAAAGAAATATTATCATCACCCATGACAGCTGAGGGATGCATATTCCAGCAGTCTGAAGAAAGCAGGAGGTCACAGCATTTCACCTAAAATATTTTGAATTCCCAGTGATGCTGTATGTAAATGGCAAATATAGCCAGATGCATACACATAGCACAAAATCTGACCGGTTTCTTTTAAATCTTTTTGAGAAAAAGTGAATTTTGAAGAATGAAAATAAGGGAAAAAACCCCACATAAAAATAGGGAAATCAAACTTTCCCTACTTCTTCTTTTAAGTCTCAGTTGACAGCTGAGTTCTACAATTAACAAACTTCTATTTCTGCCTGATCCTGCCATTGGATAATAGCCCTGGGTTTGAGACACTAGAATCTGTTACTCATAAAATGACATTGATCCAGTTCAGAATTGCTAGAATTGGATAAGATCGGAAAGCACAAACACAAAAAATAAAGCAAGAGAGCTCCAAGTTTCCACTGATGTTTTCAATAATTAGATGAACAAAAAGCTGCAATTTGAAAAAACAAAAAAAAATATTTCTGTTTAAAGAACGATGCTGTCACCTTTCTAACAGCCTTTCAAGAAATTAATCATGGGTAAGGAAGGAGAGATTATTTTCTTTCTAGTCACGAACTGATGAGTCCCCACTCCTTGGGCTGCCAAAAAGCAATCACTTCACTCATCCTTCTGCTTTCTTTAGGATTTCTTTCCAAGGGAACATCATGCATTTCGCAAACCTACTGCCTTTTGCACCTGAGACTCTTTTTTTACCTACTATTCCTTTTCCTGGCTGATATCTGTTTGTAACAGGTTCAAAAGACTATGAAAAAGGCAGAGTTCCTTCTCTGGATCCTCCCAACCCTTTCTCTGTGGAATCAAGGCAATTTTGCTCAGATCTGCATCACCCCATGTCAGCCAGGATTTATGTCTGGCATGTCTGAAAGCTTTCTTGGGCATGAAAATCCTTCTTTAAAAAGAACAAATAAAAAGCATGGAGAAAGGAAGCTCACTGAGCAGTAGAAACTACTCAAGAAAAATAGGCTGAAGGCTGAGGTATGTGATTTAACTGGGGATATATTTAGGCTAGCAGGAAATGCCACTGATAAGAAGTTAAGGACTAAATGGACAATGTCTTCTATGGGATTTCAAATTCTTTGATGGGCCTATAAGACAGAAGTCCCCTTACAGAGTGTGCTGCAACCAGAGTTAATTATGGATTTATATATGTGGAGAAGAGGCTTGATAGCTATCTGTAATAAGCCTAAATTGGAGAGAGATAACCTGAAGTCAAAGGAGTTACTAGTCTGCCACAGAGAACTTGTAATGAAGCCAGAAAATGATGTGTGTGTATGAAACCTCAAACCCATCTCCCCCTCCTTCAGCCACAAATCCTTGCAGGCTTGCACAAATCAAAGCTTTCCCTTTTCATAATATCTATTAAATTTACTTCCCCTTTTCCACACAGAACCCAAATATAACAATGTCTCTGTTATCCGTGCTGTCACACTCACAAGGAGTCCGCAGATGGTTTCTGGAACACAGGAATTTTTCAGGATATCACTATGTTCTGAAAATGGAGATGGTCTTCCTCGTACAGGAGAAAAAGGGTATTTGGAGGCCAACAGCAGCTCCTCACCCAGGCGAGCAGTCAGGATTTACCTGACTGCAGCTCTGCCAGAGGGTGGAGGTCACACTCTGGGAGAGTTCCAGCTGTGATGTAAAAGTGCTAGAAAGCTCTGGAGGTAGTGGATTGAATGCCAGTTTTCTGTTGCGTTGTCAGAAACATGAGGTATCTCCAAATGAACAAATTATTCACCCTGGGGCTCCCTAAGTTAATTTGCTGTATGCATGTTAAATCAAATTCAAAATCGTGCCTTTCCGAGAAGTTACTTTACTACGTTTCCAAAGGTGCAGCTTGATCAGCTGACTTTGATTTCACCAGAGACCTACATCGTACAGAGTACCTGCCAAACCTGCACACACACACACACAAAAGTGTTTAAGTGCCTGTTCTAAAAGGAGGGGGAAAAAAAAGTCCAGTCTTCCTCGATTAAAATGTTTGATAGTCTCTACATTGTAAATGGGCAGTGTTCAAGGGAGAAATTTAAACAAAATAGTGGTGACAGAGCAGGGCTCCCAGGCTGGGCTCAACATCATTCTTGTAACCCTGGGGAGTGTGTGCAGGAGCTGCCCTGTTTCCCACCAACATTTACAGTACTGGGTGCTCCCACCACACTGAGATTTTGGTAATGGTCATGCAAAATTCAGAACTGCCAAGGTTTAGGTGACCTCTGAATACTCAAAGCAATACTAGGAATTTATTCTTACACTTGCCCAAAATAAAGAAACCCAAGGAGGAAGAGTCCTGTGCCATGCTGGACTTAGGGCTATTTATGCTGGGAACTGAGCTCCCCCTGCATGTCCAGCACTTCAGGGAAGTCCAAGGTGTGATCCTTATGGCTCACTCAGCCCTTTTTGTCTGCCATATATCTACTCTCAAGGGCTTTAATGTTTGCCAACTGGAAGGACTGGTTTTCTTAGAAAGCACAGAGTGGGGTATAAAGCTTCCTTTTGTAGATTCTCACTAATTGCTTTCCAGAGTTTTCCTGTGGAAAAGTGGTGGGGAAAGTGGTGCTTTTCTCTTTCCCATTTAGTGAAGGCCACAATTTCAATTTGAATTATGAGTGGGATAAAACCTGTCTTTAAATAAGCAAGTGAGTAGAAATGGCTGAAGAGCCTGGGTTCATGGATCAAAAGCCTCAGGGCCAAGAGACTGCAGCAATATGTGCTTCCATTAGAAACACGTGCTGAATTTTAGGCAAAATATTTTTGTTTCCAATACCACCAGATACTAGAAACAAACCATCCATATTTGAGTCATTAAGTTAAATGAGCATACTTGCTAAAGACATAATTCCTAACACGAAAGAATGTTTTTTTGGTAACCTGTAAGTCACGAATTCAATTTTCTTGTGGCTAGCTGCTTATGCAATGTCTTTTCTCTACCAAAAATATCTAGGTCTGTGTAAAATCTTCATCTGAGACTCTTGTTAAATGTTGATTTCATCTGTAACTAAAAATTTATACTAAGGCTTGTACAAATCTATTTCTAAGCCTTGATATTCTCATGAATGATATAATTTTAAATGCAGTCAATTAAAGACCTTTCACCTTTCTTGTGGTTAAAATGAGCAACAAAAATCAATTACCCACTTCAACCTTTGATTCAGAAAAGTCACTGACAAACTGCAGGTGTGTTCTGCTGCATTTTGGACTTTGACTTTTTTTTTTTTTCTGGATGATAGAGATGCCAGTTGGATCACAAAGCACTTAATGCATTTTCAAAAATGTCTGATTTTTTTTAGTACCAGGAACTACCACCAGATTTTACCATGCTTAACCTAAGTGCATAAATTGCTGCTCCTGATTTTTTTACTGGATCTGCAGTTCAAAACTCACTTGAATAATTCTAGAGCCAAGACTGCACTTCTAACCCTTGATTGCAGGAACGGAGCAAGCACAACCCCCTAAAGAAGGATGTTTCAAGAAAAAAAATCTGAGCCAAGTGATGACCAGGTTTAGCTTTATTTAGGTTATGATACCTGATAAACCACAGCCAATAGCACAGTAGTGATGTTACATGAGGAAATTCTCTCCCTAAGTTCTTTTGGTGCAACGATTTTCTTTCCTTTAATTTACCAATGGCTACATAAGAAAAGCAACAAGAAAAGCAACAAGAAGTGTTTTACAGTTGAATGAGAATGGAAAACCTTAATATCATTGTGTTCTGGAAAAGTTATGTACAAACAACCACCAGGTTTGTGGTAAATGCCCAATAACACTGATAGCAAGAGAGTCATTACTGCCATCCTGAACCATAAATGCCAAAAACGAACACAACACAAAAATGAGAATGGAATAAAAATTACAGATTAGAGTGCTAATTAGAGTGCTTATCTGCCTCTTTGCTTCATAGACAGTTCTCTCATTTAATTCAGAAAAAAAGTCAAAATACAACTAGGGAGTCAAGTCTCTGACCTGACTTAAATCTTTGAGCTAATCTTGTGATTTCCTTATGGCTGTTTTAATTTGTGAGTTATGATATAATGATTTTCCTATTACAAGCTGTTCTTTCAAAACATATATTTGGATTAACAATAATATATAAAGTACTTCCGTGTGGACTCCAAAACAAAGATAAATTAGGAGACTATTCTGCTGGGTATATCTCATTATTAAAAATACGTTAATTGGCTTCAAGATAATATCCTAGGTATTGGAACATTAAGGAGACAATGGGGCTGAAGACTACAGGAGAGACATCCATTACTTTTGTTGCATGAATTTCTCCTGGTCAAAGCTGGTACCACTTCACAGTGGCTACAGAACCCACAATCTCCATCCAAAATCAGCACAATCTCCTCCCCAGCACCTGAGTAAATCTGAATGGCTCCTATTAATTGCTGATTTTCTTCATTTTGTGAAAAATCACTGTTTCAGAAATCCTGGAGTGAACCACAGCATAATCAATACTTGGAAGGGATACACAGAGATCTTCTAGTCCAGGCTGCTGTTCAAAGCACAGGCACCCCAGGTCAGATAACTCAGGGCTTGCTCTTATCAAGGTGTGCATCTCTCTAAGGACTGAAAGTCCACACTCTTCCACCACCAGCTGTCCCAGTACCCAGCACCCTAATGATGACAAAACATTTCTCTGTAGCTACCCAGCCTTTCCCGTTACCCAGCTTGGATCTGTTGCTTCCTTGTTCTTTCACTGGGATGAAATTTTCTACTCCCTCCCATCAGGTGGTTGCAGACAGCAGCAAAGTTTGACCTGAGCCTTCCCTTTTTATTCCCTAGTGTCAAGGATATGTCAGATACCCCAGTCCTAAACATCTTGGTGATACTCTGCCAGCAGAGACAACAGTTGCAGATTAAAAAGTCACATGAAAAAAAAAGCATTTGAATCTGGTTAAGTGTAAAATGAATGGAAGTTTCCAAGTACTAAGGAGAAGTAATTTCTCAGAGGAAGAAGGAATTTCTCATCAGACGGGCGTCTGATGCACCCTCAATGCTCTCACATCTTTCAAAAGCACTTGTGTGTGACAAGGGTTTCTGTGGCACATCTGGGTGTTAGAAACACCTTCCAAAATGCTTCATTATTCAGTGTTACACAGCAGAATGTACAAGATGTAATGATTACAGTGAGCTCAGAAACAATGCCACCTGAGCAGGGAACTGAGCCACACAGACCCTGCACGCAAACCTTCATCCAGTAGCAGATCAGGGAAAACAGCTTTGCTGCCAGTGGAGAATCCATAACCAACTTATGGGACACATCCTAACCCAGCAGGAGCTTGGAGCTTCTCTTTTACAGGATGGTTTTTATTTATCAAATACAAAATAGGGATTTATAGAGATACAACAGTGGATACTCAGGTGTGCAGTAATTATATTAGAAACATGCTGAGGAAGCCTATAAGAACTCAGTTATTTGCTATTGCTGGTTCTCTCTCTCAAACCCAACCTTTGCTTATGCAGCTCAACCACACAATAACATCGAAGCTTCTAAATATGCAGCCCTGCATGAGATATCAGAAATTAACAGCAATATGAGCTTCCTCTTAATGGCACAGGTAGTGATCTCAGTCAAAATATCACATATCTATAACATTATTAATTATCTAATTTCTTTTACAGGTAGAAATTAATATTCTAACTTCCTACAAAACCTCATAGATAAAAACACTTCCTTAATGTATTGATATTTAGTAGTTGTATTGTTGAAGATCTTTGGAGTTCCACACATTAAGCTCTCAATTTAAAACCAAACAAACCAGTCAAACAATCCTTTATAACAGAGAAACCATCCCTGGTTTATCCTAAAATAAAATTGCAGTTCTGAAATTTAAACCAGTTTTTTTTTTTGTTAGTGTGGAATGGAGACGAAATGGTGCTTATTAGCAGTTTGATCACTTGTTTTGATGGTGACAGCATCTCCCCAAGACATGAATAATTAACAGTGGGACACTCTGAGAGCCTTGGATAACTTCTACTATTTCTGTGCTTTAATAATACCTGGAGCCTTTTAGATATTGAAAATTATAATTATTATATTTTTGTCTTCCTCCTAGGTAACTGATCTACAGACTCTAACAAAATTATTACAGTTGCTTAATTAGGCTCAGATTTTAGAAAAAAGAGCTTGATCAGTACTAATGCACTCTAACAGGCACTTTTAAGATCACTTCCAACGTGGTGTAATTTGCCAGCTGCTGCATGACAAATGCCACACTCACATCAGCCTTATCAGACAGACTCAACATTTGATTTTAAAATTCCCCTCTAAATATGCACTTTAATGAAACTGTCTGAACTGTTTACTTATTCATTAACACTGGTTCAGAATTAGAGAATACAGAATTTTAAATGTTGAGGTCAAAAGACCATGTATTCCTTCCTACATGAATTCAAGCAGAATTTTTTTTCTCTAGCCACACAACATGGACACAAAAATACCTCGAAGAGAGTACCTATACACAAACAGTTTGGCTAGTAACTTTGGGTCATTAAGAGCTAGGTCATGTTAATTTCCAAGCTACAGAGAAATGTTGTGTATTTAAGAAGCTTAAATGCTTATTAGCTCAGTCTTTGACAATTTAGCAATAATTTGGTCAATTATTGCATGGGGTTTTAATGTCTTTAATGATACCATGCTCTTAATGAAAAATCACTTAATCCAGTTGAACTGCAAATTCAATTTTTTCTGATGAAGGTCACAAGTCTTCTAAATTGTTTTTTCTCTATTGAAGACAGTCCAGCTATACAACTCCCAAAGCATCTACTTTTCCCAGATGCAGATTTTCTAGCGAATGGAATGGAAGTATTTGGAGGTTTCTTACACATCAAAGTATGATAAGAATTTCTAGTCTCACTGCTGGAAAGCAGTGAGTGTTCAAAAAAAAAGTGTTATATGGAAGAAGTGTTACACCTAGAGGCCTGTTCTGCTGTTATTGACAAGGATATACCTTATTTGATAAAGCGTCACTACAACAGAGCAAATCCTCTAGGTTAGAACTATGAAATCATAGATTCACAGGATGGTTTGGGTTGGAAGGGACCTCAGAGATCATCCATGGGCAGGGACACCTTCCACTATCCTAGGTTGTTCTAAACCCTGTCCATTCCTGATCCCTACAGCCAAGTTGGATTAGGCAACCCTACACCTGTCCCACAGCCCCAGAACAGCCTCCCTGGACTGCACTGTGCAGCATCACCCCACAGGCTGAAGTGGAAGAGCAGATTTCTCAGTCCCCTCTCTCAGACTGGGTCAAGCTGCTCGGGTCTTGCTCACCTGAACTATGAATGTTTATAAGGATGGAGATCACACACCTCTCACACCTTCTTCAGATGCCTCTCCCAGCCCTTCATCGTTCTCACGGGAAGAACTTTTCCTTTTCAAATATTCACAAATCCCCTTGGCTGCAAGTTGTGTCTGCTATGCACCTCCAAGTGTTTGGTGCTACACACACTGTGAATTCCCTTGGTATTCTGAACAACTGATGGTCAGCAGCAAAAGCGACCATTATGTATCTAACACTATTCAAGTTACTGCCAAGACTATTACCACACACATGCATTATAAAACGGGATATTCAGTGGTATTTGCACTCTGGTCATGAACCCAGATGCTGCAAATCATGAGCAAACTGATATCACGGGATACAGGCACTACCCAGACTGAAAGCTCCAAAAGACTATTTTTAATGCAACAATTCTGTGAAATCAGCCCAGTAAAAAAGTTACTCTGCCTAAATAAAACTTAGTTTGACAAAGGAGTACACTAAGATCACACCCACATCTCTATAAACAGGTGAGTGCTTGAGGGGTATGAACAGTAAGAAATAGGAGTTTCCACAATAACTGAATACTGACAAAGCCATTTATTATGAACATCTACTGTATAGACAGACACAGGATCATGGCTTTTGCACTCCTCAGAAGAGGAACTGCCACTGGGCTAGTATGAGTATTAAGCATCAGAGTAAGGGATGCCAGACTCATTGTCAGGTTCACTTCAGTGGATCTTCAGTCCCTTCCATGAATGTTTGCATTTTTCATGGTATGTCTTCAGATAGATGTCCTTTAGCTTTTTCACTTAACAGATGTATTTCTATCATTACAGCCACATCTTGTTTTGCGTGTGTAATATTGAGAGGTCAGGAGTGCACTATAAAACAGATCCCTCAGGTCAAACAAAGGCAAATATTGCTAAAGGCAATATCCTCTTAACTGCTAAGTGCGGGGAACTAGAAAAATACCACATTGTCTTAATCAGAATATTTTTGCCTCTGGCGGCTGGAACTTTACAGAGGAACTATTACTGGAAGAGAGTGGCACAGTAATGTTTTTATCAGTTTACATGGACAGCTACTTGTACAAGCCAGGATCAGGCTGTTGTAGGTGTGCTAGCACGAGACTAGTGGAGAAGCTGAAATTTGAAAAATACACTCCTGTGGCCAGCTGTTTGAGTCAGACATTTTGGGTTCTTTAGCTTGTCTAGGACACATTTGTTTCTTTTTGTTGAAGTAAACAATAGCTACTGACACAATATGAAAAAATCCCCAAATTATAAAAAGGTTTGATATTTCATTTAATTAAGCAATAACTAGGTTTGATGAATGGCTAAAGCAGTTTATCTTCAGGAATGTTTTGCTGCCCTAGAAGCAAAAAGGAAAAGAACATTGTCTTTTTTCTGCTTCTATCCAATAAGTTCTCTTGGCAATGAAGCTATCTTGCTGTCTCCTACAGTATATGCAATTTTCTTAGGAATTTAGTTTTATATTTAGTTCTGAAAATCAGGAATTTTCCAGAGAATTATAAATCAGGCATCCAAGAAGCAGCAACAAAAATCAAGAAATCATTTATATATTAGAATTATTGCCTTTGATATATCGGACCTACAACAAATCTCAGCCCAAGAGCACACAAAGCAGGCAAGGTTGTGGTCTCCTCATCTGCAATGCTCACAGGGATCATGCTTTTACCTTCTTGTCCCTATCTAAAGGTCAAAAAAAATACCTTCCACATTTCCATCAAAACTCTCAGAGCTATAAGTCTACATATCTATCCCTAAACTATCCCAAAAGCTGTGCTGAAGATTTCTTGATGGCATAATCTCAAAACCCAACTCATCACTGAAGGTATGTTCTTCTTGAAATATGATTGTGTGAGTATTCTAGGATGAGCTTAGCAGGGGAAATCTACATTCAGCTCCATCAGCCTAGACATGACTGACCATCTTTCTGCAGTCAGCATCAAAGACTCCTCTATGCCAAGACAACAGTATTTAACTGTGGTTAAGGTACTGCATTAAATTACTGTTTTGTGCCATAGCTTAAATTTGACACTTTAAGATCACACTTGTTTGCAAAAAAAAACAACCCCTCTATGACCTCCTGAAGGTTTCCCAAAATTTTTGTCTTATCCTCATCAGAGATCAAATGAGGTTTCGTTCCCAGATTGCCACTAGGATGGATGTGCAATTTGACTTCCACGCGACCTTTTCCATAGCAAGCCATTACATTGAACTTAGTGAGAATCCTCAGTGAGATCAGTGAGAAGGAAAACAGTACCTGATCCCACTTTCTTTATTCAGTAGTGCTGAATGCAGTTTGCAGGATGTGGCAGGAATTTTAGCAGGGCAGTCCTGACAGCACTTGTAAAAGACAGGTCTGAACTACTTGAGGAATCTCAGCACCCCAAAAAGTTAAAAGAAGCAGCCACAATACCATGATAGAGCAATCACAGTTCAAGACTGAATAACAGACTATAAACTTCAGCCTACATTCACATCACTTTGTGGTGGTGATTAATTTTAAGTACCACAGCGACCAAGCTTTAGGCACTCAGCCCCAGCACGACATTTCAAACAAATGCTCAGAACAGTCTGGAGCCATTTCAGCACCTCTGGCAGTCATTACACAGTCATTTGCCCCAGAGACTGAGCTCCCTCACTTGATAATGAAGGAGATATTTTTTAATGGATTACTCTGCTTTCCTACACAGCAAACACCTTCCTCAAACACCAACTGATTCTCACAACTCTTTAACATTATGTAAATCCATTTGATTAAGGCAGGAGAGCTGCAGCCAGTGTTTCAGCAAGTCCTGAAAATGACCTGCACTGATACTTGTGTCAGTTCTACCAGTATGGCTAGGAATGCCACATGAAATCTTTGCTCCCTCTTGGTTCCCAAAATCCAGGTCATGGGTTAGTTCTGAGATGTTTGAGAAGGGGACCACAATCTACACAGAAGAGCTACTGCAGAAATATGATCCAGCAGTGCCTGAGCCATGCAGGGAAACACATCTGGTTTTGTCAAGAAACATCCACCTGCCTTGGAGGGGAAGGTTTTGCAAAGGAAAGACACAAAATCACATCCAGCACAGATGCAGGAGAAGAATTCTTACAGAATTGTCTTGTCTTGAATACTGACATATCATCGAAGCTCCAAGTGGGTGGAAGTTTCTTCCACTGTCTCTTTGAAGCCACTCAAACATGACTCATGGGAGATGAATTTGAGCCAACTGGCCCAAGTCCAGCTGTGACAGAAGCAGCTTCATCCACTGCCACTGCAGACATCAAAATCACCTCTTTATTTTACTGCAGGTGCATAAAGATTTGTTTGTGCCTACCCCTGTCTGGGAAAAGATAAGACCCTCCGCATGAAAAGCACAAACAACCAACAAAACTCCCCCAAACAAACATAAAAAACAACCCCCCCCCAAATCTGCTCTTCTATTTTTTAAAAACCTTTTAGTATAAATAAACACCAGCAAGTTTGTTATGTTTCTGTGATCCTGAGAAGCAATGTCTGTGTTCCAGTGTGTTTTCCCAAGTATCTGTATTGTAAAGATGTTTCCTTTGAATTCTCACAGAGAGATCAGAAGGCCTGCTCCAGCATTCCCATGGGAAAGCTTAACCTTGTGAAACAAATGTTTTCATTGGCTGTGCTAAATTGCAGTTTAACTCTTTTTTGGTTTTTGGGGGGTTTTTTGTTGTTTTTTTTTTTTTTTTACCAAGTGCAATTTGCAGCCCACATTGTTACAGTTGCTTTGTCAAAAATATGTGATTTCAAGAGAGGAAAAATGGAATTGCTTCTAAGGGTTTGCAGTTAATGGCTGAGGGACGTATAGCAGCATTGTTATTTGTTCACAAATGGATAACTCTCAATGCTAGCAATGGTTCAATAATTAAACAAACAGCTCCTTGAAGTAATTGACTGTTCAGTTGCTTTTACTTCTGGATAGTTTCAACTCTCTCATTTCCAGGTTTTCTGCCTGTCTTCACAGTCCCTGCTGGTACTGGATTTGCTCTTCCCCTTAGAAGTCCTGAGGCACTTGTATCCATTATCACCAGTCAAACAAAACATTTTTTATGGCTTTGATGGCAACATATATTATCATATTCAAGTATTATCACCATTTGTAAATACCAGTTCTTATTCATGTTTTACTTAGGAAAAAAACAATATGTTGCTTGAAAAGCCAACCCAATTTTTAGCCCCGTGTCATAAGAAAATTAAAGTGATTGTAAAATCTGCATGATTTTACGTCTTTGTTGGCTTTCTATCTTAGTATATCTGAGATAGACTTTTATAACTAATTTGACTAATCATTTTTGGAGCACTGATTACAATTATGCTTTGTTTAATAAACTCAATAAAAATAGAAGCAGCAAAGATGATACAAAAAAAAGGGAGCTCCCATAAGTGGTGCTCCCCAAACAGGAAAGATTGTAATATAAACTTCTATTTTATTGGACACCAGAGAACTGAAGCACACAAAGGGCTCTGCAAATATCCCAGCTGTGGGAAAAGCTTCAGTTGGAACTTAGATTTTACTGGACATCAGAAAGTCCAGCCATGAAACTTAAATCCATAGGAAACTAAGCTTCAATGGTTGCACTCCTCACAGACAAAATGTTAGGAAATAGTTATTTACCAGAGATTTGATGCCATATTCATGCCCTCTGCTGTGGACATGCAAATGTCAGTGAATGCAACCAGCACACATGCAGCCTGCAGGAGATACTCTCTGTCTGCAAAAACAAAGCACTGCAAATTAGGGAACTTTGGCACCCTTCCTGACTCTTTCGCCAGTCTCCAGTGAGTGATATCAGGAAATAATCAAAACATTCCCATGGGTCAGGCTTCCTCTACCCTTATATACTGATGTTTATACAGCATTTTGTGATTCCCAGATAGAAGGTGCTCTATGAAAGCAAGGGAGTTTGGAAGTGCTGCTGATATTGTTTATTTTCCTACACACCACACCTGACTCTCTACTAAAAGGTTGTTATTTCTACAGTAATTTGACTTCTTCAGTTATCTCTCTCAAGTAAAAAACACAACAATCATTTCTGAACTACTCTCTCCAACCCCATTGAGAAGACCCACCCATTTAAAATGCAACGCAGTTTTACACACTATAAAAGCATAACAATGTATTAAAAGCCACATAGACATCTTTTGCTATAAGAGCAGAAAATTATACATGAGCCAGATTTATGGAAATAGCTCTGTTAAAAAAAAAGTATTTTCACTTTTTTTTATTTTCTTCCATTGAGGGAGCTGTCCAAGAGGAACAATTTCTACATCCCAGAAATCACCTAAAGGTTTTGCCTTGCCACTCAAGGCTATGAGACTCAAACCCTTTTAATACAAATGCCATTGCAAAATTCTAAAACAGCAGGACCTGGATACCTTAAAACATCTCTTTGTGCTAAAGACTCTTTTGGTAAAGACCAAGTTTGAAATCAAACTGCTCCCTTTTTTCTAGGGAGCCAACATAAAGGAGGCAGAGGGGTGATTTACTACAGCCCCCTGTGCAGGGAGGCTGCACTGCTGCAAGCCCAGCTGAGGAAGAAGGACAGCAAGGGACTCCAGTGGGTGAGTAAGGGCCCCAGTGTGGGCTTTCTGTGAGAGGTCATCCCAGGATACACGGCTAAGCCTGTGCAGACTGCTTTGCTGGGAGAGGCACCTCTGTGGCACTGACACATGGTTTTCCATGGAAAGCGTGCCCAAGGATAACACCATGTTTCTTAAGTTTGCTCACTGCCTCTCAGCAGAGTTCTGTCAGAAAGTGGAAAGAGGCAGGAAGAGAAAACCAGCAGACTTGTTCCTCTCTTTCTTCCTCTGCCCCTTTCAACCTCCCCCATTCTGCTATCATCATAACACAAATTTATAAGCTGCAGCAAACAAGAAGGCAGGAAATAGGCTCAGAGGCATGTCCACTTCATCTGTCTCTTCCCCAGGCAGCATGGATGGAAGCACATAATTAACAGGAAGTGTTTCAGTGTTATGACTAGGCCAGAAAAAGCAAGGGTTTACCTAAAGTTACACTGGCAAAGCCCCAACTAATAAAGAACATAGTCCTTTAATGAGGTAATCTCAGCACCATCAGAGCCCTTCTCTGTGTGCCCCCAGACTGACGTCTGACCTCAGTAGTCGCCAGAGGGGAAAACAAAGAGTCCATGACAACATGGCTAAGAGCACACAAACCCCACTGCTTGTGCTGGGCTTTTACTGACACAGGTTCCACTGCAGCTGACTTCCACCCCAGGAGTTACAACAACAAACCAAGCACAACCTAGACACAGCTTGAATGGCTGTTATGACAGAGCCGTGGCATGAAGAATGGATTTAACAGCCCATCAGAATTATCCTTTCTGGCAGTGGTAATGTATCTGCCCAGCTCCAGGCTCATGTTATGACTGGGTATTGTTGGCCTTTTGGCAATTGCCCATCATTACCGTGTGAACAAAAGCCACAGGTCTTTCCATGGCACTGGGCAAGCATCCCGCCCGCGTATGGCCCTTTGTATAAAACTGATAATTGGTGTGTTGAAATGTCCCCAAAGCCCTTCAATATATTTTACTGCATAGGGCCAGTGGATAATCTGAGTAAAATGCCAGCAAAACCCAAGGAGTCTGCTGAGGCAGCAAGTGCTAATGCAACTTTTTACTACAATATATAAATAATCCCCTAAGTTCCTCTTGTAAGCATATGTGGTAAAAGGAGCATGCAAAGCTTTTATCACGCAATTCTTGTGTTGCTTTAGAATATTTAATCAAATAAAAGCTTCCAGAGCTCTTACTAATGAAATATGTGCCCTTGATTTGCTTTGGCAGTTGGATACCAATATTATGTTACTAAAGCAATGGAGCTTTAATACAAAAATGAGCAAACTGAGTGAATTGTGCTAAGAGAATAAAGATGAGAGTAACAAGGCAGCGTTAAATTCCCACAACAAATTAGACAGATCCACTGTTTTATCCTTCTCTTCAGGAAGGTCTCCAGATCTCTGTATCAATATGAGAATATCTATGTGGAAATAAACACATCACAGAAGTGCTTATAAACTAACATCTCATCCATCTCCAGCTCATACAGCTGTGTCTGCCTTTACAAAAGTTGCTGCTTGTGGGCTGAAGAAAACTCCTCATCTACCTCCCTACATCACACCTAGGCTCTCCATGCTGTGCCTAAATTCTAAATTTAACATCCATTGACAATATTCAAACTCCTTTCTTCATTGAGAACTTTTGATATTTCAAAAACACATCAAGATAACTTAAATGCACTAATGTCAAACAAAGCTTATCCATTTCTTTTCTCTCACAATTTTAAGGTGATTTTGGATACCAGGAAAACCAGAAGGAAAAAGAAATCATGGACAGTTTCTGGAGGCCAAGGGAATTTTTACTTGCATTTCTCTTGCTATCAACATTCATATATTTCTATAATTTTTAAATAAAAGCATCTCATTTAAATCTATTGAGCTGACACAAAACACTTTAGCTGAATTAATCTCAACATCAAAACGCACTTCCCATTGCTATAGAGAAGTTCCAGTTCAGATCCCATTTTTCTTAAGCTTTCTGTATCTCCCATAATAAATTCCAGTTCTGTGAGTTTATGATGAGTTGTGCAAGACTAACCAAGACAAGTTGCAAACAAGACTGGTTAAAGGAAAGCTGTTATTTTATGTCAGAAATAGCTCTCTGGTCAGCTCAGGCTTCAGGAAACAAAGGCAGCTTGGATTTCAGGCCTTGGAGGGAAATGTATTGCTTGGAAAAAGCAGGTATATTAAGTTGTTTAACAACTAAATGTTTGCAATGCATTCAACTAAATTTTAATGGGCACTAAACTGACCTGAAACAATATACTGCATTTTGGGTTTCCTGCTGTGTTTTTGCAATATTTCAGGTTCTCACATGGAAAAAGTAGATGTTGTAGACACTGGATTTTCCACCAGACAATGGCTCTCCAACAGGTCCTGTCAGTAATTGAAATCATTCAATATTTCTTTGTACACAAGACCTTTCTCCTTCCTCACTCCTCCCATCTCTGTTATTCACATAAAAAAGGGCCAAACCAGCAAATGGGAAGGGTAAAATAAATTTAAATTACACCAGACACCACTTGGTTTCCTTGGATTTCTCAGTTCAATTTTCAAGGCCCCAAATAATTTCTTTCTCCAGTTAACTTAATAATGAGCAGACACAGACAATCCCTCATCACATCAGGCTGGGGCTCCAAGGAAATTTTCCCAGCTACTCCTCCGGAATCTATTCTTCTGAAAATGATTTCCTCTTTTCTGGACATCTCAAAAAGGATATCCCAGGTTTGCTTGAAAAGTGGGGATAACGCTGGCCATGAAGAAACATGACTGATGAGCTGCTCAGTGTCAGTTTACCATTAACCTCTGCTTGGTGGGAGTTAAGGGAGTCTGGCCTTGGACAGCTCACAAAGTGGGAACTAAACTCTGTCTAGCCCATTCACATGTGTCATACCCCACAGAAACCAGGAATATGACAGCACACACCTCTAGACTAATAATTCTTTTACCTTTTCTTTATTTGCATGGGACAGCTCAACCTTATAAGAGAGCCTTGAAAAGCTGAAGTAAATGCAAGGTTCAGTTCCTGCATCCACTGATGACAAGAAATCTGTATAAGAACCCACTCCTAGGTCACTGGCTTTAAATCCAGATGACAATCTGCAGTAGTGGAATTAACTCTTCACAAATAACTCAGATTATGGGTGCAAGGGTGGGAGTAGTCTGGCACACAGAGGTTAAGGTACAGAAAAATGAAATTATACTTCTCTTTCTGTTTTCCTCCCCTCTCTCCACTTCCACACAGAGGTTTAAAGCAACTCTTGGCCCAGAAACAGCAGAAAAAAAGGAGGTTCACTTTTCACATCACCAAAAAACCTGTCAATAGCAAAAATTTTAAAATGGCAAAAATCAAAACAGACACACCTCTCATGTAGGCTGTTCAAAGCACCAACCAGAATCCCCTTAAGTAAAATCCTCAAGCTTTATCCAGGTGTTCCTTACACAGCTGGTGACTTCTTCCAACACAATAACTCAGAAGGGCCTGGAAGCCATAGTTTCAGCTTGGTGGCAAACAGAGCATAATAACAAACAGCTAAACTCCAGTTCAATCCTTCAAGAAATTCTTTACCTCCTCAAAGGTGAGGTTCAGGCTTTATCTAAAACTAACTTTAAACATTCTTCCAAACTTATTTTTCTTCAATACCCTCAGAATACATCCTATCTCGTTTACCTAACCCAAGGGAGAAACAACCTAAGTCCATGCATTAATGTGAAAATATTATGGTTGAGTAGCTCAGTTTCCAAGTGGCATAAATTGGTAGTAGCTGTTAGGATTTTTGGAAAATGTAATTAAAAAATAAGTTTTATTGTGCCAAAAAATCCTTATGCCTGGAGTAATATAGCAGTGTCCCACTGATATAAGTACACAAAACCCAGAAAAATGAAGAAAACGAGCAAATTCTGCTCAAAGATTTTAAAAATTTCACTGATTCAAAGTGTTTTGGTTACTGATGTCCAGCAGGATACTACCAAAACATGCTCTTGAAATCTGCAAATTCCTAAACATTGTAAAGCTTCACAAGGGTGCATTATAGGGCAGGTTTATGCTTCTGAAAGAACTTGATTTTAACCACAGCCTCGCCTAACAATTAATATTCAGAAATGTGGCAGAAAGCAAAAGTTCTTAATAGTGTTTATTTTTTGGAAGTGCACACACAAAGGATAAACAGGGGTGTTGAGATGATTCTGCCAACATTTTCCCTGCAAGGTGACTTCCTAAAGATGTAATTTTTCACCTCATTTTGGTTTTCTTTGTATTCCTGCCCTTCTTGGTCCTCTGAATTGACCATGAGAGCAGATGTGGAACTAGACAAATAAAGCAGAAAAAGAGTTTCCCTCATAATTTACGGGATGTATTTTGCATTGAATGCAAATAATTTTATTTGGTTAAAGAATGATCTCATGCAGAAATTTGGTGCTGTAGTTTTTCAAGGTGATTATGGTTGGCCATGGATGTGCCCTGCAAAAATCCCAGGTTCATGTGTAATAAATGGATTGAATCAACCCTTTAGGAAATAGGAAGGTTGGTTCTACTACATTTCTTATTATAGTTTGAGAAAAAGCTGGGATATTTTCTACGAGTTATTTTTTTTTAAAAAAGCTATCCCAAAGTTTTCCTGTTGCTTCTCTTAATCAATGACATCATTACTACTCTCTGAATAACTGAAATATTACCCAACTCCAGAAGAACATGACCACTTTATTTTCTTCCAAACAGGTGCTGTGTTTTGGTCCTTTCAGGCCATCAAGCTCTTTTTGACACAGTTATTTGGTAAAATACCACAAGTACCACCATGACTCAGCTAGCAAATAATCCATGGAAAAAACTCTAATAACACCTTCTGTCTCTGAGATCTGACACCCCTTGAATTAGGATCTGTAAGGGAAACTAGTTATATTCATGCTACATGATACATTTATAGCATCAATATTAAAAATTAATTTATAGTTTATAAATTTATAATTTATATGCCAGAGAGATGTGAATTGGTGGTACATTGATAATGGATATACCCATGGTGAATCTCAGATTATTTCAGTGATCAGTAACTGAAGGCAATATTAAATAGCCCATTGTAGAAAACAACATTTAGCACAGTATGATGCTATTGAACAAATTTATCACTCTTAATTTAATCTCAGTTCATCTGCAGAGCTGACACTGAAGCTAGTGTCAGTACAAGAATTGAGATCCTGAAATCTTTAGTTTTTGGTGGCTGAGATAAACTAATTTAGCAGATATAACTGGTAAGTATACAATGAAAAATTCAATATGGAAATATAGACAACAGTCAAAAGACACCATTTAAATATATTTCCCAATGCCATATCAAATATGATTCATGAAAGAAAAGCAAATAAGCACAGCATACACATTTAATCAATAAAAGTAGCTATGGCATTTAAGGAGGTTTTTCCTCCTAAATCAGTGGTGAGAACATCATAAACCTTCTTTGACTCATCTGAGATCATCACTCATGGCAGGACTCAAAAAAGCAACAAATCATGCCCAGAGGCAAATATCCCAGTACATCTTTCTATAAAATTTTGCATTTTGATTTCTGTCTTCATGCAAGACAAAACCTAAGTAGAATTTATGGCTAATATGATGACAGAAGTTTTTCAAAGACTGTTACCCTTTAATTAAATTTCAACAATTTTCCTGGCATTCAATATTATCCTAACATAAACCTGTCCTAATTTTGTTTCAAGAAGCCCTAATTGTAACACCATATTGAGTACTATTGCAGCTGACATGAAATAAGTGTTCTACCAAAACAGTCTGAATAAAAATACTTTGCCACCAAGGAACTCGATTTTCAACATATTTTTGGACAGTATTTAGCAACAGATATCATGAGTGGGGGAAATCATATAAATACTGGACACTGAACACCAGGATATTGGAAATAGTTACTATTTTACTAATAATAGGCTATTTTCAAAAGCCTGGATTGAACCATACTATTTTTAAAGCCTATGTATTTAGAAGACTGGACACAAACCTTGAGCCTGAGCTTCAACGAGGAGGCCAATTTCTCAGCTTTGGCCATAACTCAAACTGCATGTGGGAATGATTTATTTGTGGGATTTGGTTATTGCTTCCTTCATGTTCCTGCTTTGGAGCTCCCATGGCTACAGATGGAAAAGGAGCCCCAGTCCAAAGAGAGACCTGTTCTGAAATGGTGCAGCAAAAATATCTCTGTTCTTGTTAGGCTGGGGCAACAGGAGAATGACCAGAGTATATATTTCTAGTAGTGCTTGGATTAACATCTCCTAGAAAACTCCCAATGGGGTTGCTAGGAGGGAAAGCCAACAGCAGAATTCAAAAGGTAGAAGGGGTTAAACCAATGAATCAAACTCTTTCCCATTTCCTCAAATATGTAAATCTGAGGGAGAGGAAATCAGCATAGCAAAATCCTAACTGAGAGCAGTGAGGTGGGGAAAGGGATGGTTTGATCTGGGGCTGTTCTCTACATGTCCCAGGGAACACAAGGAGGAACAGCCAGCAGGTGTGGATGGCAACTTCCTCTTCCCCATTCAGAACAGCTCAATGGCTCAACAGCTCTGAGAAACACCCCGTAAACAAGAATCTCCCCCCAAGATAATGTTTCACCAGCCCAGATGAAAAGCACCCATTTCCCTGCTCACCTGTCACTGTGCAGCTTTACAATAAAAAAACAAGCCCTCCCCACACAGAGACCCGCAAAGCGGAAGTGCACATTGTGCTCACATGTCAGGAAGAGCTGGCAGGGCTGCCAGATATTTCAGTCCTGATCAGTAACCAGATACCACACAGTCCTGAACAATAGGTAAAGAACCTTTTTCCCCCACAGTGACATTTGCTTCCTTGGGAGACAACAGATCAGCTCAGCTTCAGTGAAAGTGATCCATCACTTTATCACGACAAACTAGAAACCTCAGGAGGAACATGTGACTCTCCCTGTTCTTTGTTTTTCCAGGGGTGAAGAACAAAGTGGCATCAGTTAATTAATAATTACAAAGATCTTTTCATATGAAGGATGGTAAATTACTGTGCTTTGCTAACAATAGTTAATTTGTTTCTGAGCAATACTTCTGAAATATTTCAGCATTTTTCTTCATATTATAGACAAAGATTTGAGAGATTAATTGTCCAGATGTTTCCTTGGGTTTTGTTCTCTCTTTCTCACGTAATAAAAATCTTTCAACACACTTTTTTTCCCAATAAACTCACAGGCCATTTGTTATATTTTGCTGGAGACATAAAACAGCACTAAATGTGTGTTAAAATCATTCTAAAAAGGAAATCTTCACCCTTTTCTTTTAAAAATAAGGTGAAAGATTCAATTTTTATTTGTTAGGTAATATCTTGATATGTTGCCCTTTGCCCTAAAACAAAGCTCTATTCACTAATACCTTCACCTTTGCTTCTAACATCATGAAGTAAAATATTCAAATTCCAAGTCAGACCATCAAGTATTCCTGTCTCTTTCACAGCAGAAAAGCTCTGGAAAAATACAGCAGAGCAAGTCTTTAACAGCTCTCTCCAGTTTAAATACAGTACAACTGCTTTAGAACAGTTTAGAACTAATCAGTTTCAGGCTATCATGAGCAAGTGTATAATGGTAGCATGCATTTTTACTTCTATATGTGTTATAAGAAGCATTTTTTCTGTAAATTAAGCAACCGAAAACACAGATTGAAGTGTAGGAAGTGTCAAAACCTACTTCCTAGACTGCTGCTGCAAAATGACACTCCTGAAGCATAACCAATAAGGAATTTTTTAGCTGTAGCCTTGAAAAATTGGCAGTCTTCAAAGTCAGTTTCCAAAAAACCCTTTGGGAAGCAAAATTTCAAAGCTGCTGTTAATTTAATGATTTTTAGTTCAGTTGATAATACGAAAACAAGAATGTTAGAAATCTTTCTCATCAAGCCCCACACCAAAAAAACAACAGCAGAAGAATATTGGATGAAACAGTAAAATAAGACCATGTCAAGAAGACTGACATCAGCAGATGTGTTATAGCCACAACTTCCACAGATTTGAAGGAAAACTTTATGTAACAACAACATTCTGACAACACAGGTGAGACTTGAAGTGAGGTCTAGTATTTGCTGGAAGATTTCAGAGTCTTGAAGGTTTCTCTAAGCATCAAGCAGGTTTTGCACAGGCTTAAATCCAAGCTGATGCCAGTTTGCAGGAGAACTGATGAATCCTTCTCAAAGTACTTTTCAGGGTGTCCTCAAGTCTTGCAGGAACACATAAAAGATTTCTAGCTACTTCATTTTTCTTATTTTCTGTCCTTTAAAAAGAATGGACCTGGGCTTCTCCTTCAAATGGGAAATGCCAGCTTTCTCCATCCATGAGGAATATGGTACTTTCCCTAAAATAATGAACCACTCAAATCTAAGTAAAACAAACCATCTGCATTAATTAGTAAAAAAACCTCAAAGGATACTTTGTTTAAATGTTTACATAAACACAAACTCACATGTGCCAAAAAGAGCACAGTCTACATTTAAAAACACTTCAAAGGGTGGGCAGGAATAATCTATTTATATTTTTATTATACTTAGAAGTCTAAGAGATTACTTGCATTAGCTTATACCTTAACATTCAAAACAACACCGCATTCAAAAATATTCATCCCAGCATCAGCTGCATCCTCTAAGAACATAGGTGCTCTTCTCTACTTAGTTATAAGACTGGTATTTTTTTCACATTTCAAGATAAACAGTGACATTGCAGTCATTAAGCAGTATCCTTATTTTCATTACTGCCACTGCTCTGCCTTAACACCAGCTGGTTTCAGTCTCTATCGCAACACAATGACAAAAATGTGCTTTCAGGCAGTAAGGAAGACCAAAAATTATTTAAATATATCCAGAATTTAACTCATGAATGCCAGTCACAATAGGATTTAAACAACCATTTCTAAGAAGCCACTGTTTTAAGTAAAAAATTATTCAGTTCTGTTAGGCAAAACACTCAAATACACAGCCATTATTGTCAAAGATTAAGCAGGTAGGTGCGGCCGATGGCGTGGGCCGGACAGCTGACCACAGGGACGGCCAGTGGCTCGGCGGCTTGTTCTGAGAGTTTCCTTTTCATTAAGTTAACTTCAGCTAGGGAGTTCTTTTCCCCTCCCCGCGAGCCGGGCTTCCCTGGGATGGTGGCTGCTGTCCTAAAAGCTCTTTGGAGAGACCGAAATTCCTGTGAGAGAGTTCTCTCTCTCTCTCTTGGAGAGTTACCTTTGGACTCATCATGATCTGATGGAAAATGCAAAGTCACTGTGTGGCATCCACTGCAGGCAACACCACAAAGCAAACTCTGCAAATCGATACAGGATGCCAGGCTGGCCATGACCACTTTGTGGCACTCAGCACTTTTAATCAACACCCTCAGTTCTCATTTTCCTCAAGGCTGAGTACTGTTGTACATTTGGACATTAAAAATATACAAACAAGATTAAAAAACCCCAACCAACCCAAAAACCTGGTCCAAAGGTTTCAGTGAGCAATGCAATTTTCTTTAAGTGACAAAGACTCTTTTTCACATCCCCTCTCTTGTGAGTGTAAGCTACTTCCTATGTCAGCCAGCATGCGCTGAAATCATGAGGAAAGAAGAAATATAAGTACTTCTCTGATAAATGCATTCAAAATTACAAAGTTGCCTGGTAAAGTCTCTACAGCTGCCAGAGTTCCTAGGTGGGCACAGAAATCTTCATTTAAATTTACTGACACAAGTTCAGTGTTTTTACATTACTGTAGAAATAACCCTATGTAAAATGTTCACCAAAAAAAAATAACTGAAGGCTTGACCTTGCCACCTCTGTAACCTTACCCTGGCTTTGGTGTATCTAAAGAGATGCTGTAACACAAGTTTTTTAGTAACACTTAATAAATATATAGGGCCATCCATTATAAATGGGGGGTGCCAAATGCAGAGCTGGGTGGAGTCGTTCTTTACAGCTACACACCATCTGGTATTCCTGAGGAAAGTGAGCCTGGCTTCACTGCTGTAGTGTTAAATTACCTTCCTTCCTCTGCCTCCATTCACTTGCTTCAGGAGCCAATAAGATTCACCTGTCTGTATGCCCTGCAGGAGCATGTTCTGCAGCTGCTTCTATCCCCAGCATTTAATAGACTCTGTTACATTATTCTACTGCATTTAATTGGCAGAGTGTGAGCAGAGGAAGGGACAATATCCTCGGGTTAGTGTTCAAAGGGTCACACCAGAGCAGTGAATCTCATGTCGTTCTCTCAGCTGACACTGCTGTGAGGAGACTGCAAAACCTTTACCTGATAAAGACTGCTGGGTCAGTGAGAATTATTAGAATTCAGTCTCCATTGCATTTCTCCTTTCCTTTTGTGTGTCAGAGTATACAATTTCACTGAAGAGGCACAACAAGGTGTGCCGATCTGGCCTCGGATCCTAGAGAGTGAAAAGAGAAGCAAGCGACTTCTCTGTGTATGACCTGTTTGTAAAGCAGGTCACCTGCTCCCCTTAACTGGAGCTACATCACCACGTGGAAACCACTTGGTTCATTGACAGTCTCCCTGGGAAAGGCTCAACTTCTTCTCATTGTAACAATTCCTTATCTTCAGGGTTTTCTGTCAGCCAAGAGACACAGGCATTGTGGGTGATCTCAATCCACAGACCTTTCTTGGGGTTCATATATCTGTATTGACTTGTCTGTCTGGCTCCTATCCAACAGATACTTTAATAGCAGCATTTTCCTTTTAGTTCAGTAGGGACCTTATCTTCAAGGCCCCTTTTCCCTGTCAGCTTTGAAAATTATCATAGGTTCAAAATTTTAGGGGAAAATAGTAACAGACCAAAGATTGTGATCCCACCTAAGACTTACTGCCCTAGGAAGGCACTCTAAAAGATAATTATATTGATAGTAGCCATGGATACATTAACACAGGTATGTGTGTTCTTTTCTCAGTATTTTTTATGCTAGTTTTCATTTGAAAAGTTACATTAAATACTTGCTTTTAATATACACGCAAATAAAATAATTCTCCAGATATGAGGTTTCTTAATGGTTTTATGCAAGAAACAGAAAGCAAATATATCAGGCTAATGTATCTTCTAAATTATGAGAAAAAGCTTAAACCTTAAACAGATAAAAATTTTCAGGTATCAAGGTATCTCCATTCCATATTTTAATAATAACAAAACTAGCAAAGTGATATTTAACATCTGTATCATTGCTGTTTGTCCTGGTTTAGGGCAAATATTTAGGAGGAAACCTCTGGGGGGTCTCCTCTAGGAAGAGCCGATTCCAATCGCCCCTCCCCCTGCCGGTCCGGGAAGAATTTCCTTAGAGAAAAGTGGAAAAAACTATTTATTTAACAAATAGAATATTTACAAGTATAGGGAAAATTTGGATAATATGAAAACAATGAAACCTCTCCTTCCTCTGAAGAGATGGTAGATTCAGAGTCCGTCTGAGTCCGGTTCAGTTCTCCAGTGGGGGGACGATTGCCGGGCCCGGCTGTAGAAGTCGGCGAGGATGGGGGGGAGGCCCCCCGGGGGTTCCCTGGTGTCCTGGGCCCACGCGATGCCAGCCAGTCCCAGGAAGAGGGGAAAAAAAAAAAATATCCAGCAAAAGAAACAAAGTCTCTCCCTGCAAAAAAAGCTGGGAAAAATCCGAGAAAAAACCCTCCGCTGTGTGCCTGTCCAGCACCCCCACAACAGAGAGAGTAAAAAAAAAAAAAAGAAAACTGATAACGCTGTCTGCTGGAATGCAGCCTCTCCGCTCTCTCGGCCTTGGTTCGTAGTATCCTGCAGACAAACGGCGAGTGTTTTTTTCCTCCACCTTCACTCTCACTGTCTTCCTTGGACCAACTTAAAGCTGCAGAACTTAATGTCCAGCATAAGCAAGGGGATGATTGGGGATACAAACAGGTCATATGGCCAACCCAGGACACTGTTCCAGGTATTTTTTTTCTCTCTAAGTCATACCGTGTTCCCTCTTAGGTCCTGAACTTTTAAACATTTAAGCAGTGCATAATTTTATCTGCCTGAGAGGTTCCAATCCCTGAAGCCGTGCGCAGGAGCAAATCTATGAATGTGGTTGGGTACCTGCAAGATGAGGTTTGGATAATGAACATTTTATGGCAGGAACTTTGTGCTGGGTTTTTGGACTGCTCAGCCACCAGCATACTTCTGGGCACTCCAGGATGTTAATCTGAATATTTATTAAAAGATACTGGGAACCAGCATCTGGATCACCAGGAAATTTTAATTAAAGTATAAACACAAGACTTTTAGAACTGTCAAACCAATCACATTGTTTATGTGCAGAAGCCTTCCTCTGGTGCCTTGTTGGCATGCCTGACATTATCTGGCTTCTTTGAGCAATATTAGTCAAAAACAACTGCAGCAAAAATTATTAGTGTGTATTAGTGACATACAAACTCCTTGTGAGCAATTCAATGTACATGCAATGTGTCACTGCTGTATCATTTTTGTGGGGTTTAGGTTCAGACCAAAAGAAGTTTTCATATCAGTGCAGGCTTCATAGAAGCATAGAATGGCCTGGGTTGGAAGGGACCTCAAAGATCACCTAATTCCAACCTCCTCCCACACCTTCCACAAGACCAGGCTGCTCCAAGCCCTATCCAACCTGGACACTTCCAAGGGATGGGGCATCCGTTGCCTAATTTGCAGATGTACATATTTTTATAGTGAATAAAACCAAAGAATAGTAATTCGACAGTTTTTCTTACAGAGAAAGTACTTTAGAGAAAAACTTCTTGTGATCATAAATAGAAACTACAAGGAGTTATCAGATCCACAGAAAGGCTCCCTTTGAATTCAATTACTTGATTGCCACCAGATTCCATGGGGCAAGATACCACATTATAAAACGTAACACAGCATGTGTTACTTTGCTTTGTATCTTATAGAAGAAGCAACACAATCAAGGGGGATAAAAAAAGGAAATGATTGCTGCTCCATGCAGTATAACCATGCAGGCACATAGATGAGATACCAAAATAAACAATGCACAGAAGAACACAGCAAAGCTGACTTGAAGCTGAGCTCTCTCTATAAGTGCCTGATTCAGTATAAAAGGACTTTGGAGTGTTTAAATTTGTGATGGGCAAAGTGCTACCACACAAAGTATCAGAAGTGCTGTAAGCTACCTGACAAAGGATCCCTTTTGCTGAAGCAGCAGAAGAGACAAGTGGGAATTTCTGCCACTGAAATTCCACCATGCGGATGCCCACTGGAAGTGAAGACAGGGCACACATGGGAAACAGAGAGACCGCTGATGAGAGGAAAAAAGTGTTGAGCCACTGCTGTTTTAGCTGGAGCTCTGACAGCAGAATTGTCCCTGGGAAGTCTGGCTGCTGTTTTTGCTATCTTTATTCTGAGCCAACAGGAACTGACTATATTGTATATTCAGGGTAAGAGCTATCTGATCCATGAGGGTGAGTGATGCACTACAGTCACTGCACTAATTTTCTCAGTAGTGAAAAGGGTAGTGAGACAAGAGCTGTAGGAGTGTCCACAGATATGAACTGACTTCCCCCATCCTCTGTTGGCAGCACACAATGAGAAATTTTTACTCAATTTCTGCAGTTTTGCTGGACTCATACACAGAACACAATGATGATGGAAACTGCTAGGGGTGCTTTGACTGCAGACAGGAGTTTCACTCAGGTCCCTTTAACATTCTATGCTTTGTTGATAAAATTAGACAGTATAAAAAGAACTGGTAAGAAGGGAGTGTCATGCATGGCAGAAACTAAGAACAGTTATTGCAACTATTGTGGTCTTCTCCATGCTACAATGAGGTGTTCAGAGAATCTCTCACACATTCCTTAGTGCAGCATGCTTTTTGCATAACTGAACTCAAAGGGGATTTCCATCTTGCTTTAACCAAGATTTTCAGTCTTTATTTTGCCCAGATTAATGAAGTGTTATGGATAAAAGAAAACACAAGAGGAAATGGGCACTGCCTCAACAAATCCGGTAGAAATCACAAATATGCATGTCTAATAATAGTAGAGAAGTTTACAACATTCACTCCAGCATTCTGATGCGTTTTGTGAGAGAGGGAAGCCAGACATTCATCCAACCCACTCAACACTGTTTTGGTGTAATGCACTGCATGGCCATTTTTCCCATTCTCTAATATCAACAAAAGAGGGAGCAACTCCACACAGCAACTCCTTCCTTCTCTGTCTTGCCTGATATGAAAATGAGCCATCTTCTTTCCAGTCTCCCTTTTCCACTTCCAGAAAAGTGGCAAAATTGAGCCATGAAGATGAAAAGATTAATCCCTGGCACAATGAAGCTTAAAAATTTGTCTTTAAAACATCAGGAATGGAATTGCTTGGAGGGAATAGAGCACCCAAGGATTTTAGGTAATGAAACCAATAGCTGCTTAAATCTTTTGAAAGAACCACCCCAAACAAATCAAGGCTTAAACTGGACTATGAGAACCTAAAGGGCTGTCAGCACAAGCTTTTAAGCATTTTGAAACACCTGAAAGAAAAAATTAACTTTAATACATGTTTCCTTTGCAATATCCCCTCCCTTCCAGGTTATTATAAACCAGTAGGAGGGGAAAAGACTAATTTGGACTGGATTTGATTAATATCACCCTCAACTTTCTTCCTGTAATTGCTTCCTACCTGCTGCTCACTATCAGGATGTTTCCTAAAGCCTTTCCATTGACTTATAGAAATACAATAACAAATGAGATGGAATTAAAAAGAGCCAGGTTTTAAACAGAAAGGACAAAGCTTGGTGAGACCAGTTATTAAGGCACAGATTGAAGCAAAAACTAACTAAATAAAAATAACTTCTGATGTAATTTGCACAGCAACTGTTTCATCTTTTTAATTATTGCATAAATGGATTTTACAAAAATAAACACCTAACTCCCAATCAAAGTCATAGGAAATCCATCAGCATGTCCTAGTTTTCAGCCTCTCTCTCACTATTCTTTTATTTTGGGGGGAGTATGGATTTCACGGTCAAAGATAGAGGGATGGGAAGGAACAGAGTTCAGTTTTACCTCTTTTTTTTTACTGAATTCCACTATCTGTTTGCACTACTCCTTAGCTACACGATTTAATAAAACTGCAATGTCTAAAATGCACTTTAATGTTGTAGTGCAATAGATCTATTCTACTTTAAAAGAAAAAACAACCTTGTAAGCCTGGTAGCATGCTCCAGTGCAAAGTTTCAAAACAAATGGAGATTTATCTAATAATGTAAAGGACGTATTTATATAACAACACATAAATTAAAAGTAGACACTCAGGTAAACATATATTTAAACTTTATTTACATTATATAAATTCAAGATTCACCAGAAAGCACAGATGTGATGTAAATAGGCGGGAGTTATTAGGATGTACTGTAAGTACTGGTGGAATGCAGGACACTGTATTATTTCCTGATGTTTTAAATTAGGTTTATTTAAAACAATGTGTTGTTTAATGAGTATTTTCCTCTGTAGAGCACTATCAGCATTCTGATTTGTTGACTACTCTTTTCAGTCGAGGAAGGAGTTGAGCCAAGGAAAATCACAGCATTCCCTATTTATGTGTCCACACAGAGGAAATGCCTCTGAAGGCTGAGTCAGCAGCATATTAGACAGAAACACAAATAATGAACATTAAACCTCAGAGAAGCAACATTTAGAGCTAGAGAAGTTTATTAACCAGCCACAAGATCAACCTGTGTCAATTCTTATTTGGATTTAGAAAGTTGGGAAAACGTATGGCACTGCTATCAGGTGCAGCACTAGCAGAGGACTTGGATTCTCTCTTCGATCATGGCAACAACACTCTAGGAAAAAAAAAAAAAACTTCTCTGAAAGCAGCAGGAGATTCCACTGTCAGGCACTGACACAGGTTCTTCAAGTCCATCTCTTAGAGAACACTTGGAGCTCGATTCAGGAATCGATGGTTTAGAGGGATAAGACTTTTCCGTATTGATCCCAGGGCCAATTGTAAAAACGAAACCCCACAGTGGCCATGAGTTTGTCTGCCCTGTGTATTCTCTCTCAGAATTCCAGACCTGAAACTGCTCTGTGCTTTCCACACAAACAGTGGAAATGTGGGCAAGGTGCAGAGGAAACAGAAGCTTAGAAGTGCGTCCCAAAGGTCTCACTTTAAGCAGTCCTCAGAGAACAGCAGAAAAGGAATTATCAACCTGGTTGGGGGAAGTGCAACGTGTAACATGATCATATTTCCCCATTCCACTCAGGCATGCAACAACTGTCTGTCTTCTACTCTGCTAAGTATGTAACCAAGAAAATCTGAAAAAATTCACAGCTAAGAGCCTGAAACTAAGCTTTTCTTCTGTCACTAGCATATTGCACTCAACTTCTTTCTAAAGAACATTCAAGGTCTGAAATTAAAGTTATTGCTATGAAGGCACTTGAATATACCAGAAGCTAAATGAGACACATAACTAGAATCTGAACATCTGTATTTTTTATGATAATATTTTTATGGTAATATTACATCTTCCTTAATTAAACTTTTCAGTGTAAAATAACTTCTCAAAATTATCCATCCTGTCCAAATATTAGAGAATTTAGTCATTCCTTTCTCTTCTGTTACATACCTCGTGAAGAAAGGGAGCCACACAGAAATGCATTGTTTTGCTTAAGGTGCCAGCTGTATTCCACTCTGTTTACACCTAATTCTCAAAGCACAAGAGTTTCACGCTTGTGGTGTTGGGACATGTAGAAAACAGGATATAGGTTTTGCAAACTGCTCTATCTTCAGGTATGTGAATGCTGGATACCTTCCTACAAGCTCCCAACGACCCTGAGGACACCATCATTATAAACCTGTCACAGCTCTTATTCCTCAACAAATTCAGTTTTATTTCTGAAGGGAAAGGAAAATCCCACCTGGGTCAGGCTTGGTTCAGAATGATGGGTGAACAGAACTGGCAACCTGAGCCTTGAACAGCTCCAGCTGTGAGAACTCAGAGAATTAAAATGCATGTCCTGAAATGCTTCCAGGTTCCAACTGGTGTGGAAATATGAGAGAGAAATCGTACTGTGTCTGACAGAGCTTTCTTGAAGAATAAAAGCTGAAAATGGCCAGTTGGACAGAGAACTAATATTGAACACATTATGAAATGAGTATGTATTAACAAGTAATGAAAAGCATCTTGAATATTTCACAAGTGTTTAAAAAATCAGTCCTTCCTGAAAACTGTGAGTGCTAAAACAAAATTGCATTTCCCAGTTTATAAGTAAGGCACGCAAACAGCAGACTGGCAAACGTGAGTTATAATATTACAAATTCCTAACTTACCTAATATCTTCAATGTATTTATGTCTTGGTTATATCAGTGGGGTAATTTTCCCTGGATTATGAATGGCACTGCTTAAGGAATCCTGGCATGCTCTTCTTCAGTAATAAGCACTTCATTTTGTCAATGACTTCGCTTAAAAACTCTAAGCTTTCCAAGATCTGATTATTTTTACAGAGCATGCAAATTAAGAACTCTACCTCATTTAAATTCTTTTATCTGTTTAGAAAAAAGTGCTGGTCCAAAGTGCTGCACCATTTATGTGTCCAGGCTTGGCTTCAGCTGTGGTTTGCATATTTGAGCTTGTGATATTTTTACTGCGCTTTCATTTGTCAGTGCGAACTGAGAACTATTTTCTTTGGTCAGCTGGGTACTGCAGCCAACAAATGCCCCTTCTCCTGGTACCAGTGAGATAGCTGTCAGTCAGAGACTTGGCATGCTCAAGACTCTGCTTCCCTACTCAAGACCCCAGAAAAATAAAAGATACAGAGATAGGCCCATAAATCATAAGAAGAAAGGAAAACATTTGTATTGTACTGGGAGACCACTAACACCACTGAACCTCAGAATCTGGCAGCTGTTAAGGTACAACAGAATTGTCAGAGCCCATAAATGTTCACTCTGGTCTGAAAGTTGGCATGAAGTGATGACACTTGACTGCTCCACATCTTATCCCAAACTCTGCTTCTCATTCAGAGGCAGTGATGGCACACAGAACTCTCCCTTCACAGCAGATTTGGAAGGTTTGTGCCACTGCTATGGCAAACTCCAGTATTTCTAACTGTGAAGGTTTCTGGAGCTTGGTAAGGTTATATTTTAAAGTAAAAGTGGCCTTAGGGACTCTATTCCCCAGACTTCTGGTATGTAGGATTTATTTCAAACTCAAAAGTGGCAGATGACTGGTTTTTCCTGCCTTTCTCTGCCAATAGACCAATTTGGTCACAGCAGTCTAAGAAATCTCTAAAAACTGTGGAAAGCCCTGCTTTAAATTTTTTTTTTCTCCTCCAGTTTTTAATACATGTTTCCCTTTTTTCTTTCCTTCCTCTTTATTCTCTTCTCTACCAGATAAAGGAAAACTTTCAAATCAAAGATAACGTTGCCCAAAGGCATCTATGTTCATGAGCCTGCTCAAGTTGAAATACCAGGGCCGTCAGGTCCAACATGTTGTTGTCAGGATTGGCATTCTTCCCCAAGAGCTGGGATATGGGGAAAAAAATTGCTGATGCTGTTCCAGACAATATCCTTGATTCTAAGAGGTCCAACACTTTCAGCTACCTTCTACTATATGGATCCATTTCGTCAGCCTGGCACCTCTCTATGGAATTATCTCAATGCACTTGAAAAAAAAAAAGCTAAAGGTTCTGCTCCCCTCTGTGACTGAGACATTCAATATTCCAAAAGCTCTTTGCTGATCTCTAGCAAGAAGCCAAAACCAGATCATTAAATAAGGTGTCAGCATATCTGAAGTACAAGGTCAGAGGCAGATCTGCACAGATCCAGCATTTACAGTGAAAGTGAAGACATTTTGATTGAGAAAACTGAATTCAGGTCATATCCCAGTTTTTAGTTTATGATTTATTGCATATTGTTCACCATTAAATTGATGCTTAGAAATATTTTAATTGAGTGTATGGGGGGAAAAGTCTGCAGTAGAAAAAGATTAGCATCCTGCTTTTCCCAGAACATCTTACTATAGCATTTGGTGGCCTTAGGAAGTAGAAACAGCAGGAAATTAATATTGGATATCACTGCAAGTGTCAGCTGAACTGTGGAGGTATTGAAGGAAATACCCCAAATATACAGAAAAATCTAAGGTGCTGCTGTTTGGTGCAGAAGGATGTTCCCTAGAAAGCAACGAGAGACCTAGCTGTGCTGAGGAAAACTTTGTTTCAAAGATAACTTCAACAATCCAACCAACTCAGGATGAAGAGTGAATCATAACATAAAAAAGCCTGGAATGAGAGATGAGGCTTAAGGAACAACATCAGTAAAATGCTTTAGAAAGAAACATCCTCACATTGTGATGTAAATCAGAAAGAAGCAAGTGAGCAATTAAACCATGGCTGGATGGTGAGATCATTGATCACAATATTTTAGTTATTTGAAGCACGTAACTGAAGCCTTCAATTAATCAATGTCAGTGTCAGGAATTTCATGTAGCAATATTAACAAATGCATTAACAAAGCTTGGATAAGCTTTCATGACACTGAATAAAAATAGATTTCCTATTATTCAGTAAATACATATCACACATTTGCAGCCCTTCATGGATTTACCTTGGGACTTTACCTCCAAAGACAAGGTATTGACTGATGAACTCTATGGCAGTAGAAAATCTGGAGGCTAGTTCAAAAAACCCCCAAAACATATCAAGCGATGAGCTATCAAATCTCTGCACATGTTTAGAGTTTAAAGATGTCTTAATAAAATATTCTGTTATTAAATTCTGAATATGCCTTGTCCCAGGTTGGCCATATGATCTTTGTATCCTCAATTGTCCCTCCTGCTTATGCTGGATATTAAGCTCTGCAGCTTTAAGTTAGGCCCAGACAGACAGAGAGAGTGAAAGGGGAGAAAAAAACCAAAAAAACATGCGCCGTTTGTCTGCAGGAATTACACCTTACTCCCCTGGAAAATCCTTGAGGGATTGTGTTCCAGCAGGACAGCGATATCTCACTTTTTCTCTCTGTCTGTGTGGCTCGGGGAGCTCACAGCAGAGGGTTTCCTTGGATCTTTCTCAGCTTTTTGCAGGGAGAGACTTTGTTTCTCTTGCTGGTTTTTTTGTTTGTTTGTTTGTTTTTTTCCTCCTCCTGGGACTGGTTGGCATCTCAGGGGTCCAAGACATCAGGGTAATCCCCCGAAGGGCCCCTCCCGATTTCTACAGAGCCGGGCCTGGCAATCAGCCCCGCCGCTGGAGGGACTGAGACTGACTGAGCCGCCTCTGGAACTACCATCTCATCAGAGGAAGGAGAGGTTTCATTGTTTTCATATTATCCAAATTTTCTGTGCTTGTGAATATTCTATTTGTTAAATAAATAGTCTTTTCCACTTTTCTCTAAGGAAATTTTTCCTGAACCTCTTTGGGGGAGGAGTGGTTGTAATCAGATTTTCTAGAGGAGACCTCCCCAGAGGTTTCCTCCTAAAATTTGCCCTAAACCAGGACACACCTGAAGCAAGAAACCTTGGGGAGGCATGAGATGGGATATGGTAAAAAGTGCTAACAAATTAAATGAAGGTGGGTGTCAGGGAGGGTAATTGATTTTTTTTTATTTGGTATTTGGGTTCAGGTTCTGATTGAGAAAAAGGATTTTTCTTTGTTTCTGTCAGTGAAGGGAATGTACAATAGTACAATTACATGTATATGTATAAAGAGAAGAAAGCCTCTCACACCAGAACACCTGACTGTATGTGCTACAGTCTTAATGTTTTTGCAATGGACTGAAGCCTCAAGCTGAACTATTTCTCTTCTTTCAGAGGTTTCAACATCTATTCTTTACTTTTGCAAATTAATAATATTAAGACTTTAGCTAGAGGTTAGCTTACTAATTAATGTTGAGCCTGGGACCTGAATTTTATAAACAGCTAAGCCTTTTGCCTGCTAATGTACAAGGTCAGCACATTTTTGTTGTGGAATATGATTTAAATGGATTAAAAACAATAAGCCTTGCCCTTAGGAACCCTTTATTAACCACCAATAAATAAAAATAATCTTTTAATGCATTGAAATCTCAGTGGAGGTTTTGTAACACTGCTGTCCACACATGGTAATGTTTCACAGTGGCCACAAACGCTCATAACAAGCCTTAATTACACATCCACCAGTACACATTAAAATAAAATGTATTTCATTTGAAGTTGTTATCTCATGTTGAGGTTCAGAACATAACTCAGACTGTGCAAAATATATCTTTTCTCTAATTATCAGAAGTTATGAAACTAGAGAGGAAATAGAGTAATAGATTGAACAGCTTGCCCAGAACAGTGTCTGATTCAGAAACATGCACTTGAAATACGAAAGGAGTACCAGAAATTTAAATACACCACTAAAATTCTTCATCTTAGAACTCAATATGATTATTACTAAAAGTTAATTTCTTTTTTTTTTTCAAACAAGGAAAAGCCATGCTCCACCACTAAATATGTGACATCAGAACTGACCTATGGGTGGGGATGCAGCCACCCAGAGCAAGGAGAGAAGGGATGTGGCCCTTTTTTGCAAAGGTAGGAGCTGACTGCTACCTCTGGTTTTTCTTATATAAGAAAAGAAAAGAGTTTGCCTTTCATCCCAGCCAATCGTGGTTGAATACTGTCATTAGGAGTAACTCCTGTCTGGAGCTCTGGAGAAAGATTGACTGACAGCCAGAAAGGGAGATTTGAAGAAAGTTAGCCATATGTTTAGAAGACAAAAAGAGATTATCATCTGTCTCCCCAAAGGAGGCCAAGCTGCGGTTATTGAGTCTGCACAGAAAGTCAAATAATCACAGTGACATCAAAACTGACATAATTGGTACAAAAGACACAGACAGCTCTGCTGGTTAACTACTAAATGAAGTAGGACATTACATAGAAAACACTTATAAGAAACTACATCTAGTTATGTAAGCATAAAATGATCAGAAGCTGAAATACAGACACAAGTGTTCTAATGGCAAGTCCAAATTTCTTGACTGAGAGATTTTATTTCTAAAGTCAGCTTCGTGTCCTGGCAGCTGAAACAATACTTCCTTGCTAAATCATGATTTTTAGCAAGCAGAAGAAAACAAAGAAATATGGAGCTGACTGGGCTAATTGCATCTTCTAAGCTGAAATTAATCAAACATGACACACAGAGCATCTCCAGCAAAAAGAATATTGGTCAACTAAAACCACTAGGTTCTTTTTTAAAAGTTTAGCCTTTCTTTTATTTCTGTTCTCTTAATCATCCGCGCAAAAAAAACCAAAAACCCCAAATAAAACACCTCTCACTCCAGAAGATTTATTGTTAACATATGACATAGAAATAATTTTACTACATAAATTAATTTCTACATTAAAAACTAGTGAATCTAAACATTTCCCTGCCAAGACACATGTTCTTAACTAAGAGCACAGTGAGCACTAGTGAATGCACATCTGATACCTTGGCACTGAGGCAAGGGGGGAAAGGAAGGCTAAAAGAGCTGACAACAAGAACATTCTCACTCACAAGATAATGAGACCAGATAGACTTCATGTTTTGGCTTCCAGGAGAGGCAGAAGAAAAAAATTAATTCCCAAACCAGAGGAATAATAATAGATACATTTATATATGTGTATATATAAAAGTATGGAAGCTGCAGGTAATGAGATGTGCATTCCCACATCTTTCAAGATACTTATTTGTCTGACCCTGACCTGTTATAATTTGCCCCTGCTTAGCCACAAGAAGCAGGAAGTCTTCTGGCATTCATATTTTCTTTGTGGATATTCTGGTGCACATTGCCAGAAGAAACAGTGCTGCAGAAAGAGATCTATCATGGCAGAAAACTCACAGGGAGTTTTCAGCCCTTTCTGCAGGTAGCCAACAATTTGTCATGCAGTAATTAGGGGTGCAACAAAAAACCACAATAACCCTGGATTAGCAGAACTGAGCTAGAGATTTGCATCAGTGAACACCTATTTGGGAAAAAGCAAGATGCTATTGGCTCCTACCAGAGTTTTTTCAACTGCAGAGTGAGTTTGATTCAGTGTTACTTAAAAACAGTTTCCAGCCAAGAATTTCCTAGGTGTCCAAGGATGCAATGAAAACTATCAAAATGTAATAGATAAAAGCTCAAGAGTCAAATGTTAGGTGACAGCTAAACACAAAAAGGAGGAGCTGTTCAGCAATGGATTAGAGTGCAGAATGAGAGAGTGGAGAAAACACACAGCCACCTTTTTTTCTTTAAAACAGAAAAAACCTCTAGTTGGGTCTGGTTTATTTCAACCATTTCCATTAGACAAACTCCCATGTGGCTTTGGAACTGAACAATTTACATCTTTCTATGTCATCATTATGAGATTCCTTCAGCACATTACCAGGTAACGTTTTTAAAATGAAGAAAGAGAAACACCCTAAGAGCAGACCTACATAAAACTCACATATTGCTGAGTCACCTGTGTCTGTGTCTGTCACCTTAGGGTGACACAATTGTGCTTCTGTAAGTGGGTGGCTCTGCAACCCCAGGAAATAATAACATCTTATAATTTTATGAGGAAACTGAGTTCTCTCAGATTCTCAAGTTCCCCCTTACTCTCATGTGCTCAGAGCACTAAAAATAAGAAGATCATGCAAAACTGGCAAGGGCAGTTCAAGTGTCATGTTTAACAGACATCATTTTTTTATAAAATTGTATAATATGCATAGAATTAAATTTCTAAAAAGAAAATAAAGTTATCCAATAAAGAGCAGGAAAAAAAAATCCCTTTACATTTCAAAGCTGTGTGCAAAAGACAGCTAAAATCCCAATTAACAATAATTGTTTTATAGTAGTGTTGTCCCATCCTCTGCCTGGTTAGGGCTTCAGAAATGTCCCCTTTCCTATGGCAGGAGGCTTTACACAAACGGCATTTCTGACATAAAACCTGTCTCAGCTTCCTCTCAAAGACCTTTAACACAATCTGAGGGGATCTCCTTGTTGGGGAAGATGAAATAGGAAAGTGTTATAGGTATGATTAACTTGCAAAAGATGCTGGAAATATGAAAAGTGTAATCGAAATTGAGATGAAGACAAGGTTTGAGTTGAAAAGTAACTAAGAAACAATGGTATAGCTGGCTGAAGGTAATCCTCCTTCTTGATAGAACAATACCCTCTGCCTAGGCAGGTCCAAAGGTCAGAACAAACCCTACCTGCCTGGTAAGAGATTCCCAAAAGCAGTTTTTTTAAGGTTTAAAATATAACCCCATATGGTAATGTAATGGTTCTTATAGGTTGCATACAAATATTGTAGAGTTTGTAACTTGTCTCAGATTGGTTAAAGAGAATTAGAATATTCAACAGAGAAGATGATTTATTGTATTGTAAACGACAAATCATTCTCTTTTTACTCTCTCCTTTTACCTCTTTCTCTCTCTTTCTCTGGCCTGCTTTGAGCTGCGTCTTGCAGCCCAGCAAGCCTCTCACACCCATACTCTTTCACAATACACTCCCATACTCTAAACTCATCTTTAGAGATCTCTCGCTTCTATTTTACCCCTATAACCAAATTCCACAGAGTTAAATCCTACATCTCCTATAGACAGAAAGTTTTAATGAGATTTCTCCTAAATCCATATTGCCATAGTAAATGCCTGTCCTGCGTTGGCCATATGACTTTTTTGTATCCTCAATCATCCCTCCTGCTTATGCTGGATATTAAGCTCTACAGCTTTGAGTTAGGTCCAGAGAGTCAGAGAGAGTGAAAGCAGAGAAAAAAAACACACGCCGTTTATCTGCAGGAGCTACACCTTCACCTTACTCTCACAGAAAAAGGCCTTGAAGAGGCTGCATTCCGGCAGGACAGCAATATCTCGCTCTCCCTCTCTGGCTGTGTGCTTGGAAAAGCTCACAGCAGAGGGTTTCCTTGGATCTTTCTCGGCTTCTTTGCAGGGAGAGACTTTGTTTCTTTCGCTGTTTTTTTTTCTTTTCTTTTCTTTTCCCTCCTCCTGGGACTAGTTGGCATCGCGTGGGCCCAAGACACCAGGGTAATCCCCGGGGGGGGGCCCCCCCGACTTCTACAGCCAGGCCTGGCAATCGGCCCCCCCCGCTGGAGAACTGAACCGGACCCAGGTGGACTCTGGAACTACCATCTCATCAGAGGAAGGAGAGGTTTCATTGTTTTCATATTATCCAAATTTTCTTGTGAATATTCTATTTGTTAAATAAATAGCTTTTTCCACTTTTTCTCTAAGGAAATTTTTCCCGAACCTGTTTGGGGGACGAGTGGTTGCAATCACCTTTTACTAGAGGAGACGCGGGGGGCCCGCCCCCCCCCGGGGTTTCCTCCTAAAATTTGCCCTAAACCAGGACAATGCCCCATTTTAAATCTTGCCTGTCAGGGAAGTGGTATATAAATGTATATGGTGTCTGTGGCGTATCAGTTCCTACCTTCTGACACAAGTTTTGAGTAAAGTCTCAAACCCTCAGTATCACTGTCAAGCTTCCCTTTCCTGGGCAGGAGTACAGGTTCCTCATGGGTCCTATTGTCCAGCTTTCTGATCATCTTCATTGCTCTCAGTTAGAATCTTTCTTTCTCTTTAATCACTGTTACCCCAAACTGGACACAGTAGTCCCTCTGAGGTTTTGTGGGATCATTTTTTGTTGCATTCCTTGAAAGTCTCATTTCTGTATGTCTCAAGGTGGTATTTGCTCTCTTGAGAACAGGAAGTGCTGCCTAATTCTCTCTGTTGGTTCTGAAATAACATCTGTACCCTTTTCTCTGAAGCAGCTCCAGTCCCTCACCCTTCATTTATGCACTTTATTATTCCTACATTTGAGCCTAGGAAAATTTCTTGCCAATAATTTTCCCTCTTTTTTTTTTTTTACAATTTTCCTCACTTTTCAGGATAATTCCATCTTAACTCAGCCTGCCATACCCACAGCAACCTACTCTCAAAGGATGATTTCCCCAACACTTCTGCAGACCCACACTGCAGAACCTTCCTTCTCTGAGTCACATTTCCCCAGCTCATCTATGTCACAGGAGACGGTGTCATGTCAAAGGGTAGCTAAATCAGGAATAGGTTCCATTTTTCCTTGTTGAAAGCAAACCACTGAGGAGCTGAGCTTTTCCCTGGATGGCTCTGAAACAGTTTGAGTTCAGAGAGCTCTTTGCCCTGTCTGATGTAAAAGCCACTCAGCATTTCTGCCCTTGGCACACTGGGCACCAGGAGAGAGGCCCTGGGGACAAAGTCCTGACTCAGTTTTCTGGATGCTGATTCCTATTTGTTCACTGCTACTTTCGGAACGGGGCAGTTCAGCTTTGAATGGAAGTTTTTTCCAGCATTAGAACTAATTAGCACTGACAGGAAGGGACAATGGATTTGTTATCACTGACACACATTTCCAACTGTACTGCCTCAATTAAACTGATGTCATACATAAAACTACAGTCAAGTGGCCTGAATTTCAAAGAACTCATATAGAGACCTGGTAGAGTTATTTCAGACTTTATGGAAATATACTGAAAGAAATGCAATGTAATGTACAGGACTGATGGCAGAAATTTGGATGAAATTCATGTCGCAGTTTTTACTCAGCAAAGGCCTAGAGCATACATAAGAAAATTATGGATTTATTTTTCCAGGAGATAAAATAAATAGGTAGTTTATTATTCCACTGATAGTATTTTAAAGAGGTCACTCTCTCTCCATATATATGGTCACACAAATGAATATAAACTTATCTGCTGGAAACCTTTTTTGAAGTATTCTCAATAAAACCAAGAACTTTTAAGAATGACAAATGTTTGAGCAGTCACATACTAACATAGCATAGCTGCTCTGCATTCCTTTGCCCATTTGCAACACAGTCAAAATGTTTCCAAATTAAATGTTTAAGAAAGTAAAAGTCAGTCACTTTTTTAAAAGAAGCCAAATGTGCTATTGTGAAATAACTGAAACTATGGAAATACATTTCTGTATTGCATGCTCAAATGCAGGAAACACTACTATTTTTCTAATTAAAGGCAAACCCACAGTTCAGTAGTGCCATGACACCATACTTAAAATAAAAACTTATTACTGTATCATGAAAGCTGTAATAAAAACAGCCACCTCTAATAGCAAAACCTGAATTCTAGCAGACAGCTTCATTTCTAAAGCTGGAAATCTCTACTTCCATAAATAGCACAAAGAATCCCTGGACAAAGTGTTCCTAACTAGTACTTGACCATGAAGTCTTACTTCCCAAACATCTTCCCCTTTGCTCCAGGGTTATTCTATTTTAATGACAGAGCTGTCCTGTGCACTCAGCTGGCCACAAAGTCCTTTCATTTTAGTGACAGCAAAGATGAAATCTTTGAATAGCATATTTTTGAACCAATATGTATGGAGACACACTTTTGTTTTGTGATACCAGCTTTTGGGTTTTTCTTTTGCAAGGCAGCAAATCACAGACTACCCCCATCAAACTGCAGGTGATTCACTGCTTGTCCAGGAGCCAGACAAAAAAGTACGAGTAATGTTAAAAAACCAAAGCAAGCTGAAGAAAACAGTTTTAATTATTTACAACAACTCTCCCCAAAATCAGATGTCTTAATCAACATTTTGTGTCATAAATGCCAGGGGGAAACACAGTTCAAAACTGAGGGCATTGGTATTAAAAATGAGTTTAAACTTCCAATCATCCTCACGACCAAGAACCTTCACCTTGCATAGTGCATTGTTTGAAGGAAAATTAATTGAATGAAATTTAAAATCTTTGAACATATTTAAAATGCAAAAGTTAAACTAAAACAACTTAAGTTGTAATTTGCAAGCTCAAATCCAGAGTTAGAAATGCTTAAAGTGCATCAGTCTAGCGTGTGAGTTGATAAAAGCCTGGATGCCTGTTTGAATCAGCTGAAAGTGAAAATTCAATTTCTTTTTTTCAGGGGAAAAAAAGAAAAATAAACAACTTACAATTTAAATAGATACTGCAGGAAAAAATAAGCCACCACTTTTCTCTCTAGACACAAGTCCCCCTTTGATCCAGCTGGCATGCTGGCTACATTCATGTATTGGTATCTGACTTAACTGTGACACAAATTAATTTAACAGCAAATTGCTACAGTTGAGAGCTGGCTCAAATCACAATTACCTTGCTTCAAAAAACCTGACTTTGAGATTTTCTAAACCTACAATGAACCTTATTCTCAGCCATTTTGACTTAAATAGCACATATTTGAAATGATTCATCTAGTATGAAAAGAGCATTAACTGAAGGAACAGTCAATGGCCAGGATCTTTGAGAATTAATTTTTATTTTAATACTCGGTTTAAAAGTTTGCATATTGCAGCAGAACTTTGAAGGCAGAGCTCAGACTCTTTCTTCAGACCTGTTCTGTAGTCTCCCTTTTGCAAACATAGAATTCTACCAGAGAATTTAACAGCAAAATCTTAGAAAACATCACAGTTAAGTTTATTGCACCACCCTTAGTCCCTCTTTCTGAGCATTTAGAGTATGAGGCAGTCTTAATTCCCCAGTCATGTGTCTCAAATGCAATATGCTTTTCAAAAAAAAAAAAGACTGGCCAAGTTACATGGAGATAAGAGATTGATTTTTTTAAAAGGATTTAGGACTGCTAATTGTGAAAGACTAAATTACTCCCAACTTACAACAGAGAATACAGACTTTGTCTGAAGTTCTTCAATGCCCGAAGTTTGGCCCAATCATAGAATGAATAGAACAATTTAAAAGAAATCTTGATCTTCCTTACAAGAGGAAGGTGATCTCCTGAAACTTCATTCACTTCATTTTAGTGTCAAATTCTCTGGCAGAATTCTATATTTGCAAAAGGGAGAATGGAGAACGGGTCTGAACAAAGAGTCTGAGCTCTGCCTTCAAAGTTCTGTTCTGCTCAATATGGAAATTTTAAAATTCAGTATGCAAATCAAAATTAATTAAACTGAAATTTCATTCACACACATTTGGAAAAGGCTGCTCCGGACACTTTTGTCCTTTTGAGCCCTTGATGTCCTGAATTCCAACTCCTGTATTTGCTCTGTTCCTTGACTTCTACCTACTACTTCCACACCTAAGTAATGTGCAAAATAAAAATCAATTTTAAGGATTAAGCACAGCAAATGCCCCAATCACCAACTCAAGAGGACTTACTTGTGCACAGATGATCTCTTATCTGTAAGACACACATCCACTCACTTTTTTGCCTGCCTCCAGCAGATTGTTATTTACTCCTGCAGTTCAAGCAAATGTTTCTTTTTAGAGCTGGGTTTTGGGATAGGATAAGGCTAAACAATAAAAAGTGCTTGTAGGAGAAGCCAAGAAAATAGCAACTCTATAACTATTGTAAGCATGGACAATCTTAGTTGCAATAAAATGAAGAAAGAATAAGGATGGTGGGGGGATGGCCTGCGCCATATGATCACCAGCTGGGAGAGAGTCAACCCAGAACCATCTGTTGGAAATCAGCTTCCAACAACACTGTTGGACTGAATTTAGAATTATCTATTAAAAGTACACTTCATCTAAGAAATGACTGCAATACCAAGAAAGGCCTCCTTTGAGAAATTACTTTCTGTACCCCCAAATTGATGTGATTCTATTACATCAGAAGCATTTGCAAGCAGTGACACAGATGAGTAATTGCAGCAAGTGTCAAGTGTTGGTTTTGGTATGACTACTATGAACTGAATGCAATCTCATTTCGTTCCTACTACTTTGTAATGTGCTCCCAGCCTTGATTAGTGCTCCCTGAGTGACCCACTTCAGCATTCCTGGCATTTCTAGAATATTGATTCACTTCCAAATGTTTGAGTCAGCTTTTGCCCATTTGACTTAAAAATACCTCTATCACTTGTGTGAAAATCTTTTAAATAGCTTTTCCTCCTCAAAAACAGATTTCAAACATTTTCAAGAAAGAAAACATACTCCAACTCCTCAGTATTCTGTTTTCTCATGACTGATTTTAAGTATTAATCAGTTTTATTTTCCTGAAACCAGGCTCTACTGCAGGAATGTTTTGATCTGTCAAATCAATAGTGGGTTCTGCTTTTTTCTCTTTCCATAGGAAGATGAGTAGTCTGTCTATCCTTTGGAAAACTCATCTTTAGCATTTTTATTGTAGATAATTATTCCAGGTTGAGTCTAGTTGAAACTAAATGTGTTCTTCTACATCAGAGCTTAACCCAAAAGGCTTTGGGATCTTTACTCAAAATTCAATTACTTTCCGCATTATATAAGCTCATTACGACCACATTTTTCATATTCTAAGTAAAACAAACAATAACTAAAACACAACAATAACTCAAATTGCTTTAACTTTACACTTGATTTTCCTGCATCTAAAAGCAGGTAAAAAAGCAAAGACTCTCAAAATACAAAAGGTAGTGTATATTAAATTATTTAAAAATTCTATTCCACATATGAGCAAATCTCTGATATCCTCATGCATTATTCAGTAGAGGAAAGAGAAGAAAGAACCTGGAAAAGGCCAGGGAAAAGTGTTATTACTGCTCTGCTTTGTAAAATTAACTATTTCAAGCTTCTTAACCTCAGCTCAGAACATTGTGTTGGACTGGTGCTCTTATAAAGAGGAATCTGCTGCAAATTAAAATCTTGTCTGCTGCTTTTGAAAGTGAAAAACTTGAGAATACTTATAAAGTGGAGCCACCTATTTCCTCTTTTGCTGATTGAGAAATGAGCCATATTTCAAATGCTGATTCCTAATTGTCATCCAGAGAAGACCACCCAAAGTTACTGCATTTTGAGCAAACTTTCAGTTCTCCAAATCTGCAGTAGCCCCCTGCACTCCTCCTGACCTCATCTATTTGGGCTCTCAAACACAAGTGTTAAACAGGACAAAGGTCCACAAGCCCCAGCATCTTTAAATACATAAAAGGAAAGAGAAAAACAAGCCCCTATAATTTCAAGGCACATTTATTAAAACAGATGGTAAGAAAGATAATTTCCACCAAAAGCAGAACATGTCTCCCCTAGTCTTCCCCCAAAAGTCCAGCATCACAAGGCCCGGTACAATGACAGAGGCCATAGGCTTCCACCTCAGCTGAGCTCAACGCTGATAACTCTGATACAGCAACATTTTCAATTAACAGAGATCATCAGGTGGCAAGGGAATTAAATCCTAATTTAAATCCTAATTTCAAGCACTTGCAAAACTACAGTCACCTCTTATTCCTAGAGTACTACACATCTAGAAATATATACATGACAACCAGCTGATTAAGAAGGGTTATGCTTTGTAAAAAAATAAAACAATCCAAACCCAACTAAAACATCACATTCTATTATATTGTGGGTTTCCACTAAATGCCTAAATAAACCTGCTCAGGCTAAATAACAGAGTTGTTTATATTCTCTGCTTTCCCGCTAGGATATACACAGAACTACCAGTAAATTCATCAAAAGCCATTTTGTCTCTTTGTTGAGTTTTCTCCTTTACTCAGGTTTTCCCATTTGCTTGTATTCAAGGATAGGAGTTGAAAAAAGACTTAGTGTTTGAGAACTGTTCTACACAGAAAACCCCTTAAAACACAGAAAGAACCACTGTCTGATAATTCCTTAACTGACTGTAAATTGATTTGTCTGACAATCTGCTTCCATTTTATAACATTTGTTGTGTTTATACCAGTCTTCCAGTTCTATACACTGTTTCTACTAAACTAAGAAATAAAGCTGTGGGCATTTTATTCCTTTAGAGTCAAAGATTTATCAGAGGACAATTTTAAAGGTTTTTTTATTTGGTACATTCTGTCTCCCTGATGTGGGATTATTAAAATTGTTAGTTCCCTCCTGAGCACTTTTTTTGTATCCTACACAATACAGAAGAAAGCAGCATATCCCTCTTGACACCTCTCCATTCACAGAAATCTGATTGGAATTACATCCAATACAAAGTATAAGTCAATGGGTACAGATATTATACTTTTTTTCATGAGCTAATTTTGAATTTATGGGTATATTGGACAGGGGTGTAGTCTCACATGCAGCTAAACCATTCCTTCCTACCATGACTGAGGCTCACACAGAAAGCTGCACAAATTGGGGAAAAATTCAGAAAATAGCTCCATTAGCAGCACCAAACGCTTTCATCCAGCTAACATTATTACATATAAAGTACTTATATAATTACTAACTTACTAAATCTCTGAATAGCACACTTAGGCAAGACCGTTATGAATGTCATAAGCCATTCTTCCCTGATATATTTCATGTGTTGGTTCACACACACACCTTCCTTGTTGATGGTTACTGCTGAGAGTGTAATTGCTTTATCTGTTGCCTAAATATTTTATCTATTTTTAATCTAATCCAAAATATACCTGGTAGTGAGTGGGGAAAGAGAGAGTGTGTATATATATATGTGTAAAAATATATTTATCCATTTGTTACAACATTTAATTTAAAAATCAGAAGTGATGACTCACTTTGAGCATTGACTACAAACTATTATTGCCAACAAAAATGATAATATAAAATGAGTGCTTAAAATGAAACCATGCGTATTTCAATCGTTGCCTACAGAGAGCACCACCACTCATTTAGACTGGACCACTGGAAGGTGACTTGGGAACAATTACTAATGAAAATTCAATGCAAAAATCATAAACCTAAATATTATCAAATATCTATATGCTGGTCCTATTGTCAATTACTTTGTTCTTGAAACTCAAATGGGATTAATGTGACCAAACCTCTATGGGTGTCTCCACTGGCCAGGAGCTGTGGCCAGTCCTATTTATAAACTTTTTCAAGCCACATCACTTTGCAGGTCAGAGAAAACAACCTGACATACTGCTTTGGAAAATGGAAAAGTGTGTTGGATGGTCATTCTTTCAGACAGTACACTTTTCCACTTTTGGCTTCTCTTCCCAGCTCCCTTGTGGAGGCTGAAGAGGTTTAGCTTCTGTGTCATTCCTGTCCACATGAAAATTTCCCTGTGTCATGGCCCAGACCTGTGTTTAGGGGACCTTCTGCAGCTCTACCTGTGGGAGAAGGGCCCCTTTGACCTCCTGGCACAGAGGCAGATTCGTAGATCTTGGTCTTCATATGCTTTAAACTCATCTCCACAGCTGGTTTACTGTAGAATCAGCTTTATTCGCAAAAAAAGAAGTTGTCTCTGAAGTTCCGGATGTCTGATGCTTCTTGCCCCACACTCCTCTCCCTCCTCTCACACCACAGCACTTGCTGTAAATGATTTTAAAACACTCCAGAAGCTGCATTTTTCCTCTACAACGCATATGAGGGCTTTTTAAGTCACAGGAGAAGGCGCTGACCAAAACACTCGTATCATCCATGGCTTACAAATTCTGTATGTAGCTTCCAGGTGGGAGAAGAGGAGCTTGGCATGGATGCTGATTCATATGCAGACAGAATGATAACATCCAAGGAACTTTTCACACTTCCCAAAAAACACTTTCCAGCTTCTCAGAAATGCCAAGCAATTACCTAACAATGTAATGACAGGAGTGCTATATCAAATCTGTGGCCTTGCAGACTTAATAAAAGCTCTTTTAAATGGACAGCACTATCCATTCAGAAAACTTACTGAAAATACTGAGAACTTAAAATCCACTGAACAGCATTTTCCACACTTGTTTATCCTGAATCACTTCCATTGTTGTTTTCTGTGAAGGTCACACAATACCATGACCTCAGATATCAGTGTAAAACTGACATTTTAATATAGGCTGAATGGGATAAATTAACTATACATGAAATGTAATTGACTGAAAGTACTCCAAAGAGGAGTTATTTAATTATTTTATGACTTATTAGTCATAAAATAATTATTTAATAACTTGTTAGTCCGTATTTTAACATTTTAAAGCTGCTGAAGATAATTCCTATCAACTAATCATGTATCATTGTAGTATATGAGTTATTGAATTATTTAATGACTTATTAGTCCGTATTTTAACATTTTAAAGCTGCTGAAGATAATTCCTGCAAACTAATCATGTATCTTTGCAGTACACAGCATTTCCCTATTACTGTCTCTCTAAAACCAAATTACAACAGTACTCTTTGGCAGCTGATTCATAGATTATAAACTTACGTTAGATCAGAGAGGTAAAAACTACTTTAATGAGAGAAACTGAAACCTGAAATTAAAGGGGTTTTAAATTACTATCATAAAAATTAAAGTGATAGAAACAGATAACCAAGACATTTCACATTGATAGCATACTTTCACTTTTTTTGGTAAAAGAACCTGTGTTTGGCAAGTTTGATTGTGATGAGATTAGACAATTTGCTGCTTTAATATAAACAAGGTATTTTACCAAACAGCAGCTGTAAGCAGGGCTTCCATGGAAATGTATTCTTACACATAGAAGTTCAGAACCCTCACCCTTCTATTTTTACTATCATTGTGAAATATATAGCACATCTGTAATGTGTGCTTTACTGTCACAGAATTCATCAAAAATGATGATATTATTTTGCTTTGAAGTTTATACTACAGTTTTCAAAGCACAGAGACCTGCAACTTTCTGAAAACAGGACTGTTATGATGCACCTCAAGTTAAAATCCTATAATTAAAGCAACCAAAATATTAAAACTATTCCATCTGTGTTGGCTTAAAACACACAAAAAATTTGGTTTCTTTACTCTAAATGTAAGTCACTTAATTTATGATATAATGGTGTGAGTTCAACCCTCCAACTTCACAAACTGTATCAAAAGCTATGTAATAGAATTAGCTATTACAGGAGATCTCAAGAACTATTTCAAGCTCCACTTTGTTTCTCAAGTATTTTCTGTAACTGCACACTTGTTCATACTTCTATTACTCTGAAGTAGACAGGGGAAAGAGGGAGGAAGCAGACAATCTCAGAAGAAAAACTTGCAGAGTTTCCTGGTGGTTTTCAACTTCCTCAAGTAGCTGATTCAAAAATTGGAAGAGGTATTTTGCTATGTAAGAGCCCAAGTGTGCAACCCTGAGCCAGAAATTGATTAGAAAAATAAATCCTTTATTATAATACTAATATTTTACTTGCTTCTTTCTGGATTTTTCTTTTCATGTAAATTAGTGAAAAGTTTTCTCTTGGTATCTAAAAGCTGGTGAGTTACATAAGGAGACATTTCTACGTTTGTTGAGAAGTGACTTCCAAGTTAAACCAGCAAATAAGATGCTAGCTCAGCCTTTCTTATTCAGGAACTGCAGGGTATTGCCTGGGTGAGAAGTGAAACATCAATCATTACTTACACTTATGAAGGAATGCTGAGCTTAACACAGAGAAATCTCTTCAGTCCTTCAATTTATTTATATTTTTGCAGTAAAATGGTCAAGCTTTCCTGAATTCACTCACAGAAGTAAGCTGAATGTGAGAATGCCTGCAAAGGGAATTCATACAGGTTACCTTATCTTGAGGTCAGAATTAGCAGACTTTGAAATTTGATAGAAATTACAAGTAAAACTCTGGAGAGGTTATTTGTACCTTGAAGCACCAGAAAAAAAAAAAAAAAAGAGACCAGAGTTTGGAAATTATTCTCTATGTTTAACCAGAAAATTAACCCTATCCGTACTTAACATTACTGTAATTAACTCCATATACAGGCAGCATGCAGGAAAGATCCTTGGGGAGCTGAGGGGGAAAAAATATTTAGTGGAGTGGCACCTAATCTTGGGAGGAGATAACTGAGTGTCATTGCAAATAAACAATATTAATCACTGTTATGTAAAAAATTCTGTTTCATTTACTTCTGAAAATATGAGTAGTGCTCATAAAGGTTATCTTTTACACTTAACTAAATGCTGTAAGTCTTTCTAGCCTTTAGAATTCAACTTTGTGCAAGCTGATTGCAAGCACAGAACACTTACAGTCCAAAAGAAAAGCTGCACTCCCACATGAACACCAATTTCTACAAACCCTGAACTTCAATTTCTGCACAGAAATTTTTTACAAATCAGCCTCTGAACAGATCAACCACACCAACTTAAGGAAGAATATTCTGAGGTTTATTGTGTCTTCCAATACACATTTTAGGTTTCCTGATCACAGATATGACAGTCTGATTACCAATAACAGTGTGTGCACACAAGGGATGCACTCTTAGTGCAAACAATGCATACCAATCCCCACCCCCGAAAACACCACTTCCTATCCATTTTCATATGGATCAGCCAACTGCACAATTAAACTTTTCTCTAATTTTCTCCCAAATCACCATATCCATCCCCAAATCAACAGCCAGGTTCCTGGGTTATAATATAAAAGAGCCTTTTTTCTTTTTTTTCTTAAATTGTCTTTGTTTTCCTCATGATTGCCAGAATACAGTACATCTGCTTTAAACCACAGTGATCTCCTATAGTGGTCCAATCCCAGTTTTAATTTTTACTCACAACCTGAGAAGAATAAAATATAATTGTAAGCATCCCTACTTCTCAGCCAGCACTCATGTAGAAGGTAGATAAAAAAACTTTATAAAGAGTATTCTATTACATAGCAACCTGTGATAATAATATCCTGAATATTTATCCACACAGTTACACCTTTTTGATTGTTGAATGAGGACAAGGAGGCAGGACTTTGACAGCTCTTTTTTTGCTACTTCTCAAAACTAGTATTAGACTAAAAGTTTTAGATGTAGTGCTGATAGAATCTTCTAGAAATATCATATATAGACATGGTTAAACTTGGAGAAAGTCAGGAGAACTGTAGCAAAACAAAATTCCCATCCATGACTCATCATTCAATTGTCAATTGTAAAAATAGAGTGGCAAACATTGGTAGGGACACAGAGTGTGTGATGAGCACAGACAGGTCTTTCCCAGAATTCACTGCTGTAAAAATAAAATAGTATGCCACAAGTAACATTTTGAAGGAACATAAACTTTTACACCAATGTTCTGCATCTGACCCAGTATTCTAAACAGCATCAATGTCCTGAAAAATGCTGAGGTAACATTTCTTTGGTCTCTCCTTCACCATTATAAATGTTTCGCTAAACTTCAAGCCACAAATAGATTAAATAGAAAATTCAATCCCTTCCAGTGATGAAGATGTTAGGAAAAGTATTCTACATCCCATTACAGTGTATTTACTTTAGCAAGTAGGGCAGCAGAAACAGATTAGCTTTGTAAAGAGTTTTTTTTGCAGGGGAACTGACAGGTGTTATGAGGCATCTTGAGTTTCTACCTCTGGCTAGATCTAATCTGGATTTGTGGGCTAAAGGATGCTAGGATGCATTTTCCTGTTTAACTTCCAGGAAAAAAATCCATTTGCATGCTCAGAAAGTGCTGTAATTATGTCATATTTTTAAAGAATCATTATGCTTAAGCACCTACTCACCAGTAGATGACTCCTTAATCTGGTTCCAGAGTTCACATCTGTGGCCACTGACTGTGCTATTGTCATAAGATGTGTAGGGAATTACAGCTAAGGCAGTGGCAAATAAAGTTTAAATTCACTCATTCTGTGGGACAGGTAAGCAATGCTGCAATAAGGGAGTGAAATACTAGACAAAAATAACATTCTTACTCCTATTCTTTCATGTGCCCCTGAAATGGCAGGAAGATACACCATAGATTCTCAAAAGCACTTATATTTTCTGGTAAAGGGCTGACAATCCATTGCTTCAAGTAAGGTCAGTAGCAGAAGTAAGCCAAGGATCCAGTCCACTTCCAGGTAGGAATATCATGGCCATGACACAAATCTTTATGCAACCAGAATTAAAGGATTTTCTTTAACCCATCAGACTCAACTGCACCTGGAAGCAAGCAGAAAATTGGCAAGGAAGGATAAAAAAGCCTAGGAAACTATTGCCTGTGAAAAAGAGGAATCTGTTCCATAATAAGGAATACTGATTGCTAAATTAGCCCAGGCAATTTTTTGAACTGTTTAATGAATTGAGAATAAAATTATTATTTTCTTTAAGCGAGTACTTGCCAGCTATAAATGGTGGAGAGCAGCTAACTTCTGAACAAGGAGTGAGACAAAGTCAGTGTCAATTGGAATATCAAGATGAATGCGCCAGCTGACTTGGTTTAGTTATCATCCCACTTGACAAGGACAGCGAGGGGCGAAAAAATCCTCCTCATCATAATCCAATCTTTATTGAAACAGCCTGTCTCAGCACACTATTGTCTCCAGCCTCATGATACTCATTTCCAACAAAAGGACCATGAAATTACAGAAAAGGGCTCTTCAGGAACAGGTAGTAGAAAAGATAAACCTACAAAACTTTTATTTGCAAAATCTTCTATTTTAATCTGGTCCAGGTCACAAAAGAGAGTGGTTTCTATCAAATGTTCTTTACCAATGAGGTGCCACACAGCTCAACTGAAAAGGCAGCGACCAAAAATGAAAACACTTTTTTTTTTTCATAATACCCAAAATGTTTTTATAAAGTTATCTGGGAAAACTCACATAGTGCTGTATTTTTTTGTATCCTACTCTGATATTCTGATATTTTCAGGTCCAAAGATACCTTCAGTGCCTGCTGATTTAACAGTGAAGGTGTGCTCAGTCATGAGACACTTTGTACCTCCTGTAACCCCTATTTCTACATCACAAGCTTAAACCAGTTTTAAAAATTTACAGCAATTTTTCCTTGCTTGCTGTCATTTACTGAAAACTGCTGAAAGAAGTAAGAATCTCTCTGAGCAGTTTCTTAGAAGTTTATTTAACAGTGGAAAGGGAGACACTTTAAAAAAAAAGCTCTGCAAAATTCTGTCAAAAATAAATTAATATTTTAATTAACAAATGGAATCAAACAGCAAAAGAAGCTAATTTTTTTCCTTTATTCTGACTCTAAAGCAAAATTAATACTAATGCAATAATGCTACATCAAACACTGTAATGAATTTACACTGGTGAAGTCTTGGCTGACTGATGACAGCACTCCCCCAGTGCATTGTCCCCTCTAGAGCTCAGCTTCAAAGCCCTGGAAAATCTCCTTTGAGTTTTGAACCTTCCAGATCAAAGCCTTGGAGTTCATTTATACTTTTAGGCTCAGATGAAGGCAGGCAGTAAGACAGCTGTGATTTAGAGGATAAATCACTTCAGAACAATGTCTATGATCATTCTCTTTGGCATTACACTTGAAATTAGGTTTAGAAAGTGATACCACACAGACACAACTGCAGTTGCAGGAAAACTGAGGCAAAAACCCCTATTATTTTTTAATTTCCCCAGTGGAATTTACCTTTTGATTTTGCAAGTTTGTTTACAAAATAATCCTCCACATAGGTCTTGATGGCTCACATCCATGACAATTTATACCTATCTGGTATAAATCCGGGATTTAACCTATCTGTTCAGGGCACTAGAGAAAAATAGATTTCAGTGTCTAACACCCCCCATGCCTCCCTTCATCAGACAAACAAACACTCTGGACCAAGCCGGTGGTTTGATCTGCATGCAAGCTACATCAAAGCCTGCCTCATCCAATCCTGCTGCATATGAATGGTTTGAAAGGACAAAAATAACCCCAACAGAAATCCTGCTCATACTAAACAATGAAATCACAAATGCAGCCACATTACCCATATTTATTCCAATATTTATTGACTCCTTGGGTATGCTTAAACATAGGAAAGCAATAATCAGCCCAGCACAGTATCCAGGCTCCAAAGCACTCCCAGTGTGATGAAAAGGAGCAGTTTAAGGCCTTGGCTACTTCTGTTGACAAATTGTATAAAAGATTGAAGGCCAGGGCAGCCTGGGCCATGGAAGACCCCTGGAAGTGGTTTACTATTGGGAAGTCTGAGCAGAGCTGAGCAGTGCAGCCACAGCACATCTCCCTCTGCTGCCCCTCTGCTCTTGCAGGGCTTGAGGTGCCTGTACACCTTCAGAAGGTAAACTATGCAGGGACTTGTCTAATCCTTGAGACACCATTTCTTTCTCCCATCTAGAAATGCTTTTCTTTTACAAGCACACTGAACAGTGTGTCCTAATGGGCACTGAGCTGTGGGGAAGAGCAAATCTCCAGTCTGAAGACTGGACTGGGACTTCATTTTATAGAAGACACATTACCTGTTTCAAAGGCTGACATTTTAAAAATGTTTTTTTTCTAACTGTACACATATTTACAAAATCAGTGAGTAAGAATTTTACTTTTCTAGATCCTCCTTTAAATAATTTATAAACCATCTGCACAGAGCTGAAAATTTTCAAGTGGAGACTTTTAAGATCTAAACAACCAACAGTCACAAGGTTTTCTCAATTTGGATAAGAGTTTGGCTTAGAGTCATGTACAAGAAATTGCTCAGGGTAGATTTGGGAAAAGACTCTCTAGAAGAGCCTAAAGGGCACTCTGAAGAGATAACCCAACATTTAAGCCCTGACATTTTTCATAGTGGTTTTAACTAATCAAATTTCTAGCTTATAAAGTTATTTCATTATGTTCTAGCATTAGATTCAATTAATATCTTTTTGCTTCTTCTTACTGTTAGTGAGGTCAAATGTAACCAATTGATTTGCACCTTCAAGTAACAAGAGTAAAATGCTCTGTATAAAAGTCAGTGGTTTGTACAAGTTCTGGCCAGCTGCTTAATATAGAGAAATTCTGCCATGCTCAGAAAGAAAACCAAAACATATTTCTGATTTTCTCCCTGTCAAATAAAAGCAAAACCAGAAATAAGCCAAGAGACAGACAAATGGGAAAACATTATTTTCTTTATTGGTCCCCTATTAAGCATTACAAGCAGTTGAACAAACCAGTGCACATAATTTGACTCCTTGTGAACAAGAAAAGGGCTTAGAGAGATGTCACCTTTTGATGTGACTGACAGAAACCCTGGAAACTGCTGATGCTGCTGAACTGGAAAGTATGGGGCGATTTTTGCCCTGTGTTTTACCCTAGGCAAGGAACCTACCCTTCCCTTTAGGAAGCGGCCTTGGCATTCTCTTAGTCCCAACTGCAGGAGTGTGTGCACTCCATAGAAATTAACTCCTTCCCTGCCCTCAGCCAAGGCTGCAGAAATACATATCCTGCCACAGAGTGGGATTTTAGGAATGTTGACTGAATACACATAGATGGAAGCAGAGTTAGGCCATTCTTAACTCACATGTATCAATCCAAGTCCTACTAAGAGCTGATGTTAAACAACGGGACAAAATACTATTTTCTTGGAGGAAATCTAACAGTGACAATCTGTGGTATGTGGTCTCTTGACCTAGCTGTTCTCTAATTAAACATAAACACTTTGAGGAGAGTCCACTTGGCTTGTCAGTCTTTGCACAGCTCTGACATTATCTGGGTTTTTTTCTTTTTTTCTTGCTCTTGCTGCTTTTTGGACTTTACCTTTTGGATGTAGGAATTCTGCCAGGTTGCAGAAGGATTTATAAAACAAATGCAGCACATAAAGCAAGACACCCCCAAGCAGGGGATAGCTTGGGTAGCCACTGGAAAATGGCTTTTACACGTTCCTGTTTCACTCTCCAAGGACTCCCATTTGTAGAACACATTGGAGCCAACCAGCCAGGAGATTACAGACACATGGGGCACCAGCTCTGGTTAGCACTAAATATTTCAGCTTTAAAATTATCCAGATTTGTAGCTTAACTAAATGAAGACAGAGTCGGTAACACAGAGATGGGGAGTCCAAGAAGCATTGATCCAGGAACATCTAAAAATTAAGCAATTCTAAACAAAGCAAACTGAAAACACAACTTCGCTGATGTATTTTACTTTCACTGTTATAATTCCTGTGCAGGGGAACAGCTTCTGCTGAACAGCGCTAAAGTAAAAGCCAAATCAGCTAGGCAAAACCCTGAGTTTGTTCAACCTTCCATAATTGCACAACCTGGAATTTGAAACTACTTAGAAGAACCCTGCTCCTCACCAACATAGAATAAGAAGAAATGAGAGGAAAAGGAAAGAGAGCCATCTCTACAGTTGCCTACTTGGGTTTCCTTGAAGAGAACCTACAAATCCATGCCTGTGGACAGCATCTAATGTTATTCAGAATATTTTCCTACCGGATGTTTAGATCTTAACCAATTGCTCTCAATTAAAATTGTGGGTTAGTTATTTAAATGTGTTACTTTGAATTCATCTAAACATGAATAACAAAATCTGTACATTATCTATTAGGTCACAATTCCACAAATTACAAAAAAGGGGAAGAATAATTAATTTATGCATATTTGATTACTAAATGCTGTGGCATGCTCAGGCAAACTTTTCCAAAAATTTGGTGAGGAAAGACCGTTGCTAGACCATTTGCCAGATGTTTATTTACAGGGAAGTAATAAAAAAATCCCATAACAGCAACAAAGAAACAACCAAACCAAAAAACCCTCTATGGAATATGGCTTGAGGGCATAAAAAGCTACTACCTGACTATGAAAACATGACATATACATGAATCTGTAGATAATTCAGAATTAGTGGGAATGAAGGTACATCAGAATTTTAGCTATTCAGAGGTTTTTATTGCTCAGAGTGTCATGGGAGTCCAAAATAAAGCATCAACTTCAGCACAAAGTACAGCCCAAGAGGAACTCTCATAACGATAAACAATTACTCAAAAGTTACTAGAAACCTCAGAATGTTTTGCTGTCTAAAATCAGGGGGTTTAATCAAGCGCTAAACCATTTGTTGATAGTTTATGTGCTAGAAATGGTGAAGGCTAAAGTATTTCAAAAGATATGGAGAGCTTCCCTACCCTTTCCATTAACTTACGTCAAGAATAATGGGGAAAAGGGACCTAGCTGGAAGGTTTTAAAGGGAAAACATCTGAAGTGGACAAAAATCCATTTGCTGAAAGGCAACATAACAACAACAGATTAATTACTATGCACAGGACTTATTTAGAGATTTTGAGGCAGCATTTTATGACATTGTTTGGGCATGAAATGGTGAATGAATAAGGCCAAAAAAGAGACTGAAAAGAAAACTTTGAAATCTTTCCACATTTTTTTTTTCTTTTTTTTTTTATATTTGGCCTTTCACACATAAAGAAATATAAAATACTTTGTTTTTTAAGCATTGAAAAATTAAACTAGTCTCATGTCTGATGGTGAATTGAGAAACACCAACCCAAAACTTCTGGGGCAAAATATTAACAATTGTTTGTAAGTCCAAAATCAAAAGATGAAACCAGAAATGTGAATAATGTTACCCTACCCTTCTGAGCAGTTCTTGAGTAGGTCAGTGATGCCTATTTATTGGTTACAAAGTAGACAATGTTACTGGGTGAGTAAATTGGATAATGATTTTAAAACTAACTCTGTGACTTCAGAGCAACTGGACACATTCCTGAAGGATTCAGAATTCCAGGGAGGACTTTTACATCCGCACATTCTGCCCTGCTTTAAATATGGTCTTCTGTAAGCATCTGTTCCTGCCCACAGATGGACGCTAAGGCTGGACAGGTCTGTAGTTGCTATCAGCATCACCACTATTCGGTTCCCCAGTACGTTGCCCCACATTATTCCCCTTTGCCGGAGCTCACACAGCTCCTAGGGGACATAGACTCCAGCTACATACATTTCTGTGCTGGGTTCTGCTGTCCCTGCACATATCTTGTTCCATATGACAAAACAGGCAGTGGTACCCTACTTGAAGATGTTCACATGTGACATAGGAGTGCTGTTCTTACTGGGATTAACATTAAGCTGAGAAAATCTGCGTATTAACAGTACTGTACATACAGCTCCATTTTAAAAGTATTTTCCTGCTGGCAAAGTCAGTCAGGTGTGATGTGACATGTTTGTGTGTAAGCATTAGAGATGCTTGAGACACTCCACATCTGAAATGTTTGCATAGGGCTTCATGTAGGAGGAAATATTGGGGACTTGCACCCCTCAGAAATCACAGCCAGGACCCAGGTGGGATACCTTGGTGTCTCAAATGACAGCAGATGCTCACACTGAGGTAACTAAAACTGACCCTGAATGAGTCAAGTTGAGAAGTTCAACATGCAAATAGCTCTCTCGTGCACCTACTCCATACACAGTCAGGAAACTGCAGCCAGGCAACTAAAGAATGCATTCCTAATTGCTACTGATTTGAAATAAGCCACAAACTGATACAAATAGGGGTTTTCTCAGTCTTTCCAAGATATCACTTTGCCAGGAAAAGAGATTTTTATTTTTTTTTTGCTTCATATTTCATAAAATATGTCACTACAGGATTCTAAACTATTTAATGTATTCTGAAGCACATAAAAATAAAATCTGTTATTCAGTTATCAACCAGCTCTAATCATTGTGCTTATGTGTGCAGGGACTGAAATGATATCACAAAGACAATTATCAATCAGGCCTGTCTTGGTTTCCAAACACAAGCCTCTTCAAGTATGTGTCTTTAATGTAGTCTTTGTAATGAATATGACTTATCTTTATGGCATCAATAGGGTTCAGTTCATGGACAAGTTAAGTCATGACCCTGTCTGCTCCAGACTGTTAGTGGGAATGAGACCTGAAATATTAAATATCAAGAATTACAGCTCTGTGCATAAAAATCCTCCTTGAACTCTAAAGATAAAACCCAGACTGGAGAGCTGCTGAGATCAGCTGATGGTGAGTCAACCTCACAGAGTCAGGCCTTTTTTTTTTTACATTTTGGTCAGGTACAGACAACATGAGAGAAAATATCAATACTGGACTGTGACAGAGTATACTATATATCTTGTTAATGAAAATAAAAAAAATGTAGCATAAATATGCATACACAAGTGTGTACTAATACATACAGTTGATTTTACTGTTGAATCCTGCCTTGGGAGACAACCCTTAGCATGGGGCTTTGAAAGCCATGTAAAAATGTCCAATCTTTTTCCTATTTCAAGTCTTTAATTTCAAGTCTTTAATTTCAAGTCTTTAATTTGCTTTACATGCTATCATCATCCTTACTAGTTCTGGGTGTCCATGATGCAGGGTATTCAAAAACTCTGAGCTACTGCTGACAGCCTCAGATGTGTCTGTGGAACCAGTCTGGATGCACCCACTGATTCCCGGGATCCCATGACAGTCACAAGTGGGAAGAGTTCCCTCTATGTCAGGACTCTGCTTGCCATCACAGAATCACCTGGAGCATTATCAGTGATTTATACAGGAGAAGAGGCAAATTTTCCTTCCATCAGCAGGAAAATAGGAAAATATAGCATAAAATATCTGCAGAGGATGGGTTTGGATTTCAGGAACACTTTGTACCAGAGTTATGTTCCAGGAGGCTTTCACAGTCAAACTGCTTCACCTTTGCAACACAGCCAACACACAGGTTTGTATAAAACATCAATTTTTCATGTTAATACATATTTCCATTTGTCTATAAGCTGGAACATAAGCAGGGACAGTAGAGAGCTGAGCTCTGAAAGGCCAGCCCCAGAGTCCGATGAGGACTGTGTGTGTCTGTATCCCCCAGGAGCCTGGTGACAGACACACAAGTATGCAAACAAGTAAAGAAAATAAATTCACATTTGATTGCAGAATATTCCCATAAATTTGCCACGCAAGAGCACTTCTGTGATTAATCCTGACACAAAGCACAACATTTAGCTGCCTAAACCCAAACATATCTGCAAACAGTAGGACTCATGAAAAAATGTCTTTGTTTAGAGCTGCCCCTGTGCTGATTATCTGCACTCTAACAAGGGTTCCACTTGCCTTTTCCTCCGTGCAGGGCAACTCATTGTAGTCTCTCCACTACCTGATTGCCAGTATTCATTACACCTCGAGGAATTAAAAAAAATTCAGATTTCTGCTCTAGAAAATGCGACTGACTGAGATAGGGGAATCAAAAGTTATTGATGAAGACAAAGGGACAAAGGGACAAAGAGGGGGAGGAAGGGAGGGGACTGCCAAAAGCAGAGACACAGGGGATGATCTCATAACCCTCCTCTCCTTGGGAAACCATGAAAACGTGATCGGTACAGCTCAACCATGACACGTAAGAGCTGGATTAGTGTAATGCCTATTTCTCATGCTTTACATGCCACAAATAGGGAGTATTCATTTGAAGCAATAATTTATTACAGCTTCTGGAAAAACTATGAAATAAGTATTAGGAAATAGAATACACAGACATGGGCTGCAGAGCACAAACACACAAACTCTTACCTTGCAGACCATCTCTGTCAGCTCAACCAATAAAGATGGAAATCAACTCTGCTTTCTGATATGCACAGGATCAATGAAATGGTGAGTGATTCTCGCAAAGATGAAGATCAAAGAGTGGAAAAGCGTAAAATAGACCAGGGTGCCTGCACAAACAGTTTTCATCAAACCCCTTTAATGTAGGTGCACCAAAACATATTTTCTTGAGACATATGGCTAGGGATTACAACCCTTCAAAAACTCCAAAATCCTCTGGGTGGAGATCAAATTAGTTTCATCATCATCATCCTCATTATTTCCCGTTTCAACTACACTACAACTTAAAATATACTATGATGTGCTTTTCTATGTATGCATCATATGCAAAAATACTTTTCTCAGCCAGAAAAACAAACATAAACAGGCTTAAGTTTGGAGAAAACACTTCTTCCACATAGCAATACAAATAGATAGTTTCAACCTAAATGAAAACATTTTGCACAACTATAAACATTTTAAGAAATGGAAAGGCGATTGCCTCTACACTCCGGGTATTCTTGTACACACCATCTCTAATTATGCAGCTATAGCCAAGGGCAGATTGTCAAAAAAGCTGACAAACAACAAAAAGAAACTCAGCACAGATAACTGGAGTTAAAAAAAGTTAAATCCTACACTTCCATGCATACTGAACAGAAAAGAATCGATTTCATAGTGTTGGATGCTGATCATGTCTGAAAATCTGGCTTAAATAAATATATGAGAGAAAAAAGTAATAAAGCCAAGATACCTCTATTTTCCTCAAGCCAGGTTTTGAAGTCTAAGTTTAAGAGAAGAAAAGAGACAGTTTTGATTATTACATGGGATGTTGATATATTGCAGACAATTGTCAGGAAATCTTAGGCCACATATTAATAATAGAGCTGAGTTTTGGGTTTAGGTATCCAAACCCAAGCACAAACTAAAGCACCTTTAAATATTTTATCAAAAGAACAATCAATTTCCAAGCATAATGCAGTCATAATTTTAGACAAATTACACCTAAGAAAGAAGGGAATGTTTTATATACAATGGCTGCTGTCTTATATCCTTAAAATAAAATTCAACTATTATTGCCATTTCTAGAGTTTAAGAAAGCACATTACAATATGTATTCCTTTCGATAGCTTTCATTTGCCTAAAAACAATTAAAAACACCCTCCAAAATGCAAACAAACCTTGAGACACTTGAAGGTGTAATCACTGGGTTAGTAATTTTAGCTATAGGACACAATAGGTTTTCAAGAGTCACAGGGCACAAATTAAAGCTGAGCAGCTCAATATACTGATTATTCCTGTGGTGTCTGAGTGCCCTCTGCAGCTTTTGAGGTGCACATTGATTTAAATGTTCAGATTCAAATTTAAACAGACTCCCAACTCCTTTTTCCTTGCCAACCACTCCCAGACATTACTTTTCTTTCTCTGCTTTGAAGAATAGTGGAAAGTAGGGACCATTGGGAGTGACAGAGGTCAGACATAGTCAGGGCATGGGGCAAGAGAACGGAAGGATGAGTTTTAATTCTCTCCTTAGCCACAAGGATGGGGTTTGTGGCACTGTTATATGGCAAAGGTTGAATTTCACCCTCAAACTATCACACTGAATGGCCAAGTCTAGACCTGGGCAGGACAGAGCTATAGGACAGAGCTTTCCCTTCAACACACAAACAGAGGCTGATTGTGCACTCAATTTACTGGCTGTTTTTTACTTACACCATTTTTCAAATGCAATTGTGTGATAGAACAACTAGCTGGTAGTAGTTGGAAGGTTTAGCAAGTATATTTTATTTTTTTTGTAAGACAATTATCTACATTGAGTAAACATCTACATTAGAAATAGTAGAACAGCTCAAAAGTACCTGCAATATATGTTGCTTACAAAATAATTCAGCAGTCAGTGAAGTGCTCACAGCAGACTTGTGGGGTTTTTTTTTTGTGCTGCCAGAGCAGCCCTACTCCAGGCCTGCTTCTACTAAACAATAGCAACTACAGTTTCAGAATCACAGGGATGAAAGTTCATCTGCCAGTGAGAACACAGCAAATCCAATAGGAACAGGCTCAGGTTTGAGCTGGCCTTAAAGGGACACTGATAATGAGAGGCTTTGAGCATGTAGGGCTTCCCCAAAGGTCAAGGAAAAAGAAATATGAGGGTGTTGGGAGTAGAGAGAAAACTTCTGTGGCCAGTAGAACAAATGGACTTCTGGGCTAATTGAGCTATGCCTCATTGAACTCTACTTTACACCAATTTCTAACTACATAGTTTACTCCAGGATGTGCAGCCCTCAATTCCAGAGACTGAGGAAAATAAAATTTCATGAGCTGTGTAGGATGATGCTTTTCCTACTCTGAGATGTGTCCATAGCATATATATATTTCCTATCCTCCCTCCGCATCACCTCTGGAGTAGAGTTCCCAAAACCCCATTTTTCAGTGGTTTTGTGAGAAACCATCATGAGCTGAAAATGAAAAATCCCAAAAGGGCAGGTTCCCAGCAGCTGTGATATGGGAAGTTTGTCAGCTTTGGGAAGAATTCTGTGATAAAAATGAGGATGGGATCCCTTTAATACCATACCTGCTTTGTCATTTACTGAGTTTGTAATGGGAAACCTAGGTTTAGGTGCCTGCCCTCTGACTGTGGTGGAGAAACTTGCAACTCAGTTTTCCACAGTCATACAGAATAATAGTCCCTGCTCAGAAAAAAAAAGAAAGAAATCTCACATTTTCCTAGCCAACAGCCCCACTGCACTTTCTCCAGTGTTCCTGAGTTCTCCTCCCTTTGAGTCAATCTAATTTATGTATTTTTATCAGTATTAAAAGCCAATATACATTAAAGATTCACTCTTTCCTGCAGCATAGACTGTCAATCACCTGGCAAGGAGATATCAGCACCATCGTTAACTAAACAGCAAAATGTTACATCTTTTTCACTGACTATGTGAAAAATAAGAAGCCTTTGGGTAAACCTTGACAATATCGCCTCAACACAACATTTGTGTAAAGAAATGGATCAATTAGAGAACTGGGTGAAAAAATGCACACAGCAGTTTATTATAAAATATTTACAGTGTAATTGCAGCAGATCAGGTACACAGCAGAAATCTTATCCAACTTTTGCCCTTCCATATTGGCTTTGGACACTTCCTTCAGCAGCAGCGGGTTATTTGCAGCTGTTGAGCTGCTGGTTGATCTGGGTCACAGCCCTGCTGGGGAAACAGAGTAGGGTTTGGATACAGATTAAGTCCTGCTGCAAACTGCGGCACACTCTTGGGAAAGGGGTCTGGCTGCAGCAACCACAATTAAAACCTTTACACTGAGTTGCTTAGGCCAGTGAGGAGCTAAAGGCCTGATTCTGCTGTGCCCCACTGGACAAAAGCACCTCAGTTCTCCCTGTCTTCCTCCCTCCTGTCCTGAATCTCTGTTTTGATGTGGTGGGCCTTATATTGAACCTCATTATGAGCTCTTTGAAGCAAGAACCATGTTTTCCTATAGGTTCATAAAGGACAGAGTATAGCTGAACTTGCAGGGATGTTTCCAATAACAGTTCAGTCATTTAGATAATGTTCTCTCAGAATGACTGAGAGTGATGCCAACCATGTGTTGAGCAATGTTGTCTCTACCAGTAAGTAAGGAACCCAGAGGTCACACGAAGTCAACTACCCAGAAAGCCCACAACAATCAAACTTGGTTTGTTGGTCCAAGGAGGCAAAGATCTGACATCTGCACTATTAATATTGAAAAATAGCCTCCTCCTGTTTTATCTTAGAATGCCTGTGGTCCACTTACGTTGCCACATATCAAAAGGGCAATAAACAGCACAGCTTAGTGATTTTATTACTGCAGTATGTTATGGAGGGAGTTAATAAATAGGTAATAAGATAGGCTACCATTTGTAGTTTTTAGGGTACTGCTACGCGCAAGTCAGAGCAATGGCGACCCAAGAAACATTACTAAACACATTTGCACTTTTTATTGTTGTGCTTACAGGGAGATTTATTTAGGCTTTTTACAAACCTAAAATGGTTGTGATAATTTATGGCCACAAGATATTGCTTATAGAAAAAATTTGAGACTTCTAGGTACAGACTGCCAAAAACTATAAAATCTAGCTCTGAAACCTTGAAGAAAAGAGCAACAGGCTATTCAGTTTGTGTGGAAACCACATCTGTGTGCAATGTACAGTAGAGTACTTTAAAGCTAAATTAGTCCAAGATGAACAACTTGCACAAAAAAAACCTCCAAACACTTCCCCCCCCCACCCCAAAAAAAAAAAACCCCACCCAAAACATTCCTTTCCAAACTTCTGCATCCCATGCTGTATGCCACATTGCAAGGAGTCTGCTTCAGACCCATAAAGTTATTGATTTAATAAATCCACTCTTTAGAAAACCTCCTAATTGGACACCCAAACGCCAAAATGCCTGACTTTCAGCATGCATTACGCCAAGGCAGTAGCCTTTCCCAGTTTTAGGTCAACAACTCTGTTTCTGTCCTTAGCCACACTTTCCATCAATACAAGAAAATCAGTCTCACAATGGGTGGCTGCGGCCTGGGAACTAAGATACAACTTTAGTGAACCATAAATGAGCTAGATTGACAGGACTTTTTAATGACAACATTCTTCAAAACATTTAAATAGTATATAAAAGCTGCATTTCAATTTTGAGCCTCCTAAACAACATCAGCAAAGGGCCAATAAAGATTTATGTCTTCATAACAAAATAAAGTGGTTGTATGTCGTCTTGTCCTGCTACTTGCAGAGACAAGGAGGGAGGTAGATGAGAAAATATTTATTATTCTATTTTGTACTAAGAAAAATAAATAAAATCACAGTTAATCAGATGGACTCTTTATAAATTACAACATGTAATAAGGTATGGCAGACATTGTAGTGAAAAAAAAATCCACCCATTTATTTTTACTCTGGTCAGCAGAGCAGGGACAGTGGAAAACAGAGCATAGGAAAGTATGGCATTCCAACCTCATTCCTACCTTAACAGGCAGGGTGGGGCCCCCTGTTTGCAACTGGCAAAACTCCAGAAATTACCCAACAATATCTGTCTTAGCAGACTCAGCAGGAGATCCTGCAAACAGCTTTCACCCACTGAAAGCCGTAATTTCAGCTTGCCCTGCCAGAACTGGGGTATTTTCAGCATACAACCCAGAAGCACACCAGATAAGCAACCAGCACAATTTTGAAACTCTTCTACTTTACTCTTTATTGAAAAAATGTATCTTTTTCCCTTAGAAAAGGGTATTTTTTTTTTTACAGGGTGGGTGAATGTATGCATGTATACAAAGTGTTTGCTCAGGCACAGCCCTCTCTTCTAAAAGTTTTAGAATTTGTAAATTAACACAAAACCTGCTGAATAAGCTGTTTTTAAAATGAACCTACAAAAAGCAGACTTGACAAGAATTTTAAAAAATCCCAAAACAACATAAATAGATGTGTCAATAGTTACCTCTCCCTAGGTTGTCAAATATTATGAATGCTTAGTTTGAGAATAAGGTGATATGACATCACTTGTGACAGAACCAAATTCCAGGAAGAATAATTGTTGCTTCTGAATATCAGTTATAAGTGGAAATTAGAGCTTTTTTGGTTATATAGGGTACATGATCCACTATAAAACCGCTGTGTTTATGCTTTTTAGACAGCTTTCAGCCATCATAAAAATCTTTCTTAGCTTTCACTGCTTCCAATTTTCAATCTGGCAGATTGCCTATTCTAAAAATAGGTAAGATGTTATAAATCAAAACAGAGAATGTGACTTTTCAGAGCAGAAATGACATGAAGAACCTTACTGTTTACCACAGTGTTTCAGCAAAACATTGTAACGCTTGAACACAAAAAAAAAGTTGTTGTCAATCATAAACTGTAAGTTCATTCCTAGAAATCAGTATTTCCTTGTTTGGAATACAATGTAAATTAAAAGAAAAGATAAAAAGGCAGTGAGTGATCCATACAGACTCTCTCTATCACTAACATATAAAAGAAAAAAAAACCACAGATCATTATCCTTACTAAATTTCATTATCACTTAATTCAGCTAAGTTGCTGAAGTGCCTATATTTTGAAAGGGTAGAAAAAGAAATAAAGTCTTTCCCGGAGGGAATAAAGCAGAGAGCTGTTACATATGAACAAGTAAAAAGTTAAGCATGGTCATGAGATTGTGTGTGCATGTAATTATTTGATGGCTAGTTAATTAAATAAAAAGCCAGCTTTAATCTGTATAGAACCAGATATATTAAACACTTACATAAACTCCAACCAATTTAATTTCAAACTTTTGGGTTTACTGAGCCTGTACTTTGTATCCCTAAGAAATTCAAATGCAAGAAGCACATCTAAACATAGGCCCTTGCTGATCAAAAATTAAACAAACTGTACAATCGTTGTTTGGCAACTCTCTGAGGAAGCAGCTGAAGCTTTAGATAAAATATCATGTCATTTTATTCCTAGTCATGATCACTTTGAAACAGGCAAGGCTCTACTAGGCAAGGTGTGAGCAGCAATAAAAGTGCTGCTTCACTCAGAAAAATTGCTATTTCAGCATAAACTACTAAGCTGTTGAACTCCATGGGTATAGAAATTCCTTCCTCTGGGAAGTAAACAGAAGTCTGGCATGTGGTAAACTCCAATCCAATCCAATCCAATCCAATCCAATCCAATCCAATCCAATCCAATCCAATCCAATCCCAATCCCATCCCATCGAATCCAATGGAGTTGTCCTGGGAAACCCCATGTCATGCTAGCCCCCTGTAGCAGTGATGTGGGCGCTGTGTCCATCCTGTTTGCTCAATGCCAACAGGTTGGGTCAGCTCTGCTTTCCCTGATTGTGTTTTATCAGTAAAACCCCTGTGATCAAGGCTCCTCTGTAAGCACAGAAATTTTAACACCTTGCACAGTGAAATCAGCAGAAAAAATAAGGAAAAAAGCAGAGGCACGCTTTTAATAAAGGTTTGTGTGTCGGTGCCAACAACAACAATGCAGGCCCAGCCCACCAATAGTGCCCCTATGTTACAGAATGGAAACCTCAGCTGGCAGATGCCAGCATTTACACTGCTCTGAGGGGTGGGGACACAGTGCAGGTGGCAGAGATGACAGCTCCCAGCTTCTAGATCCCACAACTTGAAGGACAAAATCAGGGGAACATTGGGCAGGCCCAAGTGCCACAGTGTGGAAGGACGGGGCAGTGCTCAGTTACAGCCTCTCTCCAAGCACTGCAGCACCATTTCCAAGATACCTTCCTATTCTACAGGGCAGTGTAGCCACAATGAAAAGCATTTGGCTGAGGATGCTGCTCAGATGCTCCGGTGGAAGTGTGAATATCTGCCTTTTCCTGTTACTGGATTGCCTCAGGGCCAACCCCTCTGCCAGGATGGTGCTGGTTTTCTGAAGTTTTGGGACTCATAACTGACTCCACATATTTGAAGAGCATGGAAACATGTCTGGGTTGGTTTTTTTTTTCTTCTCTCAGATCTACACTAAAATGTACTAATTTCCTTTCAGTTGCATTACTATGGTCTGTGGTTCTATCATCACAGCTCCTATTGTGACAAAGTTCTGCCTATACTAAGATTTTTTACTGTTGTGAGTGACAGGCACCCACCCAGCTGTACAATCTACTACTCCCTCAGGTGATATAAAACAAACTCCTCAGAGGCTGAAACCAGAAGTCTGCACCCCAAAATGAGCACCAAACCTCAGGCTGTGACACCATCAATACCTTGATGGACCATGGAGCTGATGTTCCCCTCTGACAGCCTTGGGAGGACCTAGGGAGGGAACCCTGTCTGCTCTTGTGTCTGTCTGTGTGGAGATGAGCTTTTTATCATAAAATTTATAAATGTTTACCAGCAATATCTGCTAAATGGCTGTAAATCTCCCTCCAAATTTGCAATAGCAAATTGTCTTGATATTTAAGACAAAATACAAACTGTGGAGGCAAGGAGAAATATAGTAGGCAGAAAGTCTGTTTTCCTTAAATTTTACTTCAGCTTTGGGAACTACAGAATTCCTTCTCAAGCCTCCCAGAGTAACTCCAACTGCTTGCCTGCTTAGACAAAGCTAATGAACACAATTAAAGCTTGAGCTTTACCTCATCCTGGTGCTTGAAAATGTGGAATATGTAAAACTCCCCCAACAAACGCAGGTTCTAGTGCTGAGAAGGTTCAACCTCCTAATCCCACTGCTTTAAAAAAAGAGTTGCTTTGTTTACATGAATTTGGCTTTCAGTGTTTTTCCCCAACAATCTGAACAAATTTAAATCAGTAGAACATTCAGGCAAAGTTAAAGATTTCAGTGCAGAGAAAGCTTGATGTACACCACCTCCGATCATCTTTAAACTGTAAAGGCTGAAGGTTGTTTGGTGAAAAGAAAAAATCACTGCAATAGGTCAAGATTTTCCGGATAATTGAAGTCTCAATAGACTATGCAGCCACACTTGCCCTGTCTGAGGGCAAATGATGCTTGAGTTATCACCAGACACAGTGCAAAACCAAGAGGGATGATAGAGAGGAGGTTGCTGGGCTGTAGCTGAGCAGCAGAGAGATAAAGTGTAGCCAGGACACTTAAATCCAGACAAATAATTTCCAAACTCATAAGGCATAGGTATCCCAGTGTTCTAGGCAGCTAAGGAAACTAGAAATGCAAGCAGAATATATAATTTTCTTGTACTCCAAGAGCAAATGGAGGCACTGAGAGAACGGCAGCTCTTACTGTCACTGACTTCCAAGAAAGGCAGATCCTTATGTCCTGAAGGAGTTGTGCCTTTATTTCTCAGCATAATGTCTGTGCAAATGTGCTCTTCTTCCTTCCCTCCTCCCCCACCCTAGCTTCCCCATGTTCTACGGGCCAAGAAACACCCAGCAGCATGATAAGGGCAAAAGAAGGGGGTGGGGAGACCGAATTACAATGGAAAGCCCCTCCAGACTCCATTCTGTAATCAAATAACTGCAGGTTCTCCTCCAGGCCAGCCCATTTTCCCTCTGGCTGTCAGCTATTCTGCCCTGCAGAAAAGGGCTGGTATTGTGCTCTGCACAGGTGCATAGAAAGGCTCCTAAAGAGAACTCCCAATGAACACAAGGCATAAACAAACTCAAGTGTGGTCTTCTCTTCAAGAAAATAATTCAGCCAATGTGAAACTCCCTGCTTGTAATAAATTAGCTCCTAAGAGTATTCAAAAGCTGACCTCTGACCTCCTCCTGTATTATTCTCATGACCACCAGTGGGAGAGGAGGTCAAGTTGGTCAGTTCTTCTCACCAGCCACTGATGCCTCTTTAGCAAAAGAGGGATGGGGGAGGAGGGAAGAGAGAAAGAAGAAGAGAGGGAGGGTAGACAAATTTGCTTCTCCATTGAAACATGGGCTTAGTAAGTAAACTAGGAGGCTCAAGCCTCTGCCGGCAGGCGACCAATTTTACAACACATTTGTAAGTGTGCTGCTGTCTAAATATCCTGAACATGGGGAAATTCCACACCATGGCTACGGCCAGAGGCTGGCCCTATGCTGCCAGCTGCCGTGGGATCCTGCAACGCCAGAGCACGGAGAGCTGATGGAAAGGCCACAACTGGCAGCTTGCCCTGGCCACCCCACTCAGACACACCGCGCTTCTCTCCTCATTGGAAGCATATGAAGAATGTTGGGGTGCTAAAATTAGAATAATTTGTTAAGGGGCACATTCCACCTACCTGTGGCTGGCACATGTTAAGTTCATTCATACTCATAAGACCTTCCTTGCCAATCTCTTCCGACATTTTTCACTTAGTGGGCAGTAGTTTCCCCAGTAATACAGCATGGTATTGTGTCAGATAGCCTTTGTCAATAAAAGCACAAATTAATTTGCTTCCCATGTCACATGAAGTTTCATAGGAAAACCCTCTTTTGATAGTCTGGATAGTTACAGAACTCCTGGTAAATGGAGTTCTCTGGAAAGTATTCCAACACTCTGTAGCTGGCCAGAACTTGATTTATTTTGCCAGCATATACATCAGGCTGGGCTGTGAAAAGAACCCACTTTTATTTTTATTTGGAGTACAAAAGCTGCTCTGTAGTTTCAGTACCTCCCATTGCCAGGATACTTCTCTGTCACCTCTGCACTTTGCACTGCTGAGAGGAAAGACTGAGACTTTCAGCAGAGGAATAAATGGAATATTTCCCTTGCCAGAATGATATTAATCTCAAAGTCCATTTCATTACCTCTCAGCAAAGAGGAGTGTTTTTTTATCTCTGCATTGATCAGTACATAATACATCTACTTGGCAAATCATCTCCACTGTATCCAAGCTCCTTCCTGTAACTCCATGATAAAGTCTTCTGAGTCACTGCTTTGCAATTACTCTATAAAACTATAAACAAGTGAACATTCCCCCATTAATTAGATCTAAATGGTATAATTCTGTTATATTTTAAATTACAGTAAAGTTAACTGGAGATGAAAGCTGAACACATCAAAGAGAGCAAAAAAGGCAACATACCTTCATGCAGACAGAATGAATATTTTTTTTTCCCTAATATTGTTAAAATCATAGTAAAATTTATAAGGGAAATTATCTTCTTGGGGCAGAAAAAACCCAACCCAGCATGGCATCTTTTAGTTCAGTTTTAAGTTGCACAAGTTTTGTAATGAGTTCACGATGATAAATAATTTTTTTACTCTTGTTTTATACTCTACAGTTCTCCCCAGTTTTGTACAATATCACCGTACAAGACTAATTTATAACCTTTCCTCTTGGGAACTACATGAATTTTTTGATTCAGCTACTAAAGTGTACAATATATACCCTTCTGATGAAATTTCTCTTTTATGAAATTAAAGCTATTTTTTATGTTTTATCTTAGCAAATCAAACAAGTAGATCAAACAACTTGGAATAAAATATTTTAGTCATTCTAACATTTAATACTACATCTATTGTCTATTAACTTTCATGTCTTGATTTCAATTTCTGTCTGTTTGGAAACAATGCAAGAATAAAAATAGATGCTTTTGACTCTGACACAAGACTCAGCCCAATCCAAACTGGTGCATTTTCCAAGGGAGCAAAGAAAATCTGATAGAAACATCACACAATTAAGTACTCTAAATGACCCAAGTCTTGATGGCAAGTAATTACTGTGAAAAATAAAACACAAATCACAGTAGAGTCTATAACCACAGAATTTCCTGCTTCACTAAGGCGGCAAATGGTAGGACCTCAGCTGTCAGTTTAATTGCAAGAATCTGAACATTTCAGAATACTACTGCAGCTGAGATAATTATTCCAGGACAGCTAAGTATTCCAGGACAAGGCTTCTGGTGATGTCACAATTACTTAATGACCTGAGTAAAAACAAGCAGCATGATTAGGTCTCACCAGATAATTCACAACCAAACATAATGGGTTGAGCTTGTCTCATGTTATCAAATAATATAGATTCTAAAATTTAATGAAGTCTGACATGCCAAGGTTAGTTCCCTGCTCAATAATTTTACTGTCAGATTTCCTACAGCTTTTCCTCAGGAACACAGGCCCTGAGGATGTTTTCACCATTTTCACTCCCACAGGATGACTACTGGTTCAAGCTAAGGAACTGAAAAATGAGAGAACTGATGCAGAGAGGGCTTGGACCAGGCTGCAAACTACAACACATTTCTCCTACACTTCAACTCCAACCTGAGATACTGAAAGCCTTCAGGATGATGTCTTTCACCAACTGGCACAGCACAGCCGTCAAATTGCTGCACACGAGGCAGCATCTGGAATCATGCACACACTGATGAACTGTAGACTGAATGGGAAAGCTTCTTTGTATTCACCCCTAAAAAACTTACTAGGGAGACATAGTAAATTTCATACAGTTCATGTGGGGATTCCTCCATTGTTTCATGATAATAATCATGAGATCTGTGAGGCCATTAATATCCATTAATGTCACTGTGAGCCAGTGAGTGCTCAAACAGGATTCTCCTCTCACAGGCCACACTGTGGTTTCTGTGGGAGCAGTGTAAGCCTAAAGTCAGGGTGGAACTGAGATGTGTTGTTTAACTTGTTCATCAGTGATTTTAGGAGGGGTTGATGCCTCCTCAGAAGTTCAATGATGGTACAAAGCTGGTAAAAGCAGTGGGTAGCCCCGAGGGCTGTGCAGCCCTTCAGAGAGACTCAGCTTGGAGAGAGGGCAGAGAGGAACAGTCTGACATTCAGCAAGAGCAAATGCAGGTCCTGCACCTGGGCAGGCACAACCCTGGGCACTTGTACAGGCTGGGGGCTGATCTGCTCTGTGAGAGAAGGACCTGGGGATCCTGGTGGACAATGACCTGTCTGTGAGCCAGCAGTGCCCTGGGGGACAAGAAGACCGATGGAATCCTTGGGTGCAACAGGAAGAGCAGTGCCGGCAGGTCAGGGAGTGGTCCTGCCCCTCTGCCAAGCCCTGTGAGGGAGATCCGGAGAGCTGTGTCCAGGTCTGGGATCATCAGTATAGGAGGGACATGGAGTTGCTGGAGTGGGTTCAGTGGAGGCTGCAGAGATGAGGAAGGGACTGGGAAAGGCTGAGGGAGCTGGGGCTGTTCAGCTGAGAGGGGCCCTCAGCTCTGGGTGTCCTTGTCTGCAGGGAGGGCTCAGAGGGGGGGCCCAGGCTCTGCTCTGTGGGGCCCAGCAATGGCACCAGATGAATTGGCAGGAACTGATCCCAGAAGTTCCACCTGGACATGAGGCAGAATTTCTTCCCTGTGCAATGCCCAAGCCCTGAACAGAGACCAGAGAGAGTGTGGAGTCTCCTCACTGGAGACATTCCAGACTTCTCTGGACAGAATCCTGTGCTGTGCTCTGGGATGGCCCTGCTGGAGCAGGGAGATGGGACCAGATGGCACCACTGTGGTCCCTTCCAGCCAGACCCAACCTGGAATTCTGAGATTATGATTACGTGAGGAACTATCCTTACCTCTCTCACTCCAGTTGAAACCTGCTCAGCAAATACTGCCTGATGCATAAAGAAAAAGCAATAGTAGAAATGCAAATAAAATTACATACATTGTCACCCATTAAATTACAAGGTGAAACTGTCGCCCATTCTCACACATGCACATAATGGCATCATCCGTGAATAGATCACATGTCAGAAAAGGAGTCAATTAATAAGAAAATGGTGGTGAAGTGTGCTGATAAATACACAGAAAGTTCAGGTCAGGAAAAGCCAAAGTTCTCTGATATTTATAAGATTTTTGTCAATACAAGTGGAACAAAACTTGCCTACATTGACACAAAGAGCTCTCTGGAAGCTGAGGCCTGAACCTAAAGAGCTGCCAGGCAGCCTCTCCTGCAGCTCAGCACCTTGGGTTTGGGTTCAGAACCTTTGCTCTCTTCAGCTCCACCACCAGCACTTTCCTGCTTTTCAGAGAGTTGATAGCTTTACTAAGTACCTTAAAAAAAAAAAAAGCCTGAAGAATGAAAAAACATCAGATACATTCCTGAATATTTTGAAAACATTTTAAAGTAGTCCTGAATTCAGCCTCAAATTATTCTTTTCTGATAGTGTAGTATTTGGAGGCAGGGGACCAACACCAAAAAACAACACAATAAAAAAGGGGGTACAGTTGAACTGGTTGACATTCAAGCAGAATAAACTCAGCCATGTGAGGTAAGAGGGCCACCATTCCTCTCTAAACTTCACTCAAACATCACAAAGAAATTGGAGCAGCACAAGGGCATTTCACCCCACCTATTCCCCTTGTATTTCTCCCATGTTCAGCATACAACAGATTCGATCTGGGGTCTGGCAGGTGTCAGAAATACAGATGCAAATCTCCAACACCCTGCACTTCCTCTGTCATGTCACAGAAAGTAAAGGGGATGAAAAACTGCTTAGGCACAACTTGCCCAGTTTTGAGGGTCATTTCTACTTGCACACTACACAGATAAATAATTTATTTCAGACAACAGAATTCCTCATGAATCCTTCTATAGATTCATGTTTTCATTACTAAAATAAAAAGTTTTAATGTCTTTTAGTTTCCTTTATGTTAAAATATTTGGTAAATTTAATCTTCATGTGTTTCAGAGACTGCTTAAAAATTCTGAATGGTGTTGCCCCAGAAGTAAAAACTAGTAGAAACAATCTATAAGTTAAATAACTTTCAAAATTTCAATTTACTTTTCATGACAGATGTATGATAATTTGTGCTTTGTGGTTAAATTGCATTAAAAGTATGTTAACTTAATCTGTTTGTAGAAAATAAACTCACACACAAAAAAAAACTCATTCCATTTTTAGATAAACCATAGTAGCTTCAGAAAACTGTTATTTTATGAATTATAGCTGTATGTGATTAATAAGCACATTAAATCGAACCACTGGAAGTTTCCCTATCCTGATAAAATTACTCAACATGCTTTAAAATTGTAGCAAGATTTTTAAAACTTGTTAGATCTGCAGTGTTGGACTCTTATGATTTTAGACAACACAACCTGCTTTTCCCTCCACAATGACACCAATTCAGTGAAAATAGGGAAGTCTACCTGAAAGTGATTCAACACTAAATTTTTTTATACACTCTAGTGTAAAAATAATTTGGATTACATTGATCTAAATCTATATTTTTTTTATCATTTTCAGATTAACTATTTTGGTAGTGATTTTTAAAATGAAGACATGAATATTCAAAACGTCGAGTGATCTATAGAATGAATCCTCATCTCTAACAAATTACTTGCTGAATGCAGCCCAAATCTGGGCATGTTTTTGATTGTCCTGTAGGTGTAAGGGCTTTTTACTCAGTTATCTAAGACAGCAGTGCTGATTACTTAGAGGCTGAGGAGCAGATGTTTTCCAAACCATGAAATTTTGGAAGATTTTTGTTTTAGAATCATCCAAAATTGGAATAAAATCTCAAAAAGTGCAATGAAACACAACTGGAATAAAAAAAAATCCAAATATTCTTTTTATAGTTAACTGAAATACAGTTCAAATCACTTGACAAAAAGATACTCCTAAATTCTTTTAAGTATTAACAGATTAAATGAGCTGTGAAGAAAAAAAAAAAGATAATCTATGAATTAGGTATTCCAGATTTAGGGCTTATGAAATGGGTTAAAAATGAAGGTATTTGCCTGAGTTAAGGCTGCTGTAAGGCATAACTGGGCCATGCCACGTTTCCATAACAAACCCAATGTCTCATGGCTGCTCACTAACAAATGGCAAATGTAATTTAATAAAAATAAAAGCAATGAGTCATTTCTCAAAATGATACATTCACTCTTTTCCAAGAAAAATGAAAGCCTTAACTCCTTCTGAAATCTCCATCATCCTCAGCTTTAGCAGCATGTAAAAATTACATTGTCCTGGGTTTATAAGCAGTTTGCCAACAGCCCCTGCAATAGAGAACCAGGGCAAATATTTTTTGCTTTTAAGTCTCAGGGAAGGCCTGAGCTGTCCTTGTTTATGAATGAGTTTATGATCCAGTGAACTAGAAAACAACTGTGCCGTAACAATCTGAACTAGAAAAGACACAAATGCTCTATTCTGGCTGGCTGTACCCTCTCTCTAATGTTATGCAGTGTTTAACTGCAAATATCTCTGTTACAATTAAGTATAAAAGCTTGTTTATTTTCTGAACTTCATAGGATTGTTTCACTTTCTCCCCCCCCCCCACTAAAGTTGTTCTTTATAGAAGTGTTTGTCGGCAATTGGTTTTGAAAGGGCTCCAGGGGACCCTACTGTGTTAAGCTGTTTTGATATTCTTTTACAGGCGCAGTCTTAAAGTTGTTCTCCCAGATGCATTGTCTTACTAATCTGCTTTATGACGTTCAAAGTCACCATTCAACATTAATTATTCATTGTACAAGTCACAGCTGGGGATGATGCTGAATATGGCAAATCATAAGAGCATGGAAAAACACATTCACAGAGAATCTCCCCCATATTTCTTCAGATCAGAAGGAATAAGAAATAAGAAGGAAAAAAATAAAGAGATAAGATTAGTATTGTACTGTGGAAATCATGCATAAAGATCACTTCCAGGAATACCTGTGGCTTTCCTGACTTAAATTTCCAGTGACCTTAAAATTAACTACAATAGAAAAGAGGCAGGTTATGGGCATTGGCATCCAAGCTAAGGCAGACATAATGAAATCACAAAAAAAATATGAGATATTTAAAATGCATTGATTTACAAAGTCAAAATGCTTGACAGAAGAAAACTATCTGTGAATGAAAATTTGTAGCATGGGAAGAGGGTATAAATATCTCACATCTATAGTAGTCCCTGTATATGTTTTAAATATGTGCAATGTCAATTTTAGAAAGGTTTTTTCTTCTTCTTTAGGCAAGCCAAGACTTGTCACACTTTGACAGTGGCAGTAATGATGTCATCAGCAAAAAATAAGCCTTTTATCAAAGGAGTATTTAGATTTTGGCAAACTTGCATGAGCAAGCTTCTCCAACAGATTCTGCCTGTTCTCTCCTCCACTGTACTCATTCCTTAACTTATTAAGAATTCAAGAACAGTTGAGGCTTTGAAACAGTGCACAGCCAGAGCCAAAAACTCCTACTATGAGTCCAATTATTCTCAGTTCCTTCCATACACATTCTAACAAACATAGCACTTCTCTATGTACAATATACTGGCTTAACCAAACCTTTTTTAATGATAATACCATATTAAAGACCCTCTGTTTTCTTTTCTGGTGACCTATTTTGCAGTTAAAATACAAAATACTTACTGCCTCCACTCAATCACACTTCTGAAATTACTTGGTGTCTCCCGATAGTGCTCCAGCAATTATTTTTATCTGTAGCTGGAATGCTTTTCTTTCCTCTGCATCTTAGCATATTTTGTCTAAACAAATCAAGAAATTAAGGTGATTTCAAAAATGTGGTTTACAAAGTGCAGGTCACTACCAGATGTTATTTAATACTTTCAGGCTGATGCTGTGTGTCCAGAAAAGTGACCCCTGTGCTGATTCTCTTATCAATAATAACTGAGCTGACAAATGGATCTCATTCAACAAGAATATTGAAATTGATGCCTTGATTCTGGCACAAAAGTATTCTTTAGTTTCTTTTCACAAGTGAGTTATATTTTAAAACATTAACAAATTATAAATGTTTACAGTCACACGTGTGTCCCAATAACCATGAGCATTTACAAAACCTTTTTTTTGTTATCAAGTTCACTCTATTTGTCCGTATTAATGATTTTTAACTATCCACCTTATGCTGCCTGTATGTATGTATCATTTTTTAACAATTGAATGCTACAGAACAGAATTTCATTGCAAGCAAAAAGGCAAACAAATTAGCCATATAAATCCATTGCTGAAAGAAACCAATTTTTATTTCCAGGTATTTTTTATGCAGGAATAAAGCATATGAAAACACAGTTTCTCTGAGTGGACAGAGAGTAATAGTTTTAAAGAATTAAAATCATTTAGAATGTGAAAAATTATGTCTTTTGATATCATTGCAAATAATTTTTAAAAATCTACATTTTTAGCTTTTGCATAATTTCATCAACATAGTTAATTTTGACTGTAAATTAAAACCCCTTGAAATATACATACACTTTCCAAATTCTGTCTAGGAGGTATGTAGATAGGCTGACAGAGAGCAAATTTGGGATACCAGCTATCCATTTTCCTGGATTTCTTTTCCTGTTTAGAGTTCTGTTAGAATCAGTGCCATCTCTGTTCTTCTCAACAAGAAAATCAAGCTTGCAATTTGAACAAATACACTGGCTGCACCAGCCTGTACTGGCAGGCAAATGCCACTGATGGCTCTCAAGTGCAGGACAATGACAAAAACTTCATTTCAGAGACCACATCTCTGCCTGCAGGCCTCCCGCTGCTTTTCACTCCCCAGCTTTAACAAAATCCATGCCTCCTTCATTCCCAGAATTACACATCAGCCTGGGGATAGCTCCTGGCCCTCCAGCACCGAGGATCAGATTCTCTGACAATAAATCGGGAAGGAAAAAGGAAGCATTAAGGTTTAGCCTGGTTTTGTTGAGAATCTCTGCTCATACAGTCCCTCACTAAAAGTGTTTCATTAAAAAAAAAAAAAGTTTGCAAAACTTTATGCATTTTTGTTCATTTGGAGTTTATACCAGACTATGCCATGACCAATGTGCAACTTAACCTTTCAAGTTCGGTGGTCTAGTTTTCCCTTTGATTTCTGTTGATATAAAAGTCATTAAGTGTCTGACTTCAAAGAACAGCCAGTGTGGATATTTGTTGTTCAACATGGTGGTCTCTGCTTAAATGGGCTGTTTCTTTTGTGTTTCTGTTTTTTCTGTAGTTGACTTACTGTATTAACATTCTGTTCTTAGCCTCCCTGGCTCACCGTTCATTCTTACAAAAAATTATACAGCCTTGTATAAATTACTCTGGCAGCAAAGTGTAACATATCCTCTAAATATTTTCCATTTTTGCCAAAATGTAAAATCACAGTGTTTCCACAATTATTTGTAGTCACATCAAGCACTATTTTGAGAACTTGCCCATAATTAAGACATTATAGCTGCACAAGCAATTCTTCTCTCAAGCTTCAGAAGAAATGGGAAACACATAAGAAGGTTAATTTCCTTTCTAAATTTTACACCAGGGACTACCTCTCTAGAAATCAAAAGTGGCTCAGTTATTCTCCAGTCAGATGCAATTATATTTCTACCATGGTGATTTTCTTCTGTATTTATCTTCCTCATATTAATTGCATTTAGGGCATGCATTTCTAAAATAATGTTACCTTGAGCAAAGCAAGGAGGAAAAAGGCAGAAGCAACTCACTTGCAAAGGCTGAGGTACGAACCAGCTCCTCAGAGTGCTGGATTAATTTCGAGCAGCTGATCCAGTGTGTGAAGCACTGACAGCTCGTGCCCACAGCACTCTGCAACTTAATAGAGATGTATTAATTTATGCTGGTTGAGAATCTGGGACAGATTTTTCGATCAACAAACATGCAACAAGAAGCAACTCTTCTGCAGTAATTCTGCATGGAACACTCTGACATGTGTTCAGGCTGGGGATGGCTCATAATTATAAATATGGATTTTAAATATGATTTCTCATGGCACCCTGAAGCCATGCATGGAGATAAAGCACACCCAGAGCACAACCTGCATCAAGTACTGGGGTCACAGTTTAGAAATGACATCATGATGCTGCACTGCAACCAGAGTGTGTTTTATCAGAGCTCCATCTCAAACATCATTCCTAAGAGATAGTCCAAAATTCCTGTGGCATTACTGGAGATCCAGGACAGATTCCTGATCCTGTTGGTGCTTGTTTTCCCACCATACATACACAGCACTCTGTTGGAAAGCTGGCAGCAATGTACAATCATCCACACTGAAAGTCTGACTGGATAATGCCACTTGTTCTGACTGCAAATTTCTGAGATGCTTATGCTGAGGAATATCAGCTTTTTCACAATTCTCACCAGAAAAACACCATAATCCCACAAAATCCCATAGATCTTCTGGAAAAGAAGGAGACAGGAGTTTCAAAAAGTTGAAGATGAGGCAAACCTTTTTCCAGTTTATCCCACTTGTGAGCACACATTCTATTGCTGAGGAAAGACCCAGAATACTTCACTGGAGAGTTTGGAGGATGCTGCAGTGCAAAGAATTTGGCAAAACCTTCTCTTCCCTATCCCACCTGGGTGTCCAGCACAGCTATTTCCCAGCTGTGACAGGTTCTTGCTGGCCTTGCCCCTACAGCTCCTCCTGCCTGCTGCTGGCGCGGGAAGCAACAGGAAAAACAGGTATGGCCACGGTGCAGCTGAACTGTGCACAAAATGCTTAGGCTTTTGGCATAGGGGCAAAGTCAGATAGAAGGGCTCCAGCAGGATTTCAAGGACTCCAGTAGGATATGAAAGCAGTGTTTGGTGCTGCCTATATTTTTAGAAGTATTGGCAGATTTCAGCAGAGAAAACAAAAGAGAAGAGTAAAGCAAGTACAGCAAAGGCCAGCATTCCATGTCACTGCAGCACCCGTGGGGGCATGGGGGCTATTGTTTTATAAATGAATTTTGAATTTTCCGTGAGACAAGGAATCTGAAGGGCCACATGAAAAGAAAAAAAATGCTCTTTGTGGGCTGGTATGGGCCTGTCTGGCAGGAATATTACTGGGATAATGTAGGACAAGTGGAGACCAGGATAGGGCAAAGATTGACCGGTGCAGTTGCTTTTACTGCAGCAGTTTAGACTGATTTACACACAGAATGAAAAGATACAGGCCCACCTGGGAGAGTCAGAAAGGAAGGCAACTGCCTTATGATTTTATTTTATATACACTGCTGAATGGCTGTCTCCTCACAGCGAGGAAAAAACAGGGAAGAAACCAGAAAGGAACACAAACAAAATTGTGCATTGGAAATAAATATGGCCCTGTATCACCGTACAGTACACATCCCCTCTTTATGCACCAGATTCTGTCTGCAAAATATAATGGCATCAACAGTCTCTTCTGTAAAATGTTTTGAGATCTACCAAAAAAAAAAACCAAAAAACAAAAAACAACAAACCAGCAACCCCCCTTTCCCTCCCCCACCCAAACCAAAAAGTTTACCACCACCAAAAATTAATTTCTTCATTTGAGCATCATGAGAATCGTGGTTGTATTCCTGGCAGTATCACACTGAGCAGTCTTTGCAGCTGGTTACGATGTTGTGATTCTACCAGGTCAAAGTGGACTAAAATAACAACTTGCTTTTTGCACAGCTTTTTTGGTTTTTTTTTCACCAATAGATCTCAAAACACTTTACAGAGGAAACTGTAATGGAGATAACATCACCTGACTCTTCACACACTCAGACTAAGCAAAAAATTGGTATCAAACTAAGGAAAAGAACCCAGAAACTGAGAGTCCTTTTTTTGTACTCTAACCAGGAAAGGAAATACTTTTCAAATAGAAAATTAACCTGACTTTTTCCCTACTCCCCTTTAGAAAACAAGGCAGTAAAACAAACTCATGTTTAGACAGGGGAACTTTTATCTGCTCCAAGTCCGTTTTACAAGCAGTATTTGCTATCTGCAACAGATCCAGAAAAAGATAATACTCTACATCATGGCCTGTACTGCTTTTATTGTTTGCTGAATTTTAAATGCCATATCTGCATGCACAATAGCACAATAGAGAAGAAGAAAAACAGATTGAAATTTAGACAGGTGAAGAGAATTGCTTCATACTACCCATACAGAGAAGGGAACATTAGCAATAAACACAAGGTGGAAACACAAATTAACATTCCAGTGGAGACATCCCTTAAATGTGAAATGCTGTGGTCTCTGTAGAGCATTTGGGTGATCTATCACATGAATAAATGCAGAGATTTTACACATATGTGCAGGTAAACCTATACCCTTCACTCCAACGGACAAACATTCTCATCTCTGGCCTTTGGAAACAAGAGATAAAGGAAAACTGGGGTCTTGTTTTTCTTGCACACCTCTCTGCCACTGTCATTTCACTAGAATGATCGACATTCTAGTGTCGAAATACAGAAAATACACTCTAGGATCAAAACCTTCCCTTCCCCCACTCCTTTTTTTTTTTTTTTGTTTTCCTGCGAGAGACTTTTTATCAGTTTGTACAAAATTGTACGAAATTAGTTGGTTTATTGAGTAATAGCACAACTGTTTGAATTATTGAAGGAACAAACAAACACATCCAGTCTGCTAATTTTACTTGCAGTTTTTGAAGTGACATAATGCAGCTCATTTTTAAAGCTTTCTTGGAAAAACAGCAATTTCCTGTGTTTATTTTGTCTTCTTATTTCAGAAAACTCTCATTTGTGGCAGCAGACATGATCTACACGATAGAAAGTTTTTTATCAACAGGAGTTTTTCACTGTTATGGTCAATGGAGAAATAAAACCCTTTTGGTATCACTGCCTTCATAGATTTTTAAAGAAATATTATCACAGGCCTTTCAAATTATTGTCATTCATGGTTTCAAAAGAGAATAATCTCAATGTTTAATTCCTAGGACCATTACATAACAGCTTATGATCTACTTTATGCCTTAAATTATGCCTTTAACTTGATCCATTTTATTTTGCTGAGCAGAATGGAAACTCATCTGGTATTTGTTATCTTGCAAGAACTGTGACAGTCTGTAGTATGGCTTTTCTATGTTTTTAAATTACAATAACAGTGAGAATAGAACTTTTACATGCTCATCTTGTTAAAAAAAAAATTAATGGACAGCATTAAGCAAGTGGAAGAGACTGTAAGACATTCAGTGTGCTTTTTTACTGCTTTGACTTTAAGTCAAAACATGCATGTTTATAAATGAAACAGCTAATTTTTTAATGGACTTTGGGCTGACGGTACAGCCATCCTATCGTAAAAAGACATTTTGGTGACATATTTTAAAGAAACTGCAAAAATCAAGTTGCAAGCAATGGGGAAGAAAGAAAGTTGGGGACTGTAGATATTGAAGTCCCCATAAAGTTGCATGAGTTTGCTGAAAGCACAATTTTGTGACAAAGTATGGAAGAAGAGAAAAAGAAATAGCCTCAGTACAAGGTTGTTCTCCCGTAAGAAACATACCAAAAAAACCCTTCAGCCACACTATGAATCATGAAACACAGAATCACAGAATACCACGAGCTGGAAGGGACATTTTCTCTTTTCCTACTCTGTGTTATATGAACCCTACCAATACTGAAAGAGTGCAACAGACCAGTAAATTGCTCATATTTAGAACATAACCTAGTTTTATAACACAAGGAGGCCTGTGCTTGCACCCTTCTCAGACAGACCCACCATCCCAGTTATTTCTCTTTCCCATACATATACACTCACTGAAAAGAGCCTTACTATGAAAATCCTCAAGTGTCTGAAGTTTTTTTTTTTTTTCAAAATCCACATGAGTTTGGAAGAGAAAATGCTCATAACCACATAATTTGAAGAGGTAAGACAAATGCATAAAAGAAGCTTTCCTATGTTTATTTGCCACTAGCAAGAAACCAGAAATAGAGATTCTACACCCAAAACTCCAATTCCCACAAGAAACTTCACATTTTTTTCCCTTTTTTGTTTGTAAAGTTAACTTGAGTGTCACCTACTGAAGCAAAACCAATTAGTTTTTTGCGGAGATCAGGCAACATAAATATGCAGATGCGGCACTTGCCACCCACAGACTCCTGACACACATACAGGTAAACTCTCACCAAACCAGTATCTCCTGGTCAGGGAGCACCACAGTGCTGACAGGTTTACAGTAAAGAACAAAGTCCACAAGCACTACATAAAGCCTGCCAGGAAAATGGGGTCACATTCTAAGAATAAAGTCTCTGAGTAAGAAGATTCTCCTTTGATAGAATACTTCTTATTCTAAGGCCTTCCAATGCCTATGGTTTCTGTGATGGTTAAATAGAGAGCATAATTTACTTCACAGACTGTTTGGCTCCCTGCATTATGAACAGACTCATATCTAGCTCCTGACCATTTTTTCAGGGAAGTTCATTCTCCTATTTCTGGGGAAAATGCAAGGAAGTAATTTTGCAATGCAAGCCTAGAATTATTTACCATTGTGGGGCTGCGGAGTCAAATTATTTCCTCCACATATTCTCTGTGGAAGTCTCTCCTGTTCCCACAGCTTTGTGCCCTCTCCTCAGAGAAGCACTCCTGGGGGACACTGGGAACACTGCTTCCACACAAAGGCAGCAGTTTCAGAATTAAGTCAAATGCTAACTTTGCCATGAAAGCTTTACCAATCTTCAGACACCAATACATTCTGAAAAACTGCATGCAAACACCTTAATGTGCTTGAGACCTCTTGAAAGCCATCCCACCATAACACAAGGAAAATCTTATGCTTAGGAAAAAACAAAAAGAGTAAGAAATACACACACACTTTTTCAAATCAAAGCAATAATTTGAGTTTACACACAGACACACCGAACTACAGCAAATACAAACTGGTGGTGACAGTGATTGGATGACTGGTGAAATGTGGGTGCTGGAGTGATTTGTTCTTTAAAGATAAGTTAACACTGCACAATGTTTGCTAATAGCTTCTTCTTCTAGACTCATGTAATGCCTCTGGTTTTAATATCAGCAATCTGTACTAAACTCAAAATGTATCAAAGCTGCACATCTTAAGATACAGGAAAAAAAATCTATTATGGAAGTGATCACCACCTCAATGTCCTTTGTGCCTTATAAGAAACACAGATGTCTGTCACTAGAAAGACAGCCAAGCTATAACATTTTCGTTGCTGATGAAAAGAAGGAAACCATTTTCTGCAGTCACATTAGAAAATATTGAATCAGATACCTTTAAAACACCTTTGAAAACTGGATTTGTCTTAATTTATATTTGCAAGGGGTAAAAGAAAGAAATAATAAAAGTTCGGCTACCTTTTGGACTTCTACTTACATGAACAGAGATCGTTCCTGCCTATGGCTTATTAGCCTAAAAGTTGTTGGAATTTCAGGGCAGAGGTGGGAGAAAGAGGAATCCTATCACTGCAAAGCTCGATGGACTCGAACTAAAAGTAAACTCATCTCTCCATTTTCCCTGAAACTGCTTTTTGCTTTTGTTTGTTTGTTCTGGATTATATCAGTCTCTTTTTCATGCTGGTGAATCATGATTCTGTCACAGCTGATTCCATTTATCTATCTTGGGAGAAAACAAAAGCTAAAAATAACCCCTTTGGGGTTTCTGGTGGATTTGCATGAGAAGGGACTGAATATGTTCATTCCAAGCTTGTGTGTCAAAGTTTGGCTTTATCTTTGCCAGGGTTGATTTAACAAGTACCAGTTAGGAAAAAAAAAAAAAAGAAAGAAAAAGAAAAGTAAAATAAAGCTTTTTGCTGTCCATAAAATTCCAAGTTGGCTAAAATTTAACAACATCTGTGGCAAATAAAAAAGAAAACTTTTTACCATCCAAGTCAGTACAAGAGTATTTTATTTGCAAGTGGGAGCTTTTACTCAAAAGCAATTTGCCATTTCTTGTAATGAATAGCAAAGAAATGCACAGGTTCTGAGAGGCTGGAGTATTTGTATTTAAAAGGCTTTTTTTTTCCTACTTTGAAAGATTTTAACTGTGTAAAAATAGTCATTAAATTTGGAAGATCATCACAACCAATAATCCAACTCAAAGTGAGAGGAGCATTTGTTCTGTGCTAGGCTGGAAATCTTGCAGGAACATTTATTTCTGTGACCTCCAGTTGTTCTTCCTCCCATGTGTGTCAGATTCTACCCCATCTTATGGGAACTTCATAAGGATGGTTAAAGTGAAAAGAACAAAGGACTTTAATAATACCAAATAACAGTTTCTGTAAAAGGAAAAGAAAGCATCAACATGACTGAAAATATTTTTTTTAAAGTGTAGATTTTAAAATGTTTTCAGGAAATGCAGTAGGAAGATGTAACATTATAGAAATGGTGCTATGCTTAAAATGACAGTTTATTTTTTTTTTCCTAAGCTTAACAACAAGTGACATACATGAGCACTTGCCAGGAGAAAGTAGTCTAACTCTAAGGAGTCCACCAAGAAACACATATTGCCTCACAGAAAAACAGTCCAGAAGTAAGAGATACATTTTTAGGAGTCATTAAAAGGTGGTATTTATAAAAGAGAATGCCATGATGAAGACTATACCTCAATTATGATACTACGGAAAGTTGTCAGATTTGTTTTCCCTCTATTTCCAGATCTTTCAAAAAATCCAGGTTGAAAATGACAGGCAATGGAGGGCAGCAAATCAAGAATACCAAGCGAGACCTTAGGAAAATGTCCCAGGGTGGGAGCACTTGGAGTTCTCCAAATTAAATCCCCAGAGTTCTCTGAATGCATCTAAAGGCCGTGTCATGAAGTGTGAAGGGATTTCTGCAAACAAGATTCACCAGACAACAGAAAGTTCCTTCTGTTAGTCACTTGGCAGAGCTGCCCATGAAAGCACCACATTCCAGGCTCCTTAGGCTGTCTGAGCTGAAAGCGTCTGAGTTCATGAACTCCAGTGAGTCTCCCATGGCCACTCCCAGCACACTTCTCCTGATGGGGCCACACTGAGATTTTCCAAGTGTTCCAAATCTCACCTCGAGGTGACTGTGGGCTTCTCCCTGTTCTTCCTGCCACCCCAGGAACCCAACTGCTCTGTCCAGTCTTATCTGTTACAAAATGGGAAGCAGTGGCTTTTCCAGAGTTTCACTGAACATGGATACAGTGGGGATGCAATGACTGCAGCTTCACCACGCTATGGCTGTTCAGCTGCAAGCCTCTGTGTATTACCAGATATGAAATTATTAGCAGAGGAAGAGGAAGAACAAGGTGTTACCTTGGAGGGACAATTCTAGCAAAATGTTCATGGAATGTGTAATTTTTATGAACATGTCCAGGTCACTTTTACACAGATTTGAAGTGTACTTGTTTAGCCAAGGAAAAAAAATATATGCAATTTTCCATACTGTTTCTTCAGACATGTTTGCTGTGGGCGAAGAAAAATATTTGCTGTTGCATTACTGAACAGAACGAGGCAAAATAGGGTCTTACTACATTTCCCCTTATGAATCAGCAATAAGACTCATTTACAAACCTATTCTGCAAAATCTGTAAAAAGCCACTGAAAGCAGGAAACATTTGTTTTTACTTCCAAAGGTCTAGTTAAGATAGAAACGCTAATACTCAGAAGTTTTCTTTCCAAATAATCCTACCTTATCTTTGTGTTTAGTGTGGCCCTACAGTCCTGCCATTCTTCAGCATGCACCCATATTTTAGCTGGAAACTTGTACCGAAGCTCTGTGGAGGAGTTGTAGAGGAACATATTCAGACTTTAGGGTTTGGAACAAACACATCAAGTTCTGCCACAGTCATCACATCAGAAGCACAACTCTCCCATCCTAACACTGCATTCAGTTTTCAAAATTAAAAATGTCTTCATCACTTACACACACAAATTCTAATTAGCAGCAAAAGCAAAGCCTGACACAGTGACACATTTCCATGCCAACAGCTCTGCATATTTGGGAAGTGCACAATTCAATCAGTGAATACAGGATTTTCCCTTGCAAGAAACAGAATTTTCCTCTGTTGTGTTGGTCATAGCCAGTGCAACATGCCATCATTAAAATAATCCCAAATGTCCTGGGATTTTTTGTCCCTGGAGAATGACACAGGTGGGACTGGAGAATTTACTGTTGTTGGGGTATAGTAGGGAGTACAGGGGGAAAAAAAAAGGTTTTATTTCTATCTGACCTCTAAAAATACCTATTTACTGCATGAGTAATGGCTTCTTCTTCCACTCCTGAAATCACCAGCATCCAAAAAAATGAGTGCTTGTCATCTTGCAGCCTCTATCCCAGTGGGAAGAGCTGGCACAAAGAAAGCAGTAACGGCCAGGTGGCAAGTCCAAGTGGGCCATGAAAAAAGTGGGGAACTGCCCAGACCTTTTAAGATCCAAAAAAACAGTGGCAGAGCAAAATCCATCTTAAAGCTGTGTAGACAATACAAAGGAATTCAAGGCAGGAATTTCTGAGGCAGGACCGAAGTTGCCGTAGAAAAAACACCTCTGCCATTACTGCTGAAAAGGAGAGGTGTGGGGAAAGAGGAATATTTTAAGTCTAATAATTATATGAAACTCAGTGCATTGGTGAATGATCTCCTCCCTAACTCCTGCCCCTCCTACTGCCCACACTTTGTCCTGTAGCCTGGCTCACTGTCCAATCAATTCTGGCACATCCCTGTTTCTTCATGCTGCCTTTTAACTGGGTTTCTATTTTGGCCAAATGTCTGATTTAACACTGTGCAATGGGACTTTTTCATTCTGATCCTCTCTCTTTAAAGGACCATAGCTGGTGAATTTATGAAATGGTCTTGTTCTCCTGGAGAGATAAATCTGACACAGGACACTGTAGCTAAGTGTATTATTTTGTTACTCCTTTGTCTGCCACTCCTGGGGTGGATATAAAGGTATTTCCCTTGAATTCTGCATTGTACATAAACATCTGCTGATGCTGGAGTGAAAACACATTAAGATGCTTTGGGATACATACTTCAAATACAACTGCTTATTTTCACATTACTGTCCTGAAACAGAACTTTATAAATAAGGAATAGGAAAATCTCTCAGACTGAAGTCCACAACCTCAGTGTGTCATCTCAGTATCATCCATTACTGTGACCTAGCTACAGACAGACAAACAGATGTCCATACATAAAGTGAAAGAAGAGAGCCAAAAAGGTTTAAAAATTAGAAGTTAAGAAGAGTAGCTCCATAAAACTGGGAAGCCTACATGGGAAAAAAAGTCCTTATTTTCAGAATAAGTAATTGTCCCAAGATAATTATGGATTTATTTTCAACTTTAATACTCTCAGCCACTTCTATGAGGTGGTATTTTTGAAGGTATTTAACCAGATAAGTGATCTGTATAATATCTAGTGCTGAGAAAGGAGAAAAGTAGAAGTAGAGACGCAGCATGACAGAGGGAAGAACCAGACAAACATTTTGGAGGCAGCACAGTCTTAGATCACTTCAAATTGATTGTGAAACCACAACACTGAGAACAAGAAACAGTCAGGATTTCTGTAATACATCAGTGAGATATCAGAGAAAGGATCTGGTAAAACAAAGTGAATCACTTAGTGAGAAGCATCTACTCTCAGCTTTGAGAGAGTCTTAATTGCAGGTTGTTGGTTTAAATATTGCTTCTACTTTTTGAAGTGATTTTTTTTTTTTAATAACTGCATCAAAATTCCAACAATTCAAGAGCTTTTGGAGACTCCCCAGTGAGACATGTCTTTTACTGACAGGAACCAGTTTTCTTGAGCCACACCTTTCACAAAACTAGACCTTGAGTAAGCTTCATGCATCAATTTTTCTTCTGAAGGATAAAAGGAAATGAAAAGACTCCTTCTGATTCATCATTCTCATGGGAGTTCTGTAAGAAACCTGGGTTAGTTCACATAAACCAAACAAACATCCCCCACAAAAGTAAAATAGGCACATCTGTGGCTTTTCATTATTAATTGTCCGAAGTGACCTAATTTTCAAATTTATTTACTATAATTCACCTGTAATTGCATTTCCTACTCCTTTTGTTTATTGAGACTCAATTGTTAAATAAAAATCCCATAGAAAGAGGAAGCTTCTGCTCCAAAGGCAAATTGTTATTGTTGTATTTCTAAAAGCATTTGATGTGACCATAGAATGAGCACAGTAAGTTTGGCCACAGGTAGAGCAGAAACATTAACCCCTGTGACAGACTTGCAAGAATTTACATTCTCCTTTTAGCAAGTGAAGGTAGGTTTACAGCAAAACTAGAAGTCTCACTGATTAGCTCAGGTTTTTTTTCTTTAAGGAACTTAAAGAACTAAGCAAAGATACAGAATGCCTATAAGAGCATTTCTTCATATAGGAAAAGAAAAACAGCACAACACTCCCCTACTGAGTGAAATTTCCAGTCAGGTGGCCATATGTTCCTTTAGTTCACAAAATTCCCATCTCATTTTTGCTGGCAAATCAACAACAAAATTCTGCTCTTCTGTGGTCATTCACTTGAATTTTTGCCAATTAGTCCAAGCATTTTTCCCCCCCAAAAGAAAACACCTCATCGGCATCATTTACTACTCCCCCTGGAAAGACTTTCAGCACAATATTGCAGGCATACTTTTGATAACTGTGCTTTTGGAAAGCAGCATTCTCTGAAGCAGTCAGACTATAAAAGATTTACTGTTCTATAGATGGGGTTACTGACTAAGAACAGACAGGCATCAACAGGAAGTTGAAGATAAATGGTCAATTCTTGTCTTTATAATCATAAAAGTTTTTACTGTCTATAGGTACAAGTCTGGATAAATGCTGTCATTTAGCCTTGTAACTCTCAGCACCACAACATTTTTTAATACATCAGCATTTCAAAGTTCTCTTGACTTTGATCTACAAACCGAAAACTAGAAAAATTTTATAGCACTTTTTCATGCTAGACTTCTTGTCTTCTTGCCTCACACTAACAATTCCTTTAGAAAGCAGGGTTAAATTTTGCCTACATCAAACATTCTTGTAGATGATTGATATCAAAGAAAATAAAAGTCATGTTATTTTTTAAAAAATAAAATTGTAACAGCCCTAAAACAGTGATTAATACCAGAACAATTTTTACCATCCTTTGCTGTTAAAGACACTTTGCTCCATAGATCCTTTGCAAAATTGCTTGTGCAAAAGAGGAATGAAGATGGGATTTTGCAGAAATGCAGTTTGGCAGAACATTAAAACAAACATGGCATGCATTAAATAGTGATCAAGCCCTGTGTTTATATTTCCATAATAATATGAAGGAAATGAAGATAAGGTCTGTTAGTTTGTTACTCAAAACTAAGGGGTGAATTTTAAGACAGGGAAGACTAAACTTGACTATCAGAATATCTCAGTGATAGAAATATATATATTCACAGATCTTCTCCTCAGCATCTTCAGGGGTTACAAAGCAGAGATATTCCAATAATACCAAGGAGAAATTACAAGACCCAAAGCCTGTTTCCTATTTGTGATTTGGACTTTGTGGGTTGTGTCTGATCAAAAGGGTGTTCTCCCACAGGCTGCAGTGCTGTGTTCCCAATCCCACACGACCAGAGATCCTGCCTAACAGTGACTGCTACAAGACAGCTCCTGGGTTGCAGCTCAGCCCTCAGCACAAGCTCATTTGTAAACACCAGGATATAGCCCATTTAATAATTTGGGTTTAGAGAACCCATGAAGAAAGTTAATCCACTGTACTAGGAGAATGAGGCAGCCTAAAGTCCAATGCCCCAGAGTTCCTCAGATTTCTCCATTGACTTCCACTGCTTCAGCAGCACGACTGCAAATTTCTCCTGCCTGAGCACAGCTGGGTGGTAGCCCAAGGCAGGCCAGCTGTGTTTAAACAAAAGAACTCAACTGAGAGCTAACAATGTAAACCAAAAGACCTTGGACCTAAGTTGCTTTCTTCACTTTCTTACCCCCCAATAGACTAAGGCAGTTTAAAACAGGCTGCTAAGGAAGCCATGGCCACAAGTGGGAAGAATATTTCTTTAATTAAGATGGGGTCACCCACTTGAATTGTCAGACAATTCTACACTATATTTTCACTGCCCAAACAAGAATACTGAAACCAAAGTACAGGCTGAAACCCACTGCCCAGGGGAAGTACAGCTGTTGACAAACTTTGATACTGACATTTGCCTTGCCCAGATAGCGCTAAAAGGAAAAAAAAAAAAAAAAGGAGAGGAGAAGCAGTGATGGGAACAGTGATGTCATGAATAGCAGTTCTACAATAAGCTCATGCCCCTTCTATTTGTGAAATAGATAAGCACTTTCTGAACAAGGAACAGGCAAAAATAAGATTAAATAACCTCCAGCTCTTAACTCATGCATTAAAGTGTCACAATGCGGAAACCGGAGTTTTTTGAAATTTTCATTATTAGTGCTCTGCAGATACAGCTGAAAAGGGAGGATGACTGTCTGATAATATGAGGGGTGTTTTTTTCTCAGTTGCTATAATTTTGTTGTATAATACTTTTCTGAGATAAATACTGAATTGATAAAATAAGGGCATATATTTTGCCTTTGTATTTCCAGTTTACTTGCAGAGGCCTGAGATATGGGCTGTGGCAAAATCTTTAATCCAAATATCAGAAGTAAGGGTCATATTTTGAGCACTAGAGGACTCAAAAAGCTTTACAATATGCTTATGAAAATACCAGAGTAATTTTTAAAAAGTTTTACATTAATCTGTGGGATATTTGCTTCTTGTATCAATTAAACCAGCTGGTAATATCTACTAAACTGTGGCTTAGTGTTTATCTGCTGAGAGGGAAGAAATCTGGCCTTGTGAACAAATACTGAAATTTTATTTTACTCTAGGCCACCCACAGTGTTTACTCATCACACACAGAGACTTGCTGTAAAGTAAGGGAGAGGATAATTCTGACTTGATTTTCAGGGTTTAATACTATGCGTAAGTGATAAAATTAAATTTAGACTCTGAGCAAATATGCAGGGGTTCAAGTACACCGGTTGGTTAAGAGCTTTCACAACCAGGTGTAATAAATACGTAGTATAAGTACGTTGTACTTATACTAAGTATTGGCTTTTCACAAGTGTCAGAATGGATATCATATATATAATGTTAATCCTTATAGAAGTACCTTTAGTTATAAAAACATAATGATTACCAAATGCTTTTTTTCTTTGTTCTAACTTAGGTGCAGTTGAAAAATAACTGTGTTAAAATGTGTCTAACGTCAAATTAGCCACCTACTTAGTTAGATAACCACGAATGTGACAAGCACTGACCACAGGATATCCCTATCAACAACAAACATCTGTTGGAAGCTGATGGACAAAGGAAGATACTGAACTTCCCAAAAGAACTACACATGCTCTTAAAAGGTGGACCCAAGGAGGAGCCATGCTAACAAATTCCCAGAACATGTAAAATAGTTTGGGGAAAAAAGTTTGAATATGTATGATCTTCTATGAATACACAATAGGCTGATGCAATGTGAAATGTATATAAAGAAAGTCTCTGACCACACCAAAGGTGCTCTTGGCTCAGTGCCAAGGGTACCCAGCGTCCTGGGCATTGTGACCTTTTGCTCTATTTTGTCCCTTATTTTCTTTTATTAAAAACCTTTAAATTTCAACAGGAGACTGGACCTCATTTTTCACACAGGCAAATAAACAACAAAAGAAATCTAAAAAGGTGTAATGTAACATGACAGGAAAGACAGAGCTCTGTAAGCAAGAGTACAAACACATTTCACTGAAATCCAATAGCTACCTATGTGGTTATAGCTCTAAACCTACATGTTTCTGTCTCTAAACCTCTGTTTAATCACCTAATGCAGGGCTGACTGTAAATTGGAAGGGAATGGGATACCTCCATTATCCTATATCCTGGTTATCGATTACATTCAGCAGGAAGCTGCTGCAAGGCTGCTGGGGAAATGTGTGGATGACGAAAGATAAAGATTTATCTCCAAGGTCTGCAGATGCTAGACATTCTTCCTGGAAATATTCTAAGTTACATTCTAAGACACAAACTCAGATTCTTGACCAGCTAGAGGCAAAACTCAGATGCTTGAGCATTGAAATAGAAGTCAGAGCTCAATCAAGTCTCCTCAGTACAGAGAGCAAAGTCAAATTCTGTTGTCCAGGGCTTTTATCAGACACGCACACAAAGACACACACTTCTCCCACCCCACAAAGAGGTGAGAAGCTGTACCTATTAAGGACAGGATGAGGTGGTTATGGAAGGTGCTGAGAGGAGTCCAGGCGAGCTCTGAAGTCACCAGAAAGATGTGCAGAGGAGCTCTGGATGATAGTGAGAGGCTCTGAAATCTTCGTCCTGAAAGGGGCTCCTTTCCCTGCTTCCATTCTCCCATCTTTTCAGGCACAAGCTGCCAGTCTCTGTCCACAAACATCAGACCCTGCACCCACCACTTCACACTGCACTTCCCCCATCCTAAGGAAGTGACATTATTCTTGTGCCGCAGGACCTGCAGGGGGAAAACGGACAAGCAGAAGACAGAACATGCCCAACCCATTTGTGCCTCTGAGACAAAGTTTGGCACAACTGATAGAGCAATGCCATAAAGAAAGATCAGGGGTAATTTGCTTAATAAATTGTACCTTATTTTACTTAGAGCTGACCTTGGGTTTCCCTGCAAGAGGGTACAGACAAAGGGCTTGCAGTCAAAACTCTCAAGGTACCACAGCCCTTCCTTGGCTAGCAAGTTCCCCTTAACCAGTGCTTGTTAAACACTAACAGGCTGGTTTTCTAAATTAAAATTTAATCAGAGCTTGGCAGGTTGATAACATGAGACTAATAGAAGCCTTTCGCTCAAGGTTACACAGCAAAGATTATGCATAGCAAACAAATGGAAACTTTTCTTACATTAAAAAAAGCCAAAACCAATGACAATTCTTTGTCAAGAGGAGAAAGAATGTGAACTTCTATGAACTACAAAATTTTGAGATGAAGTATAAAATTTACAGCAGCCACAGTCTCAAAGGTGCCAGAAAAGAACTAAACACGGGAAGAGCACATGCTTTGTTTATCCAAAATGCTTGGTAAATGCCGCAAGTTCCACACATTTCACATTAGAAGCAATTCTTTTTTTTTTTTTTTTTTTTTTAATAACAAGGTTGCTAAGTAAGCACAGGAAACTAGTTTACATTGTACTGCAGGGACAAATCACAGAATCCACTGGAGGGGATCCTTCCGTGGCAACTTCTGGAGAAGAGAAATCAGCATAAGAATGATTTCTTCATTAGCTCTCAGAGCTTTATTGTCAAGCATATTTTTATACTAATGAGCACCACACATATTGTAGATAGCTGACTAAATTAAAAAAAAAAATACCAACAAGATTATCTGTTCTTGCCAGTCTTTGGGTACAGGCAGCCTGTCTGACTGAAGTAGGGGAGATATGTATCAGTGAGTTATGAAAAATGCCATTACAGCAGGCCAGGAGCAAACAGGCAGAGCACTGGGAGGAACAGGGCTCAATATAGCGTGCAATGACTGTAAGCTTCAGTGCCCACATACTAAGCTTTCTGTACTGTAATAGTCTGATAAATTCATTTTGACCCAGAGATCAGAGATAAATTGTCTTAGCAATACAAACAAGCAGCTAAATTAGGGCAAAGTTTTTTGAGAATGTGGTGATAACATCTAGAAGCATTGTTGGGCAAGGGGGAAAGGCAGCCCTGGAGATAGGGGACTTAATCTGGAGTAAAAGGGAGAGTATAATGGCTTCTCCAAATTGCAGAGCACTAAAAGAAAAAGCAGACAAGCAACTGGCACTGGTATTTGTCTGGCATCTGTTTCAGTGTATCCAACCTGAAAAGCAACTTTCATTGTCCCATTTGGAGTTCATCAAGTTTGGCCTATAAAAAGATTTTACATGTGCAGCTGTGAAAGTGTCAGAGCTGAGAAATCCATGAGGAACCATCAGGTTTTATAGAATTCTCATAATTTAAATTTTCTGAAAGTACTTATTGAAATAGAGTTTTCAAGCACAGAGATTAATGCAATAGTCAAATGACCAAAGCAGCAACTTCATCTGTCAGTTTTCACATATCAGCCCTATTTAGGCACAGACACATTATTTGCAAAGCAGAACATTGACTGCAACAAAATTCTATTACTGCCTAGGCAGAGAAATAGGAGTAATTAATATTTAACCCACACTGTGTGTTGATTAATCAAGGAATATTAGGACATTACTTTAAATCTACATAATTAAATATATTTTATATATATATGTATGTATGTATGTACGTATGTTCCTATCTTTTTCTGTCCTCTAATGCACCCAGGAAAACTTGTCAATTAACCATACTGAGTTCTCTTAACTTTCATTTCAAGTTTCTGTATTTTTTTTCCCGCTTGACGCTGCCTCAGAAATTATGTCTGTAGGAGCAGCACGTTAGACAGGCACATCACCCCTTCAAAAAGTAGACTGTGGGGATTAAAAGTGACTTTCTCAAGTGGAAGGCAGGATTCTGGTTTGCAGGGCTGCTCCCTGTGCTCTGAAGGACAGCAGGGTAACACTCAGCTTTTATTAACATAAAATTAAAGCTTCTTGCCTTAGAAGGAATGACAGCTCTCCCCTCCATAAGTCCTAGCAAAAAAATTGTGTCTTTGTGCCTTTAAGCTTTTCTCCATCCTTTTTTGACCCTACTAGCTTCTACAGTCTGTGTTATGCAGGGATTGGCTTTTGGCTGGTAGGAGAGAGGGGCTGACTCAATCACAGGAGCAGCCCAGGGAAGCAGCCATGGAAGAAAAAAAGCAAGGAAAACTGATATATGCCATTTTTAAATTTTTTTTTTTTTGGTGTTGAATGCTGCCAATACAAAACACACCCATTGGTTTATGGATGGAGCTCGACCATCTCAGCAATGACCTGAATGTTTAGGCTGCAGACATCACGGATTCCTATCCCTGCTTCTCCTTTGCCTCAATTTATTTTACACGAACAGACAATGAACACAACCAAGTGCATATGACCAGAACAAGAACAGGCATGTTTCAGCCACATCCGATTCAGTCTCACAGAAAAAGTGCTAAAACCAAAAGTATTGCAAAACCACCAGATTGGGAGGAACAGCAAACATGTGCTTGGTTATTTCTACAAAAGGGACAAAATCACACTTCTCTGTGCAGTGCAACCATCACACCTTTCTCACCAAGGTTTTTTATCCTCCCTTCCCCAAAACACAAGTGCCCTATGTGGCACACTTCTATTCTGCATGACATTGACAGGCTAGGGTGATCTGACACGAAGGGTTGCACTGTCTCCTCCAGCAGAGAACACACTTCCATGTTATGTTTTTCCAAACCTCCATCACAGCTGCATGTAGAAGCATTCATGATATTGTCATGTGTCATAGGGCTTGGCAATTATAATTGAGTTATAATAATATTTAAATAAAATCTTGAAAAATACTGACATCCAAACAAAGCCTTGATAGCGTGATTCCCCCTTCCCTGGCTTTCTCCTCACATTACAGACAAGAGATGACAGTGCTGGAGACCAGAAATCCAATTCAGTTTCTTGCACCTCCTTCAGAAACAAATGACAGAATTGCTCTTTTTCTGTTTTCTGACTTGCTACTGAGATAAATAATTTTAGTGTTAAGCAAAGCCACAAATGTGAGTCTTTAATTTGATCTGGAGACAAATGCATTCTTTGTAAACTATTTCTTACCCAAGGCAGATATTTGCAGCCATAAATTTCAGACTCACTTCACCCCCTATTATGAAAAATTCTATACACACTTTAAAATTCTGTGAATTAGAAAAGTCATTAAGGAAAAATATAAATTATAGAAAATGTTTTGCAGAAGCTTTTGTTTCCCAAGCAACTTTTTGTGTCACAGTTTTCCATTAGATCTGGAAATTTTGCTGCATAGAGGTTTACATGATAATAGGCATTCAGTTGTAGTTTGAAAGCCTTCAATGGGCTGTTACAATATTCTGTTTTCCAGAAAAGAAAGTCTAACCACCACACCAAGCTGAGCCTTTGAGAGTTGGTTAAATTTCTCATTAAACTTATGTTTAGGGGTTTTCCTTAGTGTGACAACTTGCCAATTTAACATCAGGGAAATTCAGATGCAGATAAATTAAGTTGATAAGCAATCTTGCTAAAATAACAAATGGGATTTGGAAAGCTGAAACAGAAGTTTCTGTTTCTCCTGTGTTATAGAGCAGTGCCCTCCACTGGCCAAATGTCCTCACTTTAAAATAAAAGAGAAAAAATTCATTGTGACTCCAGAATAAATCCCGAAAAATACCTCCAAACTGCCTCAGAATCAGTGTCAAATTCTTATAAAAGGTTATTGCATAATGGCACCAATTTATACTAATGCCAGCCTTGTGATCATATTACATGGTAATAAAAGTACTTTGGGTGCTGAAATAAATCCCAAGGCAGCCCTTTTAAAGAGTTCCAGATTAGAAGTGACAAGAAAAAAAGGGTAGTGCTAAACAATGTAATTTAACACAAGTCCATTTAGCAGTAGAAAAGCAAAGAACCAGATTAGCAGTTATTACTTTCTGTTGAATTTTCACTATTTTACCTCATTTTTTCCTGTTCAGAAATGACAGATGCTCACGAAAATCTCTCTTTGAAGCAATTCATAATGTTTTTGGGTGCCATGCTGAGGACAGAACTAGTTGCAACAGTAAAACCTGTATTAGATGCACTTGAGAGTATGGATTAATCAGTGTCAATAGCCAACAGACAAAACCTGAAAACAAGATGGATGTAGGTTTATGCCCTCCATTGATATTACTGTGGGTTACCCCAGGGATATTATTTTAATAATAAAAATGTTATTATTGAGTTTATAGTTGATTTAATTATGCTACACAAGATCACTATCAAAGTACTAGATTATTATATATTGTATATTGTATATCGTATATTGTATATCGTATATTGTATATTGTACATTGTATATCATACATTGTATATCGTATATCGTATATCGTATATCATATATCATATATCATATATCGTATATCGTATATCGTATATCGTATATCGTATATCGTATATCGTATATCGTATATCGTATATCGTATATCGTATATCGTATATCATGTATTATATTCAGTGGGATAGAGTTGCTGGTGAGAAGGTGAACTGTTTCTGTAATAAGATTAAAAGCAATATGCCAAAGGAGGAACTTATGATAAAAATACACAGATAAATGGAGTGGGCAGAGATAGACCAGAATCATGGAAACACTGAAGAGATGTTTGGTGTTGCACACTTAGATTTTAAAGCAGAAACAATGAAGGACAAAAATATTCTGCAGACCCTGATAGAACCTTCACTACTGTCTACAGATAGTGGAGGGCTGAAAGTCAGAAGATGGGTTTAACATTTTTTCAAGGGCTTAAAAATGACCATTTTCTTTGATAACACCGAATGTAAGCTTTAAGGCCTAGCATAAGTTTTACTATTTGTCCCATTCACTTTGTATAAAATTTCTGTGTTAGTGGGCAAGGAAGGAAATTAGTCATATTTCATACCTGCCAATCATGTGATAACTTATTTCCACTAGAAAAACAAACAAACAAACAAAACAACCCAAACCAACATTGTTCCTAAACTTGTTCTTACAGAGAAAAGCTAGATTCCAAGACCATGTAGCAAACCCTTTGAGTATAACTCTGATTTTTCACCCCAGTAAACAGCAGTGCTAACGGTACCCCCCAGTCTCTGCAGAATGCCCCTCTGGTGAGGTGAGGAGCATCTTTGGTCTGTTCTTCCAGGCAGCCTGGAGGGAACGCAAACACCAAGAGACAAAAATAAACCAGCCTCCTGGCTTCAAGAAGTTTCAATCCTCACAGAATGTCCTGGTCACCATTAGAGATTAATTTGGGATGCTCAGGATTCACCAGTGATGACACAGAGCAAGGTATTCAGTCACCCTCACCCTCGGAGTCTCAGTTTCCCCTTACAAGAGGTTTGTTTTGCATCCACTGCCTCACCTCAGATCTATCTTCCCTCCTCAGGGTTCCATTGATTGGTAAATAACCACATTTTAATGCTGGGGTGTTCTGCTAATCATTTTGTACGTGAAATCTCCCTTGTAAAATATAAGAGCCAGTTTTGTGCTTTGAGCTTGAAATAAAAAAGGAGGTGGGAATAGTGGATATCAGATTGCTTCTACATTCAGGTCTCTGTGCTTCTGTTACATTACTTTAAGACCTCAAACTGAAGCAGAGAGACATTTTCACAGCCACAGCACACACACTCGTACACAGGAATGCAACACAAGTACCTTCATGCTTTCTAACCTCTGCGCCATGCTTTAATCCAGGACTGGATTAAACCCATGGTTCCTAAGCACAGCTTGACTCTGCTGTGGGCAGAGCCTCAGAAGGAAGAGCAACTGCTGGTCTTGCTCTGAGCCCATGAAAAGTAATTAAGCCCCACTTTCCCTGTGGGGAACAGGTGGAGTTCCCAGCTCCCTGTCAGCCTGTTCAGCTGAGGAGTTACTGCTCAGTGTCCCCTGAGGGCAGCTACTGCTGGTCACCAGCACTGTGTATGCATCTCACCTGCTAGAGGTTCACTCCTGGTGCTGAGCTGCAGCACTGCCCTACTCCTCCGCAGACATTTACCTTGGGGTGACCTCAGGGAGCCTCAAAATGCACACTCAACCACAGCTGCTTAACCATGCTGACGTATAGAATGTCTAACTTTTGCTTTTCCTTCCAGTGGAAAGAGCTTTGAAGCCACAGCTTTAAACCACAGAGCTCTTAAAAACAAAAACAGGATGTCTGCCTCTAAAGCTGCTGTGGCATACATTTTTCCTGAGACTGTGCTATCTGGGACCAGGTTGGTGTGATCTTTCAGTGCAGTCTATTGGCCAAATTCTGTCTTTCCTGATGGAAGGTTAACTCTGGTGTGTATGCCAGAAAATGTTGTCATGGCCAAGGGTTCATGTCATCACAAACTGCATAAAGATATAACCAACTGGAGAGAAATAAAAATTTAAAAATTAAGGTTTATTCAGTTGTCTCCTTTACTCTTGCAAAACTCCAGTGATGCACTCATGGAGTCCTCTTTTGACTGTTCATCAGAGAATCTGAAATATTAGGTGAGTGATTACATCAGGCAGTGAGGCAGTCCAAACATTTCTTGCTAAAAAGAGAACTACTCATCAATCAATTGAAATTAACATATTTATTTAATCTGTCAGAATTGATTAATCTCTACCAACATTATTCTTATTCAACTTTGGACACCTCACAAGCAGCCATTATAAAACAACAGATCTCTGCTCAGGTCAGCAGCACATTTTTGGCCCCTGAGGGAAGGAGCCAGAGATACTTTGCAAGAACTTCAGGCAGCCGCAGAGTTAAAATTGAATGTGATGCTTTTGTCCCCTGGCTCAGGAGTTCACATTCATGCAGAGATCACCAGAAACAAGCGTCATCCCAGCTATCCAAGGGATTCCAGCTATCCAAAGCAGCTGTGTTTCTACAGAAAAGCCTCTCAAGCTCCATTTTCCAGCTTGGTGCTTGATTTTACTGACAGCTTTTACCATGGCAGCTTGGCTTCTCCAGGCTTGCATGGACCACTCACATCAGAATTCCACTGGTGAATGCATCCACCACTGAGACTTGGGCAGTGCTGGAACCCACTGAATTGGTTTGCCTTCACTCAAACATCACCTTAGACAATGATATCATCAGCTTTCAAGCAGCCTAGTGCTTGCTCAGCAAAACCCACATGAGTTACTGTGACATAAACGTGATATGCATACACACACACGCACCCTTTTGGCTGAATTCTATTCTTGGAAACATTTTTGTCTAATCACTGACTGCTTTTGTGACTCTAGGATGAAGATTTGTTGGCCTGATTAAGTGAAAAGCAGAAGCCATGCTGTTTTGGAAAACGCTCACACCAAAGCAAGTGCAGCACACATGAAGGCTTACTTGCTTACACTTCTGCCAAGAGACAAGATAAATTACAGTGAGTATGACTAATGTTGATTGGCATATCAGGCAAATATTATGTTAATATCTTACTGTTTGCATTGGAATTGGGAGTTTAAACCTGGATCCATAAGTACAATACCCTCTGTGCTTCTCTAATAAAGTTCACGGTTTGAATAACGAGACACAACACATTTCTGCTCAAGAATCAGGACAACTCTTAAATGAATGCATCCTACTAGGCAGAAATGCAGACACAGAAAATGAGATCATCAGTGATGGAGGTGAAAACTGCTATGCTCTATTTAGAAGCAGAAAACTAGATGAAATGATGTTTTGACTTTACTGATACATGGCACTTTCATATTATAATTTCTGGCCTTAAATTTCCTATACATATGAAGCTTTTTACAAATATTCAGAAGTTACAATCAATAAATATGTTTTTTATTGTGGGACTTACAATATAAAAATCATTAATTTAGCAATATTCAGTTGCAAGATCATTCTGTTTCTATACATCTGACATCCACATCAAGAGGAATTAGTGATTTCATAATATATTACTTTAACCATGTAGCACATTACTTTAAATCTCTCCATATTCTAATTTCTTTTTTCATTTGTGCATTTGATTATCTTTCTGCTACTCTTTATTTTGTCCACAAGGGAGAAATGCATTTAAACACATTTAGGAGATACAAATGCAGGTACAGTTGGCACCATACAACACAACTCACAATAACACCATTTTTCATGCACTAAACAGTAGAAATAATATTAGAACTGTGGGGGTTTTTTCTCAATTGCAAAACCCTTTGCTTGCACTGTGCTGATTAAAGAGAAGAAAAAAAGAAGACCAATTTTATAGAAAAAATTAAAATTCCCTGCTTTGAAAGCAAGGCCAATGTTACATGTTTGGAAAATACAAGGACCAGTATACCTGGTAAGAAAGCAGAGTACAGTTACTATAGGTGTAGCAAACACATCATCTGTATGAGAGTTCCCTGGACAGAAAGTAAACCTAGGATGTGAAAGGAAACATCTTAAAAGCAATCACACCATAGAATGGAATCAGATTGCTTTCAAATTCATCCTGAACACTACTGTGGATATTTTTCCTTATCTGAAGGCAAACAACATTTTTTTTCTGTTTTTTTCCAACCTCAGACAGTTACTAAAGGGCTTGTCCAGTAACAAGCCCTTTTTTTTTTTTTTTTTTTTTTTTGCAAGGGCAATCTCAGGGGAGTTTTTCACCAACACTACTATAACATTAGAACACCAGCTAGACCTTCATGAACCTGCTAACTTAGAAGAACTCCTCACCAACATTATTTGTATTGGTTTCTGATGTGAGATAAAACACTACTATGGCACCTGGGTGCTCTGGTCCATCCAGGCCTTGCTCTGTTTTAATGCTTTGCTTTAGATTTGAAATTTACTCCAGAATACCCATGTCCAAAACTGGACATGCCCATTACAGGACAAAAGCATGACAGTTACTCAAGATCCTGCCAAAGCACAATATAGAGCTGTCCTGCATGATTATTATGTTTATTTCCCAAAATGTTTCCTAAGCCAAGTAAAAGCAACAATTCAACAACTGCAGTGAACTCCCTGATGGGGATTTTCTGTCCTGGACAATAATTTCACTTTCATATTTGTAGAACATCAAGTCCTTAAAAGTGTGCTGCTTTATAAAAATATTACACGAGGTAGCCTTTCTATTTTCAGGCTGTATCTATAAATGATTATTCCACTTAGGTTTCCAAACAATTCATATTAGGACTGCTTTAGAGCTTAAACTGATTAAGAAGTCTACAAGTATAAAACAGCCTGTAAAGACCACAGCTCCCAGGAACTGGGCCAGCTGCCTTAAAACGTGTCACAACAAAGACACCAGGACTGCCAGCCACCCATCACAGAGCAGCGCTGCTTTTCCAAGTGTCTGGCTACTTCCATCAAACTGAAGGCTAAACTTGCATTTGGTAGGAAATGTCCACATTTAGTTAAATAAAGCATCAAACTCACAATCAATTCAAGTGCAGCCAGACAAAGGATAACTCTCACTCAGAGACAGGTGTCCCTCATTAATAATGGACATTTATGTGATGAGTTAAGGAGCTGTTGCTCACTCACTGTGCCATATCAGATGCTGCTGGCAGCAGGGACTCCTCGGATACCAGGTCTATGTCATCAGTGAAGCTGTTGGCCTGTGACATGTCTTGGGTGTGCCCTTCCAAATGTCTTCTCACTGCACAATTAATTTAAAGAGATCATAATACATTAGGGAGACAATCTACAAGCTCTTGCCATGGCATATACATAGTTCAAACATGAGGAACCTCATACAAGAAAGGTTTGTCTTCTTGAGGGCTGTCTCTTATGAACAGAAATTCACCACATCTGCAATATCAACATGGGCATGACAGTACAAACAATCAGATTTCCATTTCCTCACTCAACACCATTTGATATTTATGCTTTTATACCTTCAAAGAAATTCTTTAAAATGCTGTTTTCATATGAACAATACTTAAAACCAAAGTGCTCTTTGGTCAACTACAGTCACCACTGTTTCAAATTTCTCCCAAGAACCAGGAAGCCTCAGGTGCTTGGACACAGTTGGCTCTGCAGGATAACTATGGTGGATACAAGCTATGATGGAGTGTTACAAAGGAACAAATTTCATTACATATTTGTAAAACATAGGATGGCCAATTAATGAAGGAGTTCACTAAGACATTACAAAAGTCAGAGAAATGCAGTTAGCCCTAGAAGTGGTAAAAGCTAATGTTTTCTAAAGGTCTTCCTTCAAAAATCATTTCCATCCAGTATAGGGATGATTTCACCATAAATGTGCAGTGTACCTGTATCTGCCTTTCTAAGTTCAGATGCATCAGTATTCCAAAGCTATTTCTGCTGCAAGTTCTCTTCAATATCTTTTCCTACATTAACTTTGTCCAAAATCTATAAAATATATCTGGCCTAAGTTGCTGTGATCTAAAACAGCAATTTCATTCATGATCCTTGGAAAATGGCTAGGATGACACATATAAACTCAAGGGAGAAAAAGTGTTTGTGAGTGTGGGTGAATCACTAAAATAAAGCATCAAAACAAATAAAGACTTAAATAGTGTCACTTGCTTATGCTGTGGTAACAACCCACATGACAGAAATAAGAAACCTTGCCTCCTAGAAAATTAAATTGTTTAAATCTCCAGTTAATTTCAGAGCAACACATTTCCTGGACTGCATTCCAGCTCAATATAAGTACTAAAAAGCCTACAATACCAGAGATTACTATTGGAAGAGCCATAATCCAAATGGTAAGGAGTGAAAATGAAGTTATGAAATAGAATTATCAAATAGCATAACTGAACACTGACAAAGGACATAAAATTACAAAGCTATTTTATTTACATCTGCTGCATTTAATCACAAACTGTGTGTTTCCAGAGGAAACCCAAATCTTCCTGGCACTGGCAGCATGAACTTCAGTGCTCTCCCAGCATGACTGAAACACTTTGGCTGCTCTAGGGGAGCTTTATTTTGTGAGACTGCCCATTCTGCATTTGTTCTGATAAGGCATTTTTTCTGTGAGAGAAATATCTGGCCTCCTTTCCAGACAGTCTTGAACCCATAGGTCCGATACTTGAAGTATTGCTTTGGGAAGCACCAGTCTCTGAAAAAGGTAACATGACACATGATCACATCTGCAGAATTAACTGGGGGAGTTTTGGCTTCAGCAAAGTTTTCCTCACAGAAACTTAGCAAAACTTGGGAGTGGGCCAAGGCAGAGTTAAATCACTGTGCCCATATAAGGCACATCAGATTAAACGAAAACTCTGCATTGCTATCAATTCCTACTCCACAATGAACTGCTGAAAGGGTCAGAGCAGGACCTAGTTAACTCATGGCAGTTTGCCTCCTTCATGGCACTAATAGATACTAATAGATACTAAAGGTACTGCAATGCATTTGCCATGAGAAGTCACAGGATTATATTTTAGTCCCGTCATTTTAGGGGTCCATACTGCTTAATCAAACTCCTCTCTGACTCAACACACCACTGTTTACAACCTGCATCCAGTTACTCCTAAAAAAACCCAGAAAACCCCAACTGTTTACATTTGACTTGCCAACTCCTTCTCTGAGATGTGTACCCTACTGCAGTGTGCTCCACAGCACAGTGGCTCTGAGCAAAGAGGGGCCACAGTAGGAGCCAGTTCTGAAACCTTTGCTTCCTCATGATTCCCGTGTACTCTGCTGAGCAACTCTGCTCTTCCTGCAGGGTACACCTGGAGCCTGCTCTCTGACCAGGGACTTTCTGCTGGGATGTCTCATCCTGGGATTTGACAGCCTCAGCTTGGTTACCTACACAAGCAGGACAAGCTCCTGTTGTGTCTTTGCATCAGGCAAAACCACTCAAATGCTCCCTTTGGTGAGCACTGTTGTGATTACCTGTGGCAGGAGGGCACATTTCATTCCTGCAAACATTTTGCAAAAGACAATTATGTGATTATGTATTCTACACAAACAGGAGTTGTGTAACACATACTCGGTAGTCGATTTTATCAGCTGCATGGAACTTGTGTACTTCACTCCACAAAATTAAGTATTTGGGTCATATCTCAGATATTGCCTCACTGCCCTCACCTTGCTTCCATGATCAGATCCATGGACAGAACAATTTTTGCCATTTTGGCTGCAGACTCGATTTATCTCAAAAGTATTAAGATAAGAAAGAGCTGCTCACAGAAGTGCTGCTCTAATATCACAAGTTAAAGCAGAAATTACAGCTCCGAGTCTCATCTTATTTTGGTGGTGATATTATGAGACTGCCTACTACTCTCAGAGACACTTGACACAATTCAAAGTATTCATTTTGGGAAGTATTAAAGCCATCACTAGAGAATAATTGTTTTATCTGTGTAACCCTAATAAAAGTTCTTTAATAAAAAAATACTGATTTCCCTTTATGCTTCTATCCTTCATTAATTCTACATGTTTCTGCTTTAAAATATTAACACATGAATAATATATTCTGGTCCCTAAATGAATGCTAATGGTAAATGCATGTAATACATGGTATTTTCTAAATATTTTCTGTCCTATAAGTGACTGTCAGATTTGTGAGCAGTTATCTTCTTATTCAAAACACTCTTTCTGGAACAAACTCAGTTTTTGAAGTTAACTCCCTTTCCTTGAACTTACAAAATTCATTTAGACAGCAATGTTCAATCATAAATCAAAACTCCCAAAAATCACACTAAAAGGAACAATTTATTTTTTTAATGTCAAGAAGCCAGAAGCTCCTGAGCAATAAAGTAATTCATAATAATCATTCATGATAGTGCTTTCACTTTGAGGAAATGTGGAGCATTATAATACATTCAACACATGGCAGTGATGTTTTCCAGAAATAAATCTCAAAGTTGTAATGCCCAGCTACTACAGATGGTAGTTTGTAGCAGCTGCAGCTCAAGCCAGAACAACTCTGTCTTCCCTCTCTATATTTATTTTCATAAGATTTCCTTGTCCAAACTGACTTTATGGGAATTAATGCCCTACAGAGTATTAAGCAGAGGCAACATGGGAATATGAAGAGGAAAAAGAAGAGGAGCCATCCCTCCATGTGTTACTACTCAGAGTATGAAGAAGCTGTACTGGTTTCATCATAAAATGTACAATATTTTATGCGCATGAAAAGTCGGAAGCAGCAAATTGAAAATACAGAATGGTATTTACCAGAGTACAACAAATTTTAGTGAATGCCACAGACCCAGGGATCCCTGAAACTGATTAATCAACTGATTAAATCAAACACCAAGAAGAAAGCCAAGTTTCATACTGTCCTGGGTTGGCCATATGACCTGTTTGTATCCCCAATCGTTCCCTTGCTTATGCTGGACATTAAGTTCTGCAGCTTTAAGTTGGTCCAAGGAAGACAGTGAAAGTGAAGGTGGAGGAAAAAAAAACACTCGCCGTTTGTCTGCAGGATACTACGAACCAAGGTCAAGAGAGCGGAGAGGCTGCATTCCAGCAGACAGCGTTATCTCTTTTTCTTTTTTTTTTTACTCACTCTGTTGTGGGGGTGCTGGCTAGCTCACAGCGGAGGGCTTTTCCTCGGATTTTTCCCGGTTTTTTGCAGGGAGAGACTTTGTTTCTTTTGCTGGGAATTTTTTCTTTTTTTCCTCTTCCTGGGACTGGTTGGCATCGCGTGGGCCCAGGACACCAGGGAACCCCCGGGGGGCCCCCCCCCCACCCTCGCCGACTTCTACAGCCGGGCCCGGCAATCGTCCCCCCACTGGAGAACTGAACCGGACTCAGACGGACTCTGAATCTACCATCTCTTCAGAGGAAGGAGAGGTTTCATTGTTTTCATATTATCCAATTTTTCCCTATACTTGTAAATATTCTATGTGTTAAATAAATAGTTTTTTCCACTTTTCTCTAAGGAAATTCTTCCCGGACCGGTAGGGGGAGGGGCGATTGGAATCGGCTCTTCCTAGAGGAGACCCCCCAGAGGTTTCCTCCTAAATATTTGCCCTAAACCAGGACACATACACATTTACTTTTTATTTTAAAATGGTGAAATCATAAAATAAACATATTAAAACATAACCCAGAGGTATTTTTTGTAATGCTGTTTGGCTTTAGCTAACCTTAGATTCCTAGTCTATATTACACTAACTTTTGTCTTTGTATTATGTGGAAAAAGGAAGCTCCCAAATAGTAAATGCAATAGAAAATGTGACTGCACATGATTCCCACTCTCGTGGTCATTCCCAAAAAGCCAATGCCTATCAACAGCAGTACAAAATCACAAGGAAGGTTTTGAAGTACCCTCTTCTCAGATAAAGAAGGTGAAAAAAAAAAAAAAAGAAAAAGCAGGTCTCTATTCCTTCAGTGCCACTGTCTCATCACCTTCAGATCAGAAGTTGTTAAAACCCTCTCTCTCATAATGCCAGGCTGCACTACTCAATATCACCAATACACAGGAAATAAACATATTATTTAATTTCATATTGTAGAGGGTTGACCCTTGCTAGGTGCCAGGTGTCCACTCAGTTCTCTATCACTCCCTTTCCCACTGGGACAGGGAGAGAATAATACGGAGAAAGACTAGCAGGGTGAGATAAGGCAGTTTATTACAGCAGAAAGAAAAAACAAGCAGACATCTGCACATGCGAGAGCTAAAAAGGAAAAAAAAAACTATCAGTCTCTACTTCCCATCGCCAGCGATCTTCAGACATTTCCTGGGAAGCAGGGCTTCAGCACGTGTAACAGTTTCTCCAGAAGGTAAATACTGAAGACTCACGAATGCCTCCCCTTCCTCCTCTCTTCGTTCGTTTATATATCTGAGCTGATGTCATATGGTATGGGATATCCCTTTGGCTGATTTGGGTCAGCTGGCCTGCTTGTGTTCCCTCCCAGGATTTTGCCCACCCCCAACCCCTTTGGTGGTAGAAGGAATGTCAGAGGCACAGCACTACTTGGCAGTAGCCAAAACACTGGTTTGTTATCAACACCAGCTACCAATGCAAAGCTTTACCTCAGTCAGACCCAATATAACCTCCGTCCCTTATTCCATACCATTTGCATCATGTTTGGATCCCATATAACTTAGATATTCTCATTATTACTAGAATCCTTTCTCACCCACACATGCAGTTTAAGCTACATCCTTAAACCATCCCTATAACATTAACTACTATGTATTAACTACTATCTCCTATCCTTCCACATCCCTCCAGGTGGTCTCCATTCCAGCAGGATGCGGGGTCAGGACAAGAGGAGTAGTATACTTGATGGTTGAACACTGACACCATCCATGACCATTATCACCTTTTTCATGCTCCTTGCCATAATTCATACTTCATCAGATCATGCCCATTTTGCTACTTTACTTCCTGCAACATACAACTTACAGCATACATTATTCTTACCCCAAGGTTCAATCTTCTGAGGTACACACTAGGTCTCCCCATCCTCCTGCATTACCCACCAAGTACACCCAGGTCTTTGGGCAAAGACAATCCCATGAATAGATTTGCCCTTCCCCATGGGGGAAGAAATCCACACTGACTTCCCCAGCCACTTTCCCTATGTGCAGTGCACCCTTATCTCCCTTCACAGTGTCTAAGGGCTTAGTTTGGGCGGGACCAAGCTGGTTAGCAGATCCCCTTGTATTGACTAGCCAAGTAGCTTCTGCCAAGTTCACATCACAATGCTTCCATGTCCATTTCCTAGTGCCCTTAACATAGTTTTTAACAGTCCATTATATCTTTCAATATTCCCAGAGGCCTGTGGATGATAGGGAATATGATGTATCCACTTAATGCCATGCCTCTTTGCCCAGGAGTTAAGATTATTCCAAAAATGAGTTCCATTTTATGACTCAATTCTGTCTGGGGTTCCATGTCACCACAAAATGTATCTTTCAAGCCCTGAAGAACAGAGAAGAAAAATAATACAAAATAGCTTTGAAAGGGATCCTTCTTTACGGCTCTTTTTTTTTTTTTTTTTTAAGGACAAGAAGAACTTGACCTTAAACTGAAAAAATTAATAGTCAGTGAAATGTAATTTGGCAGCTTGTTAGCTCTGCAGGAAGAGCTCTTAACACATACAAACTTTTAGAATTACACACAGGGAATGTATCATGTAATATAAATATATAGAGTTATGGGATTCAGAAATGCCATTATAGTAAAAGTGTTTATTTTAAAAAGGAAATAGAGTTTTAGTGTGGCTATTAAAGAAAATAAACCAGTCTGAAAACATTTTTATTTTTCATGATTGTTAATGGTCAAAGCATACAAACTGCAGTGACAGTAAAAACAGAAACATCTTCTGAATTCTTGTCAATGTTTTGACTCACAAGAACACAAAACTTAATTACTATAATTACAGTGAAATATGCCACAATTGTTTGCTAGTCTTAGGCATTTCTTGCCCTCCCACAATGGAATCCTTGTAGATTTCCCTATTTACTAATGTTAAAAATTGATTCAATACAGACAATATTGTTACCAACTTGCCTGTTCCACACAGACAAGAAAAAGAAATAATCTGTAAATTAAAGTAAATCTTTATAGTAGAGGAAATAATTTACATGTTTCTCCTTAAGCTCAAAACAAGCTCAACAAAATAATCTGTAGCTGTTGACTGCACTAAATTAAAACTATTCCTAACTAAAGCTTCAGCTGTTATTTCATACATTCCAGGTGTAAAGAAACAACATTTTTTGGAAGTATTCCCTACTTCAAATACACTCGTTCTGAATACTTATTTTTATAATCCTAAATGTGAGGACATTTTCCATAAGGCAGTAATTTGAGTATGAGTCCAAGTTACACCTATTAAAAAGGGAATTCAAAGTAGCCATTGTTATGTGTACCCAATACTATAAAAATTTTGACTGACAGATCTTCAGACCATAGAATTCAAACTGAAACATCTTATAAGCACATCCCTCCCTCACAGTAAGTTATCTTCCTAAAAATGCTGTCAACTCACCGATCACATTTTATTTAAAATGAAATTCATGGGGTCTTCAATTCTGCACTTCAGAGTTCAGTCGGGATGTGCACTATTAATTCCAACTTCCTCTTACTGATTATTAAGAATTTCAATTAGAAAATGTTTATAATTAAAGAGCTTAAAAACATTGTAAAGAAATTGTTAAGCTTTTGCTGCTACCACTAAACTTCAAACTTTTTGAAACTCAGATTCCAAGAAGACCCAGAATAGTTATATCTTCTATACTCCCAATAGTCACCAAAAAGTTTATACAAGGGAAAGGGGCAATTTAAAACTGAGACACAACCCTGAGGTGGAACATGCCCTCAGTCAGAGGCCTAAAGTCACTCGTTACTGATGGCATTGTGGAAATATATTTGAATGTGCCCTGCAGCTCTTGGAACTGAGGGTGACCTCTGGCAGAAGGCCATGGCTTTTCTGTGACAGTGAAAACACAGAGATGTCACAAGACAAAGCTCTAAAGCAGCTTTTCCCTCCCTCCACCAAGGGATGTGCACCAAGAGGAGAAAAGTTCACTCCCAAACACACCCTGCACTTGGCAGTGTGAGTGATCCTCTGCCCCATCAAATGCAGCTGTGGGGGACACAGAATCTTCCCTCTGAGGAGATGGATGAGGAAGCCCTGAGAACCAGAGACATGGGAGATCACTGCTGAATACAACAGTCACTGCAGAACAGACTGGCTGTAGACTCTGACAGCCCCAGAGAGAAATCTGGATGAATGCTGAATTTCAGGAGTGACCTGACTGAGATCAGCATCTTCAGGGAAAGGATATATTGTACAAATTATAACAGATGTGTATTTTCTTACCCTATCAGCCCCATTACAAAGTGTTGGTTCCATCCAAGCTTCTTTAAAACACATTACTGAGGACTGAGATGCAAATCCATCTTTGCCATATGTGAAAATAACATGGCTCAATTCTCATTCTCAGTGCTATTAATCATATTATTTATCACACTCATCATTCTTATTTTTATATAAACACACCATTACAGATGTTGAATTCTAAGAGAGTCATCAGGGGAAAACTCAACTTCATGATACCGTCTTGATTTCCAACCAAACATTTTAACAACAAAAAAAGTCATTTGTTTTCTAATCCATCCATCTAAATCCACTTGTTTTCTAACCAACATCCAACATTAGCTGTTTCAAACACACTGAGACGATGGCAGAAATTGAAATAAGTTTAGGACAATCTTCTTTGTGTCACCGACCAACCAAAGATGCTCTGCTATGTGTTGGCAGGCAAACTCTTGCAGAATAATCCCTTCCATTTTCTGTGGCATGAAAGATTCAGATACCACTCAGTGTATTAATTTGGGTGGAGAATCCAAACAGTGATTTCCAAGTTGCATCCTGTCCATAATATCTACTGACGAGGGTCCCCGCAGGAGAGAGGCCAGAGTAACAACACACACAGAGTACCAACATGATTAATGATTGTTCTCCATTTATTGCTAAAAGCAACACACTTTTATGTGTTTGCTAGGTTATCGTGCGGCAAAAGCATCCCTACAATTGGTTCATAGCTCAAATGCACGCACCTAAGCTAAGCCTAATTGGTCATCATGCGCAATGCTCGTGTGCGGGGTGTGCTAACTTCTGTGATTTTGTTATCTGGCTCTGTAACCTGTGTTGTGCATTCTTTTTGTAACTCTTTCCCTGTTCAAGGACACTGAGGCCAATCTGCTTCTCCTACTCCTTCTTGAGCTACGTAGGGGACATGCACTGAGTGCAGGCTTGGATTGTCCAGTCCTGTCAAATAGGCTCCGTGTCCGTTCTCTAACAGAAATCCCTCTACAATCTACTATAATCATATGATAGCTGGAATAAAAGTTTCTCTAGAATAACTTCATTAGAGCACTTGGATATTTTTCCTTTTAACTTGTAAAAACTCACAGAAAATTTTAAGTTGCTCTTTTAAGTAAACCAACAAATCCATTTGTATCGGAAATAAGAGCACTCAAGATTGAGCTTCTTTTTGTCTAGCAAAAAGAATGTTTAAGACTTTCAAAGTGTTCATTCAGTAGTGGTTTGAAATAATGATTTCACTTCACCTATTCAATGTGGAAAAAATTATAATTCACTGTATATGCATATCTATATTTTTCTGTAAGTGTATTTAGGGGCAGTAGGATTCCATGGCCACCCAAATGCTGAGTACCAGCCATCCCAGGATGGTATGTACCACTGCTGAGACAGAAAACACCCTGCAGGATTGGCCTAATATCAGATCACAACAGACAAGGACAAAGGACTGTTTTATTCACTGCTGGTCTCCAGCTGAGGTGAAGAACAGATGCACAAGGGAGGACAAATATACAGTGCTGGCTCCACACAGAATATCCTCTGGGCTGCAGCTGGGGCACTTTCCAAGACTGAAGGGGTATCCAGGGATTCTTGATGGGGTTTCTGACAAAATAAATTTGTTCACATGGTGTTAAGAAAACATCATAATTTGTTTACACTGATTTTAGTGCAGATCTGAATGCACATTTGCCCAGTGAATGGAAAATTCATGCAGTGACCTCAAACACAGGGGGAAAATATGCAACACCAGTGAAGCAGCATATCACAGCCCTAGAAAGGTATGATATTGGCAAAATTAATTTCATTCAAATAAACTCTCAGAGGAAGGTGTTATAGACTCTGGAAAGAACCAAGGCACAGCCTAAGAGGTAAATTACTGCTCTGTGGTGTTGCAGTGGATGAGTTCCATTGGAAGCGACATCCCCCTATGTTCCTGTTAGTTGGTTCATCCCCTTGTTACATCACCCAGTTAAGCTCTTCTCCTGATACCCTGAATTATTTACCCCAATGACTTTGCAGTTATGTTAATTTCCTTATGTTGATTGGTTGCTTATAATCCCCTCCCTGTTTTCATGTGTATTAAGTTCTAGAAAGTTCCCTCTTCCTTGATGCCCCGTTGGTCAGTTCCTCTTTCCCCCTTCCCTGGTCTTCCCTGGTTGGACCCTCTTGTGTTGCCCCTCCTTTGTTCTGCCCCTAAACCCTGTGCCCATTGGTCACACTGTTCAGTTAAAAGTCTATGCTGCTGTGTTATCTGGTGTTCTTGGTCACTGAATCCCCCTAGATGACTGGATCTCTCTAGGGGTTGATGAAATAAAGTACCTGGAACTCTTTACCAAGAACCCCTCCCAACTCTCTATCCGCAAAGATAAATGGCTCAGCTCAGGATCTGCGGCGAACACCTGGCCGGCAGTGTCAGTGCCTACAGCCGAAGCAACCCAGGCTGCCTGGTATAGGAGCTGACAGGGAAGGCGAGGCATTGGGAGGGTTAAAGAACCAGAGGAAGGGCTACATTTTAACACTGGGGAGGATAATGCAGACTCTTACTACAGTCCTAAAGCACTGAAACCCAAGATTGTCACTGCCATTTGGACTCTCAGCAGCACAAAGGGTACCAAATGTTCCACCCAAGGATTTGAGAGATTTAATTTCAGATCAACAGGAAGAAATGCCTTGTTCCCTACATACTCCCACCCCCTTTCTTTCCACTGATGCTCATGTGCAGTTATTTCCCTGTTTTGAGCACTATGTTTTGCTGTTGGGGACACCTCTCAAATCTCCCCCAAAATGGTGCCTTGTGAGCTGCCTTTGTTATAAATTCTTTAGTGTTCCCTTATGCAGACTTGGATGTGGCCCTTTCCCCATCTGAGAGCCAGATTTAAATGGATTGAAGTTACAAGTGGCTGGAACACTTGGTGGGTGTAAAGCACTGACCATTTCTGGCTTTGTAAAGGTTATGATGATGATGAAGTTTGCTTGCATGGCACAGAATCTGCACCCTGGTGCCCTACCTTCTTCAGACAGCTGGCAGAGAACAAGATAAAAACTGGAAAAATCTCTGACAATTCCATCTCATCTGGAGAAAAAATGCCTGGCCCAGGTACAAGAGCAGCTAAATGCAGGGAGGGAAGGGGAAGACAGCAGATGTGTCACTGCGCCCTAGGAAATGGGGATACAGTTAAAGCCATTCAGTGCTGAGAAGGGAAATGTGGAGATGAAACAGACAGCACAAGAGAGCATCAGAAGCCTCCTTAAGAAGCCTTATTCTGAATTAAATTCTTTCAAATAGTAAGCAATAAACTTGTTCAAATTAACTTTTTATTAGAAATTACTACTGAAACAGCCTTTAATTGATGCCGGAATGATTTTTGTCTTTTCTTTTATATACCTTTTACACAGTTCTCTGTATCCACAAGTATTAGCAGTATGCATACTTGCAACCTTTTACTTAGTTTAGTGCTTATTGTTTTGTAAGTGTTCTGCAGGCCTGAGACTAAACACCCCAGAACTGCAGAGCCAGGGAGACCAAACATTCCTACTATCTCAGGAACCCAAGATCTCCTGGCAGGAGGATTCTGTAAACTAGGGGTTAGCCCACCCCAACCTCATTATTGGGCCCCCTTGTTAGATATGCTAATGTGTAAAGTCTATAACTGGTGTGTATGATTGGCGGGGTAGGGCATTTTGCCACACTTCACCTGGTTGAAGTGGATGCACTGAACAGGATCCTGATTAAAATACTGAGGTAAAGACCCCAATCCCTCTAACCATGTCTAGCTTCATTTTCCTAACACCAGGAAAAAGGCATCATAATGACTCCAACTTGAATTGCCTTGCCCTCCAATTACAAGACACGTGCAGGAAGGATTTCAACCCAGGCTCTTTCCACTACAGCCAGTTCACAACCAGGACTGGCATACACTAATGCATTTATTTATCTAGTAAAAAACATCTTTAACCCTTTATGGAGAGTTAAGAAGAAGATGACAGCAAATAATGGAAGTTGGTCTTTACCAGGCAAAAACCCCATAAAAGCCATCACATCCTTATCCAAGTAGATCTGTGACTTTGCTGGTCTGACCTATGAACAGACCTAACTGTGTTATCAATGTGATTTTACCTCCCTAAAAACAGTGCAGCCACAGAACTTCCAGAGATCCCATTTCTCCAGGAGAAAAAAAGAAAGCCAAAAAAGGAACAAATCCTATTTAACACACTTTATCATGGTCAGCCAGGCTTGAGTGTGTTTTTTGTATACTTTCTGCTCACCAGGCTTTTTAAATTCACCCTTGTAAACCTTCAGCTGCTGGACCCCTGCATACACCAAAATCCAGTGCACGTTCTCTGTCCTCTCTCTTTTAGAAGGTTATAGGAAATGGAGCCAATCTGGACCCTTCACATAAACAGCAAGAGAAACTTTATCTAGGGCTGTCCTTGGTCCAGGACAGCTCATTCAGCACAAGCTAATCTTGGACAGACCCAGGTCAACCTGACGTGAAAGGATCTTAACTGGGTTAGTACAACCAGCTCTAGATATTCCATTGCCATGGTTTGATTCACCCATTCCAAACAGCATGAAAAAGCCACCAGCAGCAACCACTGGCAATTATGCTGCTTAAGGTTTGTTGGCTTTTTTTTTTTTTTTTTACAACTCGATTTAACTTCTGAGAACTCAGCATATTATAAGAGTTAAAGAAATACAACTAGACCCAAAGGGTCCGAGCATGGCTGCAGTTTACATACTCGTGAGGCAGACCAGGCTGTGTGCAGGCCAGAATTTCAGGAATTAGTTATCAGAATTGTATTACAGATTCTCTCCTCGTAACTCACCTTACCCAAAGGGGAAAAAAATACTACTCTCCTTTTACAGGGGACATTAAGTTAATGTCAGACCACAGCAAGAATGAAAGAAAGAAAACCCAGGAGTTTTTCTTTTTTGCTTGATTGTGGATTATTGCTATTACAGATGAAAAGGACAAAAATAACATATAATTAAAAGAATACACTGTTTTAAAAGCCATCAGCATTGCTTTATATTCCCAGGTTGGAGACTTTTCTGTTGTGTTGGGTAGAACTAATCACACCTGTATTTTTTCTATAACATAAAACAGGAGGTGCCATAAAGAAGTTTTACCTACATGAGCATGGAAGGGAAAGTAGAACTTCCTAATAAAGAGGGCAAAGCAGAGAGGAAGGGATATCCCAGAAATTCATCAACCTCCCCCAGTCCCATGGGCCTTCCCCCAGAGAAATTTCCATCAAAATTATGGCCATGTCACCTAGGATATTCACTGCAAAGCTCTCCAAGTAGAACATTAGGAAGAAAGAGCTTTTTCCAGACACAGATACTCACTCATGGTTTCCAAATTGGTTCTATTAAAAATATAAACTTTCTCCTGCAAGTGAACATGATGTGTATTGAAAAAAATATATTTGAGTTTTACCAGCTTCCCTTGCAAAGAAAGAATGCATTGTCTACACAAAAAAATAAAAAATAGCTAAAATGCATGTTATTTTTCCATGTATCTCTAAAAGGCTTTTTAACAATGGTTTCCATTTAATCAAGTATTACTATCCAAGTCAGTCTTGAGTTTTATTTAACAGAAAAACCAGCTAAAAACAGGTATCAATAGCTATCTATGAAAGTCCAACACCCTAATTCTGCAGGAAAGACTAAGACTTTTCGGCAAAACCACTTCTAGGTAATTGGTAGAACAGACTCAAAATTTACTCATAGATCAACATTACTTTCTGTCAAAAAAGTAACAAGGTCAAATTGCTTCTTCAGTTGTAGTCAAGCAATGCTAAACAGCTCAGAATTTGGCCCAGTTTTAATCAATACAAACAAACAGCCTTACTCACTTGGAAATTTATTAACTCTGATCAATAGAGTTTATACAACAGCTGCACAAAATCAACCGACGATGCAACTTATACAGAACACTGCAAATATTTGCTCATTGGGAAATTACTGTTGTTTCCTCTTCACTTTCCAAAAGACAACAATATTGTGAAACATGATTTAGCCAAGTATTCCAATGCTAAAGGTGCACCAGTTGTATGAACACAGCAGATTATGGACACTTCAAAATGGAAGGGGAATCAGTTCCAGATGTTTTCTACTGATTAAATTCAGCCTGAGCAAGGTTAAGCAAATGATAAGCAGCTGCTTTTCTTTTTTGCCACAGTAATGGAAAATCCTCTCAGAGTTCTGACTGACTAACTGGCAGAGACTGGGTGCAGCACTTTTTTTTCCTGGGTTCTCATGATTAACAGAGACTGTAAAAAAACCTCCATAGCAACTCACTCTTTTCACCTCCAGTCTGTCAGGTTTTATGCAGATAAAAATTAAAAGGAAGAAGCTCATAAATAAAAACAAACAAACAAACAAATATTCTTTTGAAATACCCCAGCGATGTAGATCCTAAACCACAGCCTCATCTCACTGCACATACTGCTGTCTACTGAAGTAAGTCAAAGTAAAACTAGAGAAAAATTAAGGTGTCACTAAACCAGGCCATGGCTCAATGCAACACTGGCATCACCTTTATGACCCATCCCTTCATTTCAAACAGGGCAGAAACACCTTTTACCATGTACAGAGGTTGACACAAAGCTTGTCTCCTATTTATCCTCAGCCATTCAGAGGCTGTTTCAGACCTGATAGGATGGTACTGAAATAAAGACATGATGTTTGTGCATCCTTAAGCAAACTGACAGATCAGATTTTCCATCCCAGCATTTCTTTTGAGCAGGGTAAGGAAGCACTTCCAAAGTGCTGGGAAGATCTGGGAAGAACTGAATACATGCCTGTATATTAAAATTATTTCCCAAGCACTGTCTGTGCCTGCAAGAGCTTGCAGTGTAAAGAGGCACATCATGAAAAGTAAATTGTTTAGACGTGGCTATACCTGGCTACTTCAACAGGGATCGAAGCCAAATTAAAGGGAACACTTCATCTTTTCTTCCTTATATTTCAACTAATGATCAGTATATATGGACACAGCCCCCTCCAAACAACTGGTGTTTATTTTGCTTCTAATTGTGGAATCTTTTCAGCATTCCCAGCTGACAAACAACAGAAATAAGCAAAATACATGCTTTTCAAGACGTTCATTCACTTAGATGAAAAGTATATTTTAAGGAGTAGTAAAAGTGTATTTACTACTCCCCCATCCAAGTAAAACTCGTTTAAAAGGTCATAATTTTTTAGACACAATGCTCTGATCCCACATAATAATGTTTAGTCATTTCCATAAGGAAAGAAACCAAATTTTTGTGGCTAAAAAGTAGCTTTACATTCTAGATTAAATCACATAATCTTTTCACCACGAAGTATTTACTACATTTCCTGCAAAAATCAGCTTTTCCTTCAAAAGCTGCCATCCCTGATCACCATTCCTCCTTGTTTATGCTGAAGTTAAACAACTGTGCAGTCCCACGTTTAATCCTGCATTGACTAATTGCATTCTCCACTTCTGTAATGCTGTGTCAGTTTAAAAACACTTCATAAACAATTAGGACTCACAAAACCTCTGTGACAGAGACAAGACTTACATTCATGTAACAGACGATGCAACCCAAGCACAGTGAGTTAATTGTCTTCCTGAGGTCACCTGAGAATGAGTAACAGAATCCAGGATTTCAGGCCTCCTTCCTCAGCACAGGATGAGCCTTGGACATTCAACAGGATTCCCCAAGGATTCCAGCAGAGCTGACCAAGAGTGCTGGAGCTTTGTCACTTTTAAAGTCCATTTCTCTTGGGGGAAAGGCTTTGAGATAAAAGCTGACAATTCTGGGCTGTTTTTACAAATCTAGTACACACACAGAGAAAAGGAAGAAATGCAATAAGTTGTCCTTATTCCCATTTATAAATATATGCTTTTCACCTTTGGTAAAAAGGCTCCATGTTGGCTCAAAAATGCCTTCTCTTCCATGCAGCCACCAGCGAACTACAAAGAACCTCACAGCCTACAGCACCACAGTTGTATGTGTGTCACCACTGGTCCAAATGCTGGTTAGGCTTCCCCCCTCTCCCTGTTTCCCTTTTCTCATCTACTGGATTGCATGGATATGTGCCTCGCAGTTTGAAATCAAATTACTGCAGTTCAAAGTTTGAGTTTTGGCACCTTAGACCACAGAGTTCCATTTTCACACTGGAATGAGACTGTTGCTCCCTCCCTGAAAATTAACAAAAGATGGAATTCTTAAGTAGCCACAGAGAGAAAAATCCAAGCTGTTTTGCACTTCTTTATCTGTGCTTTTAAGAGCATGTTTCAGAGATTGTTTTTCCAGAAAATCTTAATTTATATACCCCATTCCTTCCTGCACTTGCTGCACAATTGACTAATTAGAAAAATCATCTTAATCAGGGTTCACATCCTCCACAAAGAGGGAAAGCTCAAATCCCAATTTCCCACTTCCTCCACTCTCTCCAAGGGAAGCCCTTGCTTCCCCAAAATGGTTTGGGCACCTGACCCCAGGCAAGGCAAATGGAGCAAAGCTGTGCTGGCCCCTGGAGCCAATGCATTCCTCAGCACCATGCAATGAGGGAGTTCTGGTATCTGCACTGTGGGATCATGTCCCATAAACAGCTGGTTAATAGCCAGGAGACCAGGTCAGGCAGCTGCTGGATATCAAAAGTGTGGGGACAGATCACTGCAGTGAATTTCTGATCCAGGATTAGGGGGGACACAGGGCAGGAGCATCCCTGCCCTAGGCAAGGCTCCCAGGCTGCCTTCCAGAGTGCTCACAGCCACTTCTAGTTCAGCACCAACTGCATGTTGAATAAAAATCCCACTCTAATCCACAGCCTGCCCCACTGATGGATTTATTTGATAGCACCCAAGGCAGAAACCTCTCTAAATGTATTTGTCATTTCAACAGCAAACCTCTGGTAAATGTTTTGTGAAGTATCATATTCCAGCAAGTTTTCATCCACTATACAGTAGCCTAAGCCAGGTCCTTCGTTTATGCACACATACATAATACAGGAAAAGGTGACTAAAATCAGTATTAAAATTGTCTTCTGTTTATCTTCTACTTAAAATGCACATTGCCACATCAAAGAAAAAACAAAACCCACTTGATCTGACAGGATTGCTCAGGGACTAATTCATGGTCCCTGTTACTTATTTCCTTCCTACTGACTGGTTTGATAGGGGGTGGGTTTTTTGTGAGTTTTTTTCTTTTACTTTTCCTTCTTAAATTCCTCTTTCCCTTGGAGCCAGGTTCCAAAATTAAATATATTTGGGGATTGTTCTCACAAAAAAGGTGAGGGGAGAGAAAGCTGTCGATGGACAGGGACTCAGTGGTTTCCTTCACAAGGGAAATAAGTTACTGTCATCCTCTCTCAGGATCCACTCCTGAAATCCAGATCCAAAACTGAAAACACTTCATGACTGCTCCTGACAGAGGGAAGACTGTGCCTCCACTTGTTGTAAGTACCTTTAGTGCTTATATCCCACTTTACTTACTGCTTTAAACATTTATATAAATTAAAACAACCACCCTTTAAGCACCTCATAGAGCCCCCAGCTCTGTCAGCACACTCTGACTCCCCTCCTCAGGTAGTCTGTTCTCACTTGCTCCCCTCTCCTGCCTGGCTCGTGGACACATCTTTCTTGAGATATGCTAAAAGGTGTATACAAGGTGCTCCCCCAAACTCCTGTGAGATAATCTCACGGCTGGGCCTGGAGAGACATCTGGAACTTCCTCTAGCTCCCCTTCACCAGATCCCTCCAGCAGCAGAGCCCAGGAACCCATCGGAAGACAAAGCCTCTTCCCACAGCAGGATCTGCCCATCATCATCCTCACTGACCACACCTGGAGCTGCCCCACACCCTCCTCATCCTCACTAACCACACCTGGAGCTGCCACAGGCTCAGCTCATCAGAAATGGGGTCAAAGCAATCACATCCCCCCTACCCTGCCCACAGGCCCAGCCTTGCACAGAGGGTAAAGGGGAGGGACACAAAAAAGATATTTAGAGGGTGGTCCTTTCTAAAAATACCTTTTCTTTCTTTTTAACATCCTTGTCCAGCAGAGACATTTACTCACACAGAGCTGCCTACACATAGGGAATAGCTATATTTCATGTGTCTCACCTGTTTTCAGGTAGATCTATTTTCCCTTAAATCTATTTAGACACAGACACATTTACATATACATGAATTTATTACTACATTTCACATCTATCTGGCCTCAATTTAAAAATCTGTGTTTACACTTATGTATCTATTAAGAATGTGTCAGCTTACACTTCTATTTAGATTGTATATTAACAGCTATTGCACAAAAAATTGATTTAGACCAGATACCTGTTTAGAGTTAAATATTTACACTACATCTAATAACACATGAGCCTGTTTAGATTTAGGTATCTATACACTTATATATAACCTCTATTGAGACTACATATATCATCTACTTTTACCCTGCAATGAAAAGAAAAAGTAGGTGGTTCCAACTGGACAAAAAATTTGTATTTTAAATTATCATCCTGCATCTCAGCAGCTTCCTGTCAGTCCTGTTAGTGGCTCTCAGGTTCCTTCTGATCAGTGCCTGACTTTGCAAGCCAAAAGAGCTAAAATCCACCTGACTTGTGCATCTTTTCCACTCCTTTCTCTTATGTTCTAACTTTATTTGCTCCTCATTGGATCATTACCCAAGTAATAGCAAGTGGCACAATTTGTAGTGTCAGTTTTAGCAAATTCAGTGTTAATTTTCAGGGGACAGAAAAAATTATCCGTTTCCTGATGCCACTACTGTGTTTACACTTCACTGCTGGTGACTGGGCCAAACTTTCATTCTACAAAGATTTTAATCTCAAGTTTAGGCAGTTAAGGAAAAGCTCACAATTTACCCACATCATTCTCGTCTTTCCTTAGTTTTGGAAAAATTATGGACTAGGATATTTGCGTGAATTCACTAAGGAGCTCCTATGTCTCCCAAATTATTCTGTGCTGGATTAGGACTACTGGTAAATTTGCAGGACCTGAGGGATGAGGCTTCTTTGGCTGCTCTGTCCAGACTTCCCTGACCTGACCCTGTTTAGCTGTGACAGCAATTTCTCTAATTGAGCAGGTGCCTGTATCTTGTTTTACTTCTGTTTATCTTTGTGTTGCACAACCATGTCTTCGTATCTGCAGAAATTATTTTAGCAGGATGAGATATTTACAACCAAATAATGACAGAGTTTACAGAAATACAGCCTGGGCAGAATATCAGAGGCCTTGAGAAGTGGAATCACAGGATGTAGTGTTGAGTACAGACAAGAGATAAGAGATGAGGGACAGGCTTGGCACTGGAGACTCCACAGCTATAAACAATTCACTAATGGTCAGTTAAAATAAAAAGCAGCCCAGAAGCAGGACAAAACTGGTTGTAAGGGTAACACAGAACAAAGAAACGTTATTTTACACACATAAAAGGGAACACAATATGGTAAATTCAGATGATAACTGGAACTGCACAGCAATGAGAAAATATGTCAGAGGGTGTTAGGAAGCATTTGTAAGTGACCCCAAGTGGATCCTAGGAGAGAAAGGAGAAACTGTCACCACAAACATCATATTTCTCCCTGTAAAGGACACGAGATTTCAACAAGTCATTGTGTACTTCCCCTCTTTCTCCTGCAGCAAATTATATCTAGGAACTGGAGGAGCATAAATACAAGCAAATCAGGCAGAAATTTAAAAGTAATTTTTACCATTTAAACTGAATTTTTACTATAGTTGCAGCTTTTTAATTATTAAATAAAAGCCATTGCATTTGATTCTCTTTTGTAACAATTAGATCTGGACTAATTAGGTCTAGCTTTCAGTTATTCTAACACTAAATTCTATTTATACTTTTACCACGTGTGTTTATCCTTTCTTACACAGAAAACTGAGTGTAACACTTCTTAAACTAGCTTCTACCATACCTTACCTAATAATTCTGACTTTCCATTATTATTTTTTTTTTATTTCTCTCATTTTCCCAAGTCTGGCCAATTCATTAGGCTCTTCCAATGTTAGGAAAACCCCACAAGGGCCTGTATTTAGCAAGAAGATCCTGCTGATTCCTCAAACACATTAAAGGAGAAACCCAATTACTAACTTCATTGTTAAGAGTACATTTCTATGACAGTGTCTTGGATTTTCTTTCTTCCGTCTCTTGCCCAGAGCCTCACACAGCTAGACTATGTATATTCTGGACCCCTAGAATTATCTAACTAAAAATTATCAGGGCTGCATCAGTGCTGTGAAAGAATTTACCAAAAACTTTCAGGCAAATTTATAATTTTAAAAGCTTTTAAAAGCTGCCTTTTTTAAAAATGATTAGTCAATATGTTGACTCAAATACAATTTATTTGCCTCTCTAATTGTCTACATTTTTTGTGTTTTAACAGTTATCTGAAATACTCATTTTGGCAACGAAGTATCTATGCTGGGGTATGCCCTCCTTTTCAACTCATAATTATAATTCCCCCCCCCACCCCCACCGCCCCACTGCTGTGCTGATAGTGTCTAGAAAAATTCTGAGGGAGCTGCAAACACCTTTCCTTGCTCTGCACTGCCATGGTCTCTGGGAACATCTAGTACAAAGTCCCTGCTCAAGTCTGGTGTGACCAGTGATCCAAACCCTGATCTTAAGTCAGGCACAACAGGGAGTTGAATAAATGCAGAACAAAAAAAAAAATTAAACCTCAAAAGCTGCTAGATTTAATCAGAAGTAAGAGTGGGCTTGGCAGAGTTAGTTGTTCTCTTCCTGCACCTCCCCTCGCCCCTCGCCCCATCCCCACCTCCAACCCTGTCATCCACTCTGATTATGCAAGATAAACCACAGAATTCACTGTAAGTTCTCACTCAGGCCAGCCAGAGCTGAACCAGTAAAGACTGAAAACTTTCTAGTAAAGAGGGGTTTCCACAATTCTTACACATGGGCAAGCACCATTAGTAGAAGTCCTGAACTGTCAGACAAATGGAGAAGTTTAACAGTTCTACACTGACCACAAATTCTCACTGCACCACCACCACCATCTGCTAAATCCACCTTCATAAGAGCATGATATTTGTAAGATAAGTGGTATCTGGATACTTTCTCATGCTAATTAGGTGCATACCTTTATATTTATGATTTTCAGACCTACTGACAGCTATGCAGACGCTCAAAAGCCTTAGTGTTCGCTTTATTCTGTTAGTTTTGGCCACGTGTTTTTTCTCACCTTTCTCTCAGTTTGTCAGCACTGGAATTTCTGAATCCACTTCACTTAAAATGTTTTCTTCTTTATGTGTACTGCAGACTGTAATCCTTCTACACCAGTAAGGGAAAGCAGCCCCTTTTCCCAATGGGAAATGCAACTAGTCTCTGGGAACAACCAGAGCACTTCCAGGCAGGTGAATGCTGGGATGTCAGCATCCAAACTGGCATTACAAACAGAATAAATCAACACTAACACTACTGCACATTTTATATGAGAGGGATGACAAAGGTCAGAGAAAACTGCAGTTCTCTCCCCTCTCCTGGTAAAAAGTGACTCTTGTGCAGTTTTGCTTTAAACTGTGCATACATTAACGTACAAGAAACTCCAAAAAGCAAACAGAAAAGCACAGTGATAAATAGGGAATTTTATTTTTAACCCAGCAGAGATTTATCACTATGAGAGTCTTGTGACTTTGACAAATCTAACAACAATGAGTTGTCTATGCAACCTACAACAGCTGAAAGAGAATAATATATTCTACCTGCTGGAGCTCTCCCAGAAGGCTGACCCTCAAGGTCTAAAAACTTTCACATTTATATGATTTTTTTTTTCCTCTTCCCTAATAAAACGCACTGTGAAACAGCTATTTGGTTGATTTCCTGAAGGATGCATTGTGGTGAATAACTGATCTTTGAAGAGAAATTTCAAAATACATCTAGAAAATTCCAATTACAGCAAAATGCTGTTTTCTTTCTGTATGGGTCAGTCTCTGTTACCTGCCACTCGCTCTTCTAATTAATTACAATCTTCACACTTGAGTTCTTTAAACCTTACAGGAATATTAAAGATGTCAGAGGGCCTGCACATGTCTTGTTATCCTAATATCAGACCCTGCTGCAGAGGAATAGGTACAATGATAGACAAAAGTACAGGTAAACCATAATTTCAGGACTACAGAGAATACTTAGGGATATAATTTTAAGTGAGGATGAAATCACTGAGCGTTTTAAATTATGACATGAAAATATTAAATCAGACACCGTGGTATGAAGTAGTTCCTTAGTTGAAGCAACAGACAGCCATAAAAAAAAACAAAACTGCACTGCAGGGACACAAAAATGCTCCAAGGGCTGGAGCCCCTCTCCTGTACAGACAGGCTGAGAGAGATGAAGTTGCTCAGGCTGGAGAGGAGAAAGCTCTGAGGAGATCTCATTACAGCCATCCAGCACCTAAAGGAAGTTTGAAAAACACTGCAGAGGGACTTTTATACAGGCAAACACTGACAGTACAGGGGGAATGGTTTTAAAGTAAAAGACGAGATATTTAGGTTAGATATTAAGATGAAATTCTTCCCTGTGAGGTGGTGAGGCTCTGGCACAGGGTGTCCAGAGAAGCTGTGACTGCCCCATCCCTGGAAGTGTCCAAGGCCAGGTTGGTTGGGGCTTGGAGCAACCTGGGATAGTGGAAGGTGTCCCTGCTCATGGCAGCAGGTGGCACTGGATGATCTTCAAGATTCCTTCCAACCCAAACCATTTTATGCAATGTTATTCTGTGATTTGTCATCACAGTTATTTTTTAGAACTTTCTAAATCTCTATGTTTATTTTAGTTTTTCCTCGTTAATTTCTTTATAAACAGCTTCATTTCAAGAGGCTTGATTTCCAACGAGGAAACTATTACTGTGGAAGACTTTTGGCCTTTCCCTTTCTGTAAGGATGGACAAGTTCTTAGTGCTACAGATCACTTTGCATCAGTCACACCCAAAACCCCATGCACATTGCAGAGCTCAGGAACAACTTTTCTTTTAGGTTATCAAGTGTTGTTTCAAAACTCCACCATTTTTGGTCAACAAAGGTCTTGTTTCTATATTATGCACTATTCAACACACAGGTATTTTTTAATTAAAAAATAGAGAAACCTCTCAAAAACCTTAATGCTGATCATCTCCATTTTATGACGTTTCTCTTTTCTCAAACCTTCTTCATAGAAACAAAGGAAAGCATTTTTGCCCAGCTTGGGAAGATATGCCTTGAGAACAAGCCAAGAGTAAGCTGGATGGATGTGGATACATGAATCAGGTATCATTAGAAAAATTCTATTTGCATGAGAAAAGGTGTGTTCACATAATGCCATTCCTGAATTAAGGCAAATGTCTCCCTTTTCAAGGATACTTGAACTTCATTTCTATCTATTTCTGCCCAGGACAAGGAATTTTATCAGTTGGACTGTTACTGTGTTGCCTGTTCTTTACAGGTCTTTATTACAGGCCTTTATTTCAGGCCTTCTTACTGTCCCTCTCTCACATCTGACCAGAGCTGCAAAGAGCTGGTTTAAAGCAGCAGCTCTGCTCCTCCTAGATCAGGCCTATAAAAGTGATTTAATTCAATCTTGCACTTTGCCATCATCTGCAAAGCATCCAGCCCCCACCAGCAATTATTAAAGTATTTCACTACAGCAAAACTCAAATAGAAACTGGCATGGCCCCTTTCAATTAGCTTTTTGAATTATGATCCCCTCTGCCTTTTCTACTTTCAGCTTTTTTGACAGGAAAAAAAAAAAAAGCCTCTCTTCAAGTACAGGCTTGAAGCCTAGTACTTCCATTTCCCAGGAATAGAAGCCTATTAATTCTGGCATGGAGAACTTCACTGACAGAAATCAGGTTTTGACAGGTGTTAAGAATGTTCACTCAATTGAGCATTTAAGTTCACCAGTTACATCCCTGGAAGCTTTGCAACAGAAAGAATGAATCAGGAAAATCAAATTGAGTGTGATTTAACCCTGACAGAAGCAAAGGCAAAACACTAAAAAAAAAAGAAAAATAGATAAAATTTAATTGGTATGGGAATAATATGCATGGCTGTCTCTCAAAATAAGAATAAATTAGACCAGCTATAATAAAAAAAAATTACAAGAAAAAAAACATTTTCCAAAAAAAGTGGGGGAAATCCTTTCATTTTTCTGTCCGGCAGAAAAAGATAAAAAAGATACAGGCTTGTCTTACCGCTCTCTTTCCTATAACACAGAGCCTTGCTCAGATTAACTATGATCATTGAAAGAACACAGCCTTAGTGAACCAACATGCAATGGCTGCACTGAGTACAGCCAGCAGAGTCTCCAACATCTCAGTGGCCTCCAGGACTGTTACCAGTTTCAAACACTTTGCTGCTTCCATCCATCACATCTCAATACCAAAATACACTCAGCAAAATCTGCTGTCATGTGGTTAGCAAGGAAAGCTGCTCCAGCCCAATAAACATGCTGAGAATGAACACAATATTCTGTTATGAGATGTGTAGTTAAAGCAGAAACTTTGGTTATAAATATCATACCCTTCATGCCCTCTCCCAGAACCCTAAAAGCACTGGAAATGCTAAACAACAATTAAAATAAAGCAACCTGACCTCAAAGTGACAAGTAAGAGATTTACACAAGATTATGAAACACAAGAAACAGGAGGGGAAATGAAAACTTCCCTCAGTGGAAGAAGAACCCTCCCTTCCACATTGGCACTTCATGACTATAGGCTGCATTCAAGGTCTTGAAGGTTCTCTCTGGGGGAGCCAGATGTTCCTATCCCTTACAGATGTGTCCCACCATGGCATAGCTCTCAGGTTCCTGCTGTTCTTCATCTCACTGCTCCAGCATGGGTGACACAGGTGGCACTTACAATCCACCAACTCTGGAAATTCAGGGCAACCCAGAACTCCTACCTTTGGTTGTACCCAATTCAGAAGACACCACATGTTTCTCTGGGGGGAAAAAACATCTAAAGTCCTTTTTATTGAAGAAACCTTCATGTAAAAACCACAGCCACACTCTCTCCAGGCTGACATCTTCTGTCAACTTCAATGCCATCTGAGAGCAGCATTCACACTGAGTTGTGCTCAGTTTTATTAAAGACAGATGAAGGGCCAACCCACAGCCCCACAGAACACACCTTAAATTAGTGCCAGCCTGTCTGGATGCCTCAGTAACCTTGGCAAGGTTTCCATGCCTCTGGGTATGGAACAGAACTCAGACTATGAGCAAATATTCTCCCCTTTAGCTCAAGACATAGCAGATCCAGAACAGATTCCCAACCCCATTGGAAGAAGGAAATCAATGAAAAAGGGGAAAAGGGGAAAAAGGGGAAAAAGGGGGAAAATTAGCTTTCCAGAAAACCTGCTTCTATAGTAAACAATAACACCTTATTTCCATTAAAAACTTAATTAAAAAAAAGGAAAGGATCTTACCAACAAAGCAAGTATTTTAACTCAGCAGTGAAATTCAGACAGCTTCCATGTTGGAATTCAACCATCGCTTATATAAACAATACTTAAAATGAAGCAGGAAGCTATTGTCTTCCCAACCCACGTCTGGGGAACTTTATCTCCACAGCCAATTGTTGTGACTGTTACCTAGGCCAGAAACATACACGTTTTAGTTTTGGGGGTTTTTTGTCCCCAAAAAGCATGAAAAAAAAAAAGAATGAAAAGGAAAAGAAATTAGTGAAGTATCATGAGACAGATGTGAATCAACAGTGTTTGGATTTGGGGATAAGGAAACCTGTGCTGACAGGAGTGAAAAGGGACAGAACTAACCATCCCAGCCGAATCCTCATGGCAAGAAGAGGAGCACACAACCACTCCATGATGAGTTCTCTCCCAAAGTCAGCCTGAACACAGCTGAGGCCTGTGCTTAGCTTTCTTCCTCCCCCAAAAAACAGGACCTGGCCACTCAGAATTGTGTTTAAGCCACGAGGTGCTTAAACTTGGATCTGATCATTGCTTGTCAGGGGCAGGTACTCCCAAAGGAAAAAAGGACACACAGTCAAGGAGACAACAGAGGGAGCAGTCCAGTCCTCACTTCTCCAGTCCTCAGGACCCAGTCCCTTTCTAGCAAAACAGAAGCAGGAAGTGCAGCCAGGTCCACCCCAGAGTTTGGATTATAATGCAGCAGCACAATGAGGCAGGTCTGACAGTAAGGCACAGGTCAGGAACAGGATTGAGGGCAGTGATCAGCACGTGACTCCACAGGGAGGAGGCAACAGCAGGGCATCAGCCCATGGGTGGAAAGCAGCACTGAGTGAGTCCATACCTATTCACAACTGCAGTTGAGCTAGAGATAATCTCTCCTATGCTTAAATATTACCCCAGGTCTGCAGGGAACATCACCAGTGGGGTCATGCTGGTCAAGGTCATTAGGCCAATTAATGCCCTCAAACCTGGAATCTGTATGGACTGGGCTCTGCAGAGACTTGCTGTGAAGGTGACAGGCCAGCCTTGAAAAGCCCCACAGGCAGGAGGGCCTGAATAAGACAGAGGTTTTGGGCTACCCCTGAAGAGCCCCAGCAGGATGGATGGGAATTCATTATGAGCCAGAGGTCAGGTAGCATCTGGAAGCAGGGGGAAAACAGGGTCCAGGTGGAGGCTGGTCCATCAGAAAGGTTTGTGAACAAGGGCCAAGTGGAAGGGTATAATCAACTGATCCCAAATCAGGAATCCACAGCAAGCCACGGGAATCACACTAGAAAGGGGACTCAGCACCATGATCACAGGAGGAAAAGACTAACAGATCATGGTCTAAAACCCGCCTGGGCCATGGGGATGTTGGGTTTTCAGCATCCTCAGAGCTCTGATGCTGCCATAAAATGGTGTGACAAATGTGGCTTGGACCTCTGGGAAGTGGAAAGCTTCTGGTAAGGAACAGAGGAGTTCTGTCATCAATACTAACCACTGGGGAGAACTGTAAATAGAAAAAATGTACTTTTATTTGGAAGTACCAGCCGAAACCTAGCCCACTCCTGTCACTTTGCCTTGAATGGTAGTAGAAACACAGCCAAATCAGACTTAAAAGAATATGTAAATTTACACTCACTATAAAGAAACTGCCTTTTATGGAAAAAATTTCTGACAAATGCTTTGATGTTATGCAAAAATAGTCTTCTCAGAAGAAATTATCAAGCAATAAAGGCATGGGAAGAATATATTTCCTCCTGCTCTCAGAGCTGGAAGGAAGACTTGCAGGGGAAAAAATACCAACTATCACCAAACTTAGTTTTTCCAGGTTTAAAAAAAAAAGTTATATTCATGTTTATTCATCATGAATTTTCCACTTGATGAAGACCACTTTGTAGTAGCTATATCCTTGAATGGATATTGTTCTTTTGAATTGCAAACTGCTCTCAGCAGGAGCTCTGCCTTGCCAAGTGTTTGTCCAGATTTAATGTGGCTGGTCAAATGACTCAGGTGCTGTGTGCTACCAGCAGGACAAACACATGGGTCTGCCAGTCCCCAAAATTAACCAGACTCCCCAGAAGTCAACTTTGAAATGCAGCATGTGTTACTGAGCAGTGGAGGAATCAAGAGCTCTGTTTCTTTCACAGCACTTCAGTTCCTCAATGCTCTCAGATGATCCCTCAAAGTCTGTGATTTTTCCTTCCTTTCCCCCTCTTTTTTCCTACGAAAGACTTTTTGGTTTCCTGTGGTTTGGCTTTCTGGGGGTTTTGATTGTTTTGTTTTTTCCTAAGTTCTCCAGCACTCAGGACTTAAAACCAAACTGCAGTAAAGTTGAGCTGCCTTACTGTTATGATGGAAGACAGTATGAAAGCTATAACCACAGAAAAGATGAATTTCCCATCTCCACAGCAAGCATTTGGCTGGCAGACTCCTGCAGGTGCCTGAATATATCTCAGAAAGATTTTCCCTGGCTACCTTAAGAGGGTTCCTTCTTAGTAATCTAATTAGCACATTGAATACAACGATTACGAATAATGTAATTCTCTGGCTGGCTTAATCACAGCAGAATTCTTTTTTTCTACTTGTTCATCCCAAAGTTATCAGTGTTTCTGAGCTGAGAATGTTGGATAACTGGACGTCTGGAAAATGACATTTCTTGTAACAGGGATTTACGATGGCCCATTCCAGCTGTGTGTACAGGCTCTGAACACACACATGTAGACCTCGAAAAGAGAAGAACTGTGATTGAATAGAAGTCAATGGGGCTGCTCAGATGTTTCAAGACAGGCACGTGTCCTTAGGCGTAAAGAGTCAGAACTGCACACTTCAAAAAACACACTAAATATAAGGGAATTCAAACTGCTACCTCTGGCATGGAAATTTACTGCTGGAAAATCTGAGCAGTTGATCCCAAACACCTGTGCCAGTTAACACCAGTTTACTGAGTGAGTATTTAACTCCAGTCCATGGTACAGAATAGCTGAGTTTGCAGCAAGACCAATGAGTAGCACCAGCAGCAAGAGGCAAGCAGGGAGGCCCAGTGGAAGAGAAGCCCTTCTTTCCTCAGGGGAAAAATAGCTTAAAGGGACAGGGCAAAACTGCTGTGCCATGGATTGCAATTCGGGCAGCCTGACCATGCTGTTGGAAGTGCTTTTACATGTCCCCTACATGCTCCAACTCCTAAGAATGGCTTCATGTGAAACACAAGTCTTTGATATGTCTTTGCAGCTCAACCTGTCTGCCTGCCAAATCTTGGAGAAAAATCGTTGCATTTAACTGAAGCAGGTGAATGTAGTTAGCATTTAATTCCAACTCTCATTCATTCTTTATTTTCTCTTTTTCTCCATATTTAAACTTTCAGGTCATTTGTATCAAGTTCAGCAAGCTTGCACTTTCTCCCCAAAGCAAAATGTTCCCCATAATACACTCTGTGGTTTTTGTCAGACACATAAGACTTTCAAATACTTGCTACCAATATTTTTTTTTTTCCAATGGCTCAGTTTGAAAGGCAAAAGTAAAAAATCAAATTTCACTCCCTAGTAACTCCACATCTGTGTTTCTGTGTTCCAGGAGATTTGAAAATAAAAAGAAACTGATTCACTTTGTCCTTTGTTCCTGTTCTCAGCTGTGAACTGCACCTGCACTGTGATTCACTAAGTGCTGAGGAGGCCTAGGTGCCTGAAAAGCTTAAACAACAATTTGAACAGTGTTCCTCACACAGCCAGAGAAAGAGGAGCTGATTTTATCTTGCTGCTACACAAAGCAAGTCAAGTTTTGCTAAATAACAAAGCCCAGTGAACACTTTGTATGATCCATCCACACCCTTTGAAACATAGATCCCGAGTCATCTATCTCAACAAGGTTATGTGCATTTTAAACATCTCTATTGGTCTTCATAACTCCTTTCAAATTCCTGAAGTCCAAAATACACTTGTAGAAACACACCCTGACTTTTTTTAACCTAAATTTCTTACTCTTTACTCATATCAATGCAATAGCTTCTAGTGATTAGAAGTATTTTGTAATTCATACCTAAATATTCAATGCAACTAATGAAGCAACTCTTGAAAACCAGAGCTAAAAAAAAAAACCAAAAAAAAAACCAAAAAAAAAATACACTGGGTCCACATGGAATTTTTATCACACGCAGGAATAATTTGTGCATGGATGCTAAAAGTGATCCACTGGTGTTTGAGGTGAACTGCTCAAATAATGGAAGTACAAGTGAGAATAAGAGAACTAGTTTGTTCTCTTAAAGCAGGCATGGGGCACCTTTCAATTGTACCCTGATTGTTTTTCTTTTAAAATGCAACACAATCTGTATTTCTGAGACATTCATTATTTTCCACCACTATAGCTATAGGTTGCCTCATATCTATAACCATGATGTTTCATGTTCTTAAAATTTTATCCCACATCCACTGAGGACTTTAACAGCTCTATGGGTTGGTTCATGGTTTCATTGCTTCCCAGCACCTTAGATCTTTAGGTCCATCTGGCCCCTGAGAGGATTTTTCTTTTTTCACTAGATTCTTCTGGGATTGTACTGGTTAGCACAGCCATGTTCTGCAGATGAAATGAGTACTTGACAACCCAGTGACAGTAATTTAATGTTTAAAATATTTTTATAGTGAACTACTTACTACTTACTACTACTTGCACTTCACTACTTACTGGTGAATGTGACTGAGGGCTGACTGAGGCTACATGTAATATAGTCTATATTTCTGTGTACTTCACTGAAGCAGAGACTTATGCAGCATCTAAGTTAATGATAAAAACCAAAAATCAGGGACTTATAACCTGCATCAAGGTCTGAATTATTACTGAGAGAGTGAGTTTTACACAAAAATATCCAAAAAAAGATAGACTAATTAACCCAATTTTCAAAAACAGAGAACATGCTTTTGAGTTATGCACCTTTTGCAGATAACTAAGTAGAGTTTAAAGTAAGTGATAAAGGTTTTGAAGGGAATTTTTATTCTTTTTGCAATGTGGACTTCTCATATCCGTAAATATTCAGTATCCTTTGCTAAGAACTTGCTAACCTGCTTTCACAACAAAATTCAATACCCCAATAGTTTAATTGTATTTATTATATTCTTTCTTGTATCTCTCTGAAGAGATTTTCAAGCTTCTCCAAAGAAACACATTCTGCAAAGAAAGAAATGCCAGATTTTTCTAGAAAGATCACAACTTGAACAGGAAACATTATGCTCTGTTTGGATACATATTTTTCTGGTGAGGACTTACCACACCCCACCAAAGGGCATCAGCATAGTTGGAGAAACCTGTCTTTCCATCCTCATCAACTGCATCCTTCTCAGCAAGATAAACAAAGTAGGATGAAAAAATTAATCCCAAGAATCCAATGTACAGCGTGGTTATGAGTTCCTATTAAAAGAGAAAGAAAACATCACACGAGGTTTTCAACCTATATATATATGTATATATTCTGTCATTGTAAAAGATTGCAAACATTTCTGGGGGTTTTTGCATCAGAGGAGGAAAATTAGTATTTCAGGTACGAAATTTGCTTGCTAAGCAAAACAGCTAAAACATTGTCTTGGGTTTTATTCATGCTAGGCTAAATAGTTTAAAAAACCATCATTTATTCAAGATCATTGGGGCAGCTAAATGTAGAGTGGGACATCTTTCCTAATTATGGAATGGGGATAATTTCACTTAACTGTCTACTCAAAATACTAATTGTCTAAACATTTTTAAAGTAGCAAAGCAGCTTTAGAAATGCCCTTTCTGAACAGTACGCTGAGAAATAACAGCCATGTCTTGTGATTATGGCCATTTCAGAGCAATGAACCTGTGCATCTGATGTTTAGACTGCTTAAGACTGAACAGTGATGCCTCAACAGTTACATGTTAAGATGAAATCTTAAGATAAAATATGCTAGGTAGATGACAGGTTTTCAGTCCTGCAAAACAAGGTTAGGGCATATTTCTGTGAGGGCATGATACAGTCCTTGTGAATATACCATTTTCTCTAAAGATTTTTGGACAGGAAGGTTGTATCAGACCTGCTGCGACTTAGACACAGGATTCTCACAGTCTTCAGGGGAAAAAAAGTGCTTGTGCGTTTAAACATGTCACCAAATGTGTGGTGTCACAGATGCAAAACCACATAAAGCTTTTAAAAGCAGTGCTAAATGAGATACTCACCAGTCCCTCAGGGAAATACAATACCTTGTTATGACGGAAAACAGCTTATTTTAATTACTTAAAGCTTACATGCATTATTTCTTTATTTTTTTGCACAAATTTGGCCATCTTTATCACAAACCATTGTTGTGCTATCTTCATTGGCATCTTCCTCAAGTTCTTTACAGTCATTTCTCTTTCCTTGGATCCCAGCCAACAAGGGAATTAAAATACTGCCATATAATATGTTTAAAATTAAAAACTGACTAGGAAGGACTGCCCCTACTTTTAAAATATGTCAGGTTTTCACAGATTTTCTGCAATACACTACCCACATTTCTTAAAATGTATTTAAGGGAAGGTTTTATTTTATCATCAAACTTCCCTCACATTTTCTTTTTTTCTCTTTCTTTCTTTTCATTTCCTTATAAGAGCTTTCTGGGGAAAGGTAGCCCTGCTTTCAAGTACCAACATTCAGCAGCAGGAACTACAAATATTCTTCCTTCTCCTACAGCACTAATTAAAATCTGGGCTTAGGAAACCTTTAATTAATCTTGGCATAAAGAAAAATAGATGTTTTTCCTCTAATCATTTAATGATGACCTAAATAATGAATTTTGATAGTACTTCATTGTGCCCATGGGCAAGTCTTTTAATATAAGCCTTAAGTTTTTGCAGGCCTGTTTACTAAACAAGGCAGCTGAAAAAGGAAATAAACTTTGGGGTTTCAGTAGTTTCTCTGGTGGTTACCTTTATTTTCTCATCTTTATCTCATTATAATGCTGCACTATGTACTTGTAGATATGACTTGTTTTGAAAAGCTCCTTGTGTTGATGTACACAATTGACTGTTTGTGGATGATAATTGGAAAAATTCTGGTTTAAATGCTGTATTTTTGGGAAGCAGGCAGGAAAACAGCAGAGTCTTATGAAGTCCTTTCAAACTGGCTTTAATATCAACAGAATTACTGAGTTTGTTTTACCACTGGCACCTCTCAGCTCCAGTATTAGTCATCTAAAGATGGAATTCTTTTTAAGTAAAGGCCAGATGAAAATGCAACTGCCTTGGACTAACTCTAAATGTCACCAATCCATGTTCTATGTGTATAGAGAGATTAATTATTAAGAACCATGGCAGCAATCTCATGCATACTGCATTTAAGGTAGCGTCAGAAGCTTTTTAAATAACACATTCTTCAAGAGACAGGACCACAAAACAAAGAGGATTCTGCACGTCAGGCCTTAAAACTTCATATTTATGTGGATTTTACTAGAGAAGAACTTAAGAATAAAAAGTGCTGCCTAAAACAAGTGGATCTTTTCAGCAGGGATTTTCAGACTTCCCTCAGAGAGAAAACAGCAAGAACAAATGCACAAAGGCAAAGTTGAATATTGAGACAGTCGAGTCAGCACATTTTTTAAACTCAGCTAGATCTCAATTTTTTGTTAAAATACAGACAACACAATACATAGTTCAACACTTGGAAAAATATGAGAATCCCCCCTGTCCTAAGAGCAGTAGAGGAAGGCGTACAAAGCAAGGTGAGGAAGGAGTAAAACCAAACTAGAGGCTCATAAGCAGGAGCTTGAGTGGCTAACCCAGTTTTTCAGAAAGCTGCAGTATTTCTCCATGGCTTTGGACCACCACATGTGATGTTGACTCATGTTTTGTTGCCTTTGGCAAGAAATGCTGGTATACATGCTCAACCTGCTGAAAATAGAAGAGCATCCCAGCCAAACTGGGCCTGAGTGAGCTAATAGAGCTATATGTAAAATTCTAAAACACATGGAAATCTTTGGTGACAACTTTACTAACTCTTCTGGGCCCACAGGGGTACAAGTTCTTGCTATTTGCACAAGGCACCAAGATGTGAATTTATTTTCTCACATTGCTTAAGGGTTTAGGGCCCCATTTTTTCTGAAAAAGTATCAAATGCAAAAAAAAAAAAAAAAAAAAAAAAAGATGAGGACTTTGTACTCAGAAAAAGCAGCTGAAGCATTTTGTTTTGGTTTTGTTTTTTTATTCTTACACAAAAATTTCTTTCAGAGGTTGGACAGAAATAAAGGTTCCATTTTTTCTTCTGTTTGGTACCATGTTAGGGTTTCAGCTACACTTATCCAATGTCAACACAGAACTGTGTGCATGGTATTTTTTTTCCTTAATGTGTTAGTGGGTGATGTGCTTGGATAAGTACTACAGATCTGTGGAATTTTATTCATCACCATAATCACTTCTTTGAATAAGCAGAACTTCAGGTGCATTTACTCATAAATTCACTTTTCCAAGGATTTTTTCCCCCTTTTAAATAATTGAACTTACTTATGCTTGTAACACATAAGATTTAAGTGTTGTATTTTGGAGACAGTATTTCCTGATTCTTGACTAAAATTCTGAACACCCACAGTAACAAATGTTCTCAAACAGCTCTGTCAGTAAGAGCAGCAAATGTTGAGAAAGTTATTTGGATATCAGCTCTGCCCTTGCAAGATACCCAGACAATGCAAGCATAATAAATGAAGACCACACAGCCTTGGAGCATTAAAAATCATCCTGTTGTACAGTATGAAAGGAGGCTTTATCCCACAGCACTTGGGTGTGCATCACTTCTGCACAGCCACTTTGACATAAAAGTACCTGCTGTACCGGGGAAAAAAAAATAAGAGGAAGAAAATTAACTTTCAGTGATAAATTAATTGCTTGGATTAAGTGCATCCTGTTCTCTGTCCCAGAAAAACAGTTTTCTAAATAAAAAATTTTAAAATGCCTGTGTGGAAATCTGTGACTGTTTGTCAATATATGAAGAACAAATCTACATTCATAAGAACAAGTTAACCACCCTTACAAGTGTAATGTGGAGATTAATAGCAGAGTATCAGGCCTTCACAGCATGGCATGAGAGGGAAGATTTAAAGGCTAATGATTCAAGTTTCTGTTATATTTATAAATCTAATCATAAAGAGATTCCATGAAGACTCAAAAAATAAGCCCTCAAATTAGAAATATTTTAAAGTCTGCAGAAAAACTTCCTGCTTAATGAGCTTTTATACAGAAAAATTGTTTCAAAGTTTCAGCAGACATGCAACTATTTATAGCCAGGTTTGCCTCTGTGACCACTCCCTTGTGTCAGAGACTGAAATATTATAGTTTTTAACTTAAACATTTTCATGAAGGACTTTCAGAACTGTGTTATAAAAGCTGCAAAGAATGCCATCACACCCTGAATAAGCCTTCAGAGAGACGCCCTGGACCGTTCACTGATGGAGATAAGATTAAGTAACAACTCAGGACTGGGGACATTCACAAAGCACAAGTTTAGCACCTTTGGGGAGGAGAGCACAGCCCCACTGATATTGGCTGCCAGGCTTGCACAGACCCTGGCACCAAAGGGTGGGGGAGAGAGGCTTTGGGTGTATGTTGGAAAGCCACTGGTTAGAGGCAGTGAACGCCCATCCTCTGATGTGCAGAGCGGCCCAGCTGACCAGCTGACAGGCCCTTCTCCTGGGGGAAAGCTTATCTGCAACAGAAGGGGTGGCATGGCCCATCAAAGGCCTCCTTAAAGGGGTCCCCAAACCCTGTACTAGAGCACCAGAGATGTTACAACAGAGCCTCAGTGTAACAAGGGACAGTGTGAACCTGGCCCCTGCAAGAGGGGCACATGGGCATTCCCACCTGGCCCAAAGTGTATATTAACCCACAGAAGTTTGTACTCTTTGGTGTGTGGCAGCGTGTAGTGGCATGGGATCCCCCCTGCCCAGGAGAGCGGATGGAGGGGATCTACGAGACATTGTTGGGACGCTCGGACAGGTGATATGTTTCCACCTAACCCCTGTCACTCTCTCTCTGTCCCCCTATCCCCCTCACACACTTCCTTTTCTCTCTCTTTATCTCTTTGTTTTCTCTTTCTTTCTCTCTGCTTCTTTTACTACTAAATAAAACATATCAATTTTTGGCAACAACATCTAACCATGTTTGGTTTTAATCTCATTTTTGGGAATATTTTGAACCTTCTCAGTTCTTTCCAGTTTATACACAGAGACTTAGTTTCCTTTGCTTTTCTGGGTTTAAACCAGACTGTAACAATTTGAAAAAGTAACTTTTCTTATACAGCATCATCATGACATATGTAGTATTTTTTATTTTCAGAATTAATTAGAAAACTTCATGTTCAAGGAGAATAAAACAGAATTATTTAAATAATTGACTTCTTCTAGCAAGGTTTTTCCACTAGCATTTGATTTTTCACAGGAAAACCAAGCTAGGAACACATTTTCTGTAGAGATAGTGGAGAGTATTTGCAATATGAAAGGCAACCCACAAAACTGCATTTAAAAAATTACATTGAGGGATAGCATCAAAGAGTACAACAGTTAATTAATAAACCCAAACACTGATGTTTATACCATGCTAGCCATTGCCCTGAATAGCAAAGTTTCTCATTTTAAAAGGAGAAAGAAACAGAGGAAGTGCTTTTAAAGTATGGTTTTTTGTATTACAGTGTAACAGTTCATTGATACGAGATCATGATTTGAAGCCCACAGAGAGAATTTACCAAAGTGAACACAATGCAGGGGATGTTTAAAGGCCAGGTACCTGTCGATGGATGAAAACCACTGACCCCAGTAGTCTCCACGTGCCCCCCTGGCGGTCAACGTGGAGCATCCGAAGGATCTGGAGAAAGTGAATCCCCCTGAAAGGCGATAGAAGCATTAAAATAAATACAATAATCCAATAAAAATACTTGAGGACAATGCTGCCTTATCCACCCACATAGTGACTATGTCCACTAACCACTCTGCCATGTTAAAGAACTGTGACTGCACTGCCCCTGCCTGGGGTGGCATCTTGGGATTGAAGCATCTCTATGTTTGGATCACATTCCATTATAGTCAGATTTATTTACAAATACTGACTACAAAAACGATTATTTAATGGGAAAACAAATCAGGGGAACTTGTATATTTTATATTATTTTGATTCTCAAATGCCTCCTTTCCAAGAAAAAACAATGCTTCAAGCTTGCTTACATAAATATGAGCAAACTTATTTCTCTATTTTCCAAAAGCTGAATATGAATCAAACATGGTATTACTGAAATTCTTGTTGTGTGAGTTATTGAAATCTATCTGATCTAATTGGAAATAGATACAGTCCTATGTGTTTTAGGAGAATATATGAATCCATCATAAGCTCCACGTATTTTCAAGAAATGGAAAATAATTATCAGTATGGTTCTTCAGCATAATTTTATTCCATGGAAATATTTCATTTTGTTGCCCTTCTGACAATGAATTTTGTTTGTCTTCAGTCTTGTTACTGTCTTATCCCCAAAACAAACCAGTGAAGAGCAGGAAAGGATGGATGCTGAATTAATCCACCAAATTTTTCACTAATTTTGGCTCTTTTTAGCAATTCTTAAGACTTTGTTGTGGAGAAGGTTTTGCTTTTTAATTCAGACTTGCCTGACCCTGCTGGCTTTTCAGCAGGGCTGATAACACTGCAGGGCTGTGGGTTAAGGGACTGTGTCAGAGAGCATTCTGCGGTGTAGGACAGTGATTCTGGAGCTTAGCACTGGGAAAGGCTGCACTGAGCCCAAAATCCACTGGGCTCACATATAAAGGCACAGAGGGCCTTTTCATTGTAGTCCTTCCTACACTTCTAGTTAAATCTAAAAAAAAACCAAAAACCTTGGAATTTTCACATGCACCTTCCTCTTTTCCTATAGGAGCTGATATTCCTGCTGCCTTTGTGAGCCTTGCCATCAGGTAAGGATACATGTTCTAGGGTAAGAGTTACCTTAAAAACACTCTGTACGTGTAGTAGCCCCCAGTGTTTGCCTACACAGCTGGAGAGTTTAGACAGTACTGAACATTCCCCTTCCCAGTGATTCCACTGCACTGGGAAGCAGAGGCTTGTGACAGAACATGCAGCACATCTTGGAAGTTAAATTAGGAGTGGGAAGTACACATACTGCTTATCATTCTTTTCTTCTATTTACCCACTTCACATCCCAAAACAAACCTGCAGTACTTGATGCAAGCTGAACAAACACTATGGATATCAAATGTTTCTGGTTCACAAATGGTGTGAGTTCTTCATGCCAAACAAAACTAAAGCATAATTACTCTTTAAACAAAGTAATTACTCATATTCAAAAAGCACCAAGTTAAGTGCTGTCTGGATTACTTTTTAAATAAATCCATGTTCTGTAATGCTCTCTTGTCTCAGAGAGAGAGTGGTTAGATGTTTTAAATAGGACACATTTTGTTTTTTCCCCTTGGCTTCAGCATTCCCACCATTTTTTATTTGCCTTATTCCTGCACTTGTTTCCCAATCAGTGACCAAGCACAAGAACACCCAGTCCTCCATTGCCCAGTGCTTCAACAGAGTAACTGTCTTTGTATTAGGAAAATCAGACATGCAGCTAAATTGGGAATTAGGCAGATACACATCTAATAACCTCTGTGGCAGTTGAAGAGCTGCAGTCACAGGAGCACGTACCTTATTGCAGAGGTGGCAAACACCTGCCCATTAGATCCTATGCTCAGAACAATAATTGAGGCTCCTACCACAATGAGATCTGTTAAAAAACAAGCAAACAAACAATCAAAAGAAGAAAGAATGCATTGGTTTTGTTTTTTTTTAAATCTCAGAACTGAAAAACACAACAAATTCAGACTAAGGAAAGCACTTTAAAAATACAAATTGTTAGCTGAAATTTGGTGGGCATGTTAGGTCTTTGTAACACTTTCACATCAAAATCCCAGTGGCTACAGTTTCTTCCAGAATGAATTCAGTAACAGAAGTTTCAAAGAACCTGATGGATCAGGCAGCTTGCCACAAAAAAATATAAAGGCATTTGTACACCCTAGAAATGAATCTATATTTTGGCTCAAGATTCTGATTTAAGAGGAAAGGCAAGGATTTGCTTCACTCAGTAATGAAATCCATGAAGTCAAGTGTCCTGGATACAGACAAATATACACTTGGTTTAAAAGTTGTAACTAAGCTGTAAAGTCAAACTTTCAAAGTTAAGGTAACTGTCAGAACAAAGGCTTGGTGGAAAAAATCAGAATTGTTAGTTTACTTTGTGATATTGTCTTTATTTGTATGAAAAAATAATTGTTTCCAGAGTTCCATTTTCTTTTTTGTTTCCACAACTCTGCAGTTTACACAGTTCCAGCTTTACACAATGCAAATGACAGATTGAGTTCACACTGCCAGCCTCCCTTATTTTTTCTCATCCTAGTTCAGTGACCGTATCAATTTCTTTTCATTATTGAACCTTGCTGTAGCATTATTATGAGAAGATTCTTTTTATAATCTCCTCACAGGCATTTCAGTGGTAAACCTCTTTAAACCATCTATATGCTTCCCTTTCAAATTCTAACCAAAAAATAAGGGATAGTATTATAAATGAGTATCAAATGAAGGCAGAATGAGGAGAAGTTTTGGTAAACTTTCCTTTGTCAGTTTGAAACAGGCAGTATTTTATTCTTCAGAGCACTTGATATTATATAGCTCTTCAAAACTGCTCATTTCACTTGCAGATGTAAGGGCTCGGAACCTCTGCAACCTGACTTCAAGGTCTTCCTTTGGACATCCAGAAAATGAGGCCCATTTGTGAAAATGGATTTAACCGACTTTCTGTGGGATTCATGGGCAAAAGGCAGTATTATGGTGACTAACTCCACATCCCGCCATGTTGTTCTAAGTGGTCTCCCCACCACTGAACTCTGTGCGAGAGTTCCCCTTCCTCTCAGTATCCCATTGGCTCCTGAACTCCTCTCCCCTACCATTGGCTTCTGCTTATGTCAATCAACCCTATCTCCACCCCTAGCCCTCAAACTACTGGTCACTGATGCTCTGCCTGCCCCTTAAGTCCTTGGGATAAAACCAATGACTTCCTGTCTTGGGTGTCACTGCGCTGGTGCTCCTCCAGGATAATAAGTGCCTTGGAGTTGCAGGCCAGATGGCCTCTCCCGCATCTTCATCTCCAGGGACTCTGCAGAGTGGCTGCCTGTGGCCATCTGCAGGGGTGGGCACCTACACAAGTAGGTGCTGCATGAGGCACCACCTGAGTGACTTCACAGAGACACTGCAGGAGCACGTGCGGCACAGGTCCACCAGACCATGGCACACTGCGTCATGGCAGGATGGGATCCAACCTAAACAGCAGCAACACTTTCCTTCAGCAAGGTTACCATGTTTTTTCCTCTCCTTTTAAACATTTTCCTGCCACATTCACAACCAAGTAGTTGCTGCAGCAAATATTGCAGAATTTCTACAACCAATAGCATCTTTCACTCTCTGAGTGGAATTATTTTCCAGTATCAGTCTGATTTTTGCTGTAAAAGCTGGATTCCTCCCCAAGAGAAAGAACTCAGTGAGTTTAAAGACTGTACTAGAGTAATTGTGCATGTAGGAAAATGAAAATAAATGAGGGATGAGGCTTCAGAAAGAGCTTCCATTTGGAATTAATTTTAATTCTTGAATGCCTGACTTTCCAAATTTTTTATGCTGTTCCTTTATCATGTATGAACATATATTTGTAAACATCGCAGTTTAAGGTCAGCATAACACAGATCTTTGCCCTTCAGCAAATGATGCATCATGTCTTTACTAAATTGTCAGACATACACATATCCCTCTGATGACAGGCACTGAAGGTGAAAAAGACTGATGCTTAGAAAATGAGTTCAACCAGGCAGTGAGAGTAAAAGAGATTTTTTTCATTTATACTTTCTGCTTTTCTGAAAGCATACTCCGTGGAAGAGATAGTTCTTCCTTTTTTCTTTTCCCCCAAAACTGTTCTTCTGTCTCTGCTTCTCCTCTGTTCCTAGTTTTCATCCCAGTTTCCAGTACTTAGACTTCCCTCTTTAATCCCAGTTTACTGGTCCAAACAGCCCTATTTTACAGACTTGATCTTCAGCACATTGTGCCCTTTCACTGCCACCTTTCAAACCCACATATTTGCAGCCCCTGCGGATTTTCCTTCATGCTCCTGGTTGCTTGTCAATCTCTTTAAATGTTCCTCTCCCAGACATTTGCAACAAATTCACCTTCTGGTTTTTTACCTGTTTGTGTCCCAGAACATTCCTTCTGCCTCAGCCTGGGATTTCTAATGTGCCCTGGGCAGATGCAGGAAGAGCACTATAAAACCAAACCCAGCATATTTTCTACTGCCATCCCCAGCACTGCTGCTCAGAGGAACCTGCAATTTGAATTGTGCAGCCTCACTGCAGATTGAATTCCTGAGGAAAAGAAGAGCATCCTCTAGCAGTGTTTGAACCTAAACAAACTGCCAGTTTTTCAGAGGCCTGTTCATCAGCTTGGAATTGAATTCCAAAGACAAAAAAGCTCTTTTCTCATTAAATTTCTGCTTCAAAATGGGAAATCGCTATGATTCTCCATAAGAAATTATCAGAGCTGTTTTTTTCAGGAACAGTTTCAACATTTTGCATTAAATGTCTCCACAAGACTCCGTCTGAAGCAGACATTGGTATGGAAAGCTTCAGAAAAAATTACCAACATTTGTGTAAACAACTTTTTTAACTCTAACAAGCATTAGTATTTAGAATAGCATTGCACTGGTATTTATGGTAATTTTTAAAAAGTAAAGTGTCAGGAAGTTTGGTAATTTAAAAAAATTAATTCCAAATTTCATCTATGATGTATCTTACCTGAGTACAGCTTTTGTTTTTCCTGAGGAAATTGCTGATGCATTTCTAATGTTCCCATAAACTTACACCCTACTATTCAATTCTCAGCTTTTTTATTAAAAGAAAAGAATTAGTTTTAAATTTAAAGGAGTAAGAATATTTTTATTTCATTTTTGTATTTTATTGCTGTACAATTTTATGGCATATAAATGGTTCTCAGCTTAAAGTGTTTTTTAAGAAAGGGATCATTATTGTTTCTGCTGCTATGGTAAATGAGCACCACACACTGAACATGCTCCTTCAGGGAACTAGGGAATGAAGAAGTATAGAGAGACAAGGCAATTTTTCTAGGAATTCTTGAACTGGGAATTAATTCAATATTAACGTGTTCTGTCAGGTTATTTTTTATTGTGCTTTCTCACATACATATAATTATCTACAATCTACCTGCAAAGTAGAGAAATATTAGGCTAACTGTAGAAAATCTACTTTAAAATAATAATAAAAAATTATTTAATAGGTAGGGGAGTCGGATCATATTCCATTTTAGCTGAAATGCTGGAAGACCATTCAAAATATTATGTATCCTATCTTAACACTCTGCTTTCCCAGTTATGGAAGTTCCATGTTAACATGGAATCCAATAATATTTTAAGTTTATAAATGAAAGTGGTAATTAAGCTTGACTACTAAATCTCTTTATAGTAATAAGCAACAAAGTGATTTTTATTTACAGCTAGACAAGGAAGGAAATGAAAGATAATGGAAGAACTTAAAGAAATTTAAAATTGCTACCCAAGCTGAACTTCCTAAGAATTAATCCAAATTTTAGTGTGAACAAAAACCCAGAGAAGAAATATTCCTGCTGTCAAAGAAATTTTAGTGGATTTTTTCTGATTTTAAAATGAAGCAATACATTTATTAATGAAGAAGTAAAATTAATGCACTATGTTTTACTTTCTGTTCTAATCCTTTAATTTCTTTTTCTAGTGTTTGTATTTTATTCATGTTGATTTGAAAATGACAGGATGAATCAGTAGGATTCAATCATTCATAGCAAAGGTATTTCCCAAGTTTAGCTTTTTCTGTCAGTGCAGACACTGATCCATCTGCATTTGATATGGAAAAGAAAATCTTGATTTCCATTATATTATATTCTTAGGGCATTTCAAAGGTTAAAATAAAATGCTGGTAACTGTGAGTGCACAACCAGCTGTAGCCATTCTTAATTTTTCGTGACAAAACCCACGGGGTCTTATCCAAGGGCTACAGTTCAAACATGAATATTTGCTGTGGTAGTAGCACAATACTAGCAGAGAGAACCACTTGAAACCACAGTTCAGTGAGACTGTAATTTTCTCTAATATACCCACCTAAGAAGCACTTCTTAATTGAGAGAGAAATCAAGAACACAATGAGGAGTAAAAGTGATTCCTTACAGGCCTCATGGTTAGATCACAAAACTAGACCAGCTCTAGAAGCAAAAGAAGGATTTGTTTGTACAATTAGGATTTTTTGTTCAAAGTCTTATCCATTTCCAGCAATTACCCAAGGTTTAGTAATATCTTAACTTTACAGTCCTGCCTTTCTAAGGCTGATGTCTCCCTTAGCCATATTTTAAGTGTTCAGTTCTAGCAACCCAAAAGAGGAGAAATCACAAAGCAGGTAAAATATTGAAGTGTAGGTGCATCTCAGAACGCCAATAAGGCCCCCGCAGAAGTTGACATCTTTATTTACAACAGGCGAGTTGCAAAAGAGTTTAGATCTTACCAATGATGGATATTGGCTTCCTGGCAAACCGGATCCTTCCCTGGAAGCCGACATATTTACTCCTGCAGCCTGCAGACCACAGCCGGACCAGGTACTCAGCACCAAAAAACACCACTAGAACTATTTCCTAACAGAGTGAAAAGGAGAAGAGACCAGAGTTCAGTATTTTCAAAGTCAGAGTACAGTTTGCACATCTAATTTGTTCATTGGACTAATACAGATGAGCTTGTTGAGATAGATGATGCAATAAGAAGGATTTTGCCTAATCTATTCACTTCTTATATGCCAGGCAGTAAATAAAAGGAAGAGATAATCAGTTCCTGAATGTGATTTGCATTAATAAATGAATGGTTTAAGCTCCTTTCCATCAGTATATCATAGGGAAAAACACAACATTATTCTTCTTTTTTTTCTTTCCAAATCTTAAAATTTTAAAAAATAAAGACTAGTGGGAGGCAACAAACATATCATTCCAAAAACTCAGAAGTGTAGGAAGCATTCCTAGATGATGAAAAATAATTTATGGATATAAAACCAGAAAGTAATGTCAACTTTTGTATAGAATCACAGAACACGTCAAGTTGGAAGGGACCCATAGGGATCCCTGGGTGTGATGATCCTCGCAGGGCCATCTGAAACTAAACCACATGATGAAAAGTGTCATCCAGGTGTTCCTTGATTTCTCCCTGGGAAAGCCATTACAGTGACAAAGTACACTTTCAGGGAAGCAACGTTTCTTAATGTCTCCTCTGAACCTCCCCTGGTGTGGGTTTATTCCCTTTCCTTGGGCCCCTGGCCACCAGAGAGGAGATCAAGGCTTCCTGCTATGCCTGCCTTGAGGAAGCTATCACCGTAACAGGTCACTCCTCAGCCTCCTCTTCTCCAGGCTGGACAAACCCTGGCCCCTCAGACACTCCCTCCCAAGCCTTGCCCTCCAGGTCTTTCCCTGCCTTGGTTGCCATTCTCTGAACACACTCTCATTGTCTGATGTCCTTCTATTGAGACACTCAAAACTGCCCCCAGGACTCCAGGTGGGGCTGCACCAGTGGGGCTGCACCAGTGCAGAGCAGGGTGGGACAATCCCCTCCCTCCATCTCTGTGCACAGATGACCTCTCTGGCTGCCGGGCACACTGGTGACTGACACTGACACTGAACTTGCATCAAAACCCCCGGATCTCTTTGTGCAGGGCTGCTCTGCAGCCACTTGTCTCCCAGTTTGTATGTATAATCAGAACAGACTCATCCTAGGGGGAGAATATAGCTCTTGCTTTTGTACATTTCCATACCGTTGGTGATTGCCCAGCTCTCTGGTATACCCAGATCTCTCCGTGAGGCCGCTGTACTCTAGGGGAGCTCGCAGCTCTTCCCAGTCTAGTACTGCTGTCAAACTAACTTAGTGTGCATTTCATTTCTGAGTCTAGATAACTTTAAAAAATATTGGAGAGCACTGGCTGTAAAGTTGAGCCGTGGAGTCCCCTTGGTTACTGAGTGCCAGGCTGATGTAACCGTGTTTACTGCAACTCTTTGAGCCAATTGCTCGGAAGTGTACTATGGGCTTGTTGAGCTGTGTGCTGGAGCATTTATCCAGAACGATTCAGTGAGAGGCAGGACCAAAAGCTTTGCTGAAATCCAAAACCACCCATATTTTCTGACTTTCCTTACTCAACTTCAGATTAACTTGTTTAAACAGGACTTCCTCCCTTGAACTCATGCTAGCTATAACCAATGACTGTGTTTTCGCTCAAATGTTTTTAACCCCCAAAACAACTTTCTCCATAATTTTACCAGGCACTCAGTGAGACAGGTCTGTAAGTACCAGGGACTTCCTTCTTGTCCTTGAAGGAAAATAATTGGGGTGAGGTCCCCATCTTCCAGGTCTTTCAGTATCCTGGGATGAATCCCACCAAGCCCCCATGATTTATGCACATCCAGCTGTAGCAGCAAATCTGAAACAAAATCAGGGTGGACAGAGATTTTATCATCCCCCAGTCAAGGTTTTCCAACAGAACTCCAGACTTTCTAGGGCCCATTGTTGTTGAAGGCAGAGGTGAAGAGGACATTAAATTTGTCTGCTTTGTCTACACAGCTGTTTGTGAGGAGACCAATGTCATCAAGCTATTTCCCAATGCAATTTCTGATTCCCCTTTTGCTGTGAACATATTTGTTAAAGTCCCTTTTATTGTCCTTCCCAGTGCTGGTGCGCTTGAACCCTTGGACTTTGGCTGCACTAATTTTCATCCCAACTTGGGGACAGAATCTCCCCCTGTGTCACCCGTTCTCCCATATACTCCACTTTCCTCCTTAAGTTCTGTAAGAAGATCCCTGTTTGACCAAGCTGCTCTTCTGCCCAGTTTTGCTTGACTTCCAACCCTTTGGAATTGCCTGCTCCTGTGCTCTGAGGAGACTGCTCTGAGAATGTGATAATTCAGGGCATTCAGAGTCCCCAATACCTCCAAAAGCAGATTCCCAAGAGACTGTGTCAACCAGCTCCTTCAGCAGCTCTCCACACATCCAGGATCAAAGTTTTGCTGACAGTTTCTCTTCTATCACAACTTTTGAATCTCAGCTCCCTTAAGATCACCATGACCAAGACACAACCACCAGCCATCACTTTGCCCACAAGTCCCTCATAAACAACAAATCTGGGAGGGCACCTTTCCTAGTCAACCACCTGCACCAAGAAGTTACTTTCAACACCCTCAGAAATCTCCTGGGCCTGTTTGATATTCCCATGATATTTTGATATTGCATTATCAATATCAATATTGATATATTAATATCTGTGAAAATAAAATCACCCGTAAGGATTGGTGACTGACATGAGCCATATATCCAGAATGTAAATAAATGAATGATCAATGTATTAATATTGCTCCCCTCTACACCACTGCATTGTGAAGCACTGGTGCATGACCAAGGATAGGTGTACTTTCAAATACTTCTAAAGAGAGCAGATTAGTAACATCACAATGTGGACAAATACATTGATATCTTTGTTCCCCCCTTCCTTATTTTCCTCTCTGTCGCAGTGTGGTAGCACAACCCAAACACAGCTTCTAGGCTTTGTTCCAACCCAAACTGTACCCAGTAATTCAGAGTTACCTACTACATGAGTTACACCTTTGGAAAATGTTTGCATTTTAACTTGAAAGTGCTTGCAATCTGCCCCTGGGGAATTCTAAAGCAAAACACACTTAAATCACAATTATCACTGAATGACAATACCAACCTGATTTTAAAACTGACATTCTGAATGGCTCAAGACAGAACAAAATATTTTAAAGTTGAAAAAAAAAAAGATAAGAAAAAACTCCACACTAGTACACAAAAATTCATGACAATTTTGATTTTTAACAAAGTTCTGTATTCACTTTTGCCTCCTTGTTTTGCCTGGAATGAGAACCAAGAAAATATGCAGTTTTCCTCTTTTTTGCATGACATTTTCAGCCTGAATAAACCAAGGATTAGTACAAAACTAAGAAAGCTTACAGCCATTTTCAAGGCAGAAGCACAGAAAATACACAGCAATTTAACTTTCCGAGTTTCATTTTTTTTAATATATATATTATCTAGAGCATCTTCAACTAGTTCTAAGTTTGCATTCTGTCTACAGTCTAAATAGAAATATTTATTCAAGTATAATAGTCAAATCAAATCCCAAGAACAACGTGCAAAGGAAAACAATGTTTGCATTCTTGAATCTTGCAAAATACTCCCTCACTTATTAAATTGTCTACATTTTTAGCAGGTTCATGGTATCATCACTTAGTAGCGGGTTTTTTTTCTTCTTAGGGATTTCTAATTTCCACTAAAGGAAGCAAAACACTGTATATGGCAGTGTTTATAGTTGTATAGGAAGGAGACTAGCAGACAAGTCCCAGGGAAGCAAAAACTTCTTAGATTTTCCTTGATTATCCTCTCAGGGCACTTTTAAAAGCTGAAATTAAAATTACATCTGGCCTGAGGATATTTTATTCTCAAAACCCATCTTGGTTATGTCCAGAAAACCCTGATAAGTCAATAAGGTTGCACAGTCCATGGAAAGGAAAGGTAAAATGTTCACAGAAAGGAGGAAAAGGAGGAACTTAGATCTTCGACAAATTTGACATTAATTACTAATCACAGTTCCTTTTGTCCAAGACAGCTGTCCACGTTACCAAAACCACATTAACACATTTGTTGGCAGCCTCAGACAGGCCAAAGACAAAAAAAAGCATGGAAACTGGACAAACATGACAGCTCTGCAGGTGGTCCCTCAAAAAAACCAAGGAAGATTATAACATTTACACTCCTGTTGTGTGAACTCCTAATGCAAGATAGGAGAGATCCATTTCCAGAGCTGCCAAGGCTGATCAAGCTTTGCCTCATTAAATTCACCTTCAAAAAAAACCCCTAGCCTCCCTCCTTTTCCTCTTCTACTCATAAAAATCTTTCCAGAGCCTTAAATTTATTGCCTCGCATTTACCTTCTAATAAAGGGGAAAAAAAACCACAACCCAGCAATTTTCTGGAAAGTCAGAAAAAAGTACTAATTTTCACTGAAATGGAAACAAATTATGGTGAGAACTTGTGGACAAAATATGAACCAGAACAAAATCAGTAAAAACAATCTCCAAATTAAATTTACATCCATCTGTGTGTCAGTTTGAGTTCTTTGTCCAACTTTTTGCAATTTTCCAGAATCCTTCCTTTCAAAATGGGATTATACTCACAAGGAACCCACAACCCCTTTTGATTTAGACTCCCAGCAGTATTTTTGCCCTTCTCCTGGAAGTGGTCAAGGAAGAAATGCATGGTGAAGGATTCTGAGAAGATTTAATAAACTGGAAAGCAGTTTGGCATCCACAGAAAGCCATGGATTAACTCTTCTAATGAAATTGAAACTAAAAATAACAAATGGGAACAAACTTTTACTTCATAAAAATAAGAGCCATATCAGACTCAATTCTTTACATTCATGTGTCACAGCCTCTACCTGTTTTGGTCATGGCAACTCAAATTGCCACAGGAATACCAACAAAATAATTTAATTACAGATTTTAAACTGAGTCACTGCTAACACCTCTGCTAAACTCAATAGCAGCATTCCATTTCTCTGTGCTTCTTCCTCTTGTCTGGGAAAAAGACCCAAAGCACACCTATAATAGTCCTTGCCTTTAAATTAATTTCACCTTTGAATTATTTTACTTTCTTGAAGTCTAGCCACTGCATAAGTCTTCCCTCCCCACCTCATAGTCATGTTTATGCTATTTTTAGTACATTTTCTGTTATTAATTTAATGAAAAGTATGCAAAAAAAGCTTAACGGGAAATATGTATACAAATAACCTCCATCTGTATCTAATTCAATCAGTCAAATAAAAACCCTTGTGGAAAAGCCATCAGTTTTTTATCCAAGAATGTCATTGATGACCAAATAAAAAAATGCTCACATTAACACAGAAACCAAATGCTTTTACATAGGGGCGTGTGTGTGTGTAAATTAAATATATAGCCTGGAATTTATAATCTATTGCAGTTAAGTTATGGATAATTGCACCAGAGAAGCAGGAGAGGGAAGTTTGCTGGAGTGATTAAAGTGCACACATGAAAAAGAAGGGTATTTTCTCAGCTGCAGCTGTGTTTTAGGTGGAGAGCACACACAAGGCTCTCTTCACTTTTTTTTTATTGGACTATTTAGGTGCTGGGATAAAATGAGGAAGTGGGATTGTTAAATGAATAGTGTGTGCTCATGGTGATTCAGTCAAGGAATGGCAGCTCCAGACAATAAAGCCTCAGAGAGATGAATAAAGGTTTAATAGTCCAAATGTTTGCACACGTGTGCTTATGTCCCAAATTTAATCTGATAACCTGTCTTGAAGGTTTTCCAATCCTTACAGTTGAAAATGTCCATTTAGTAACCTGTTTAGTTTAAGAGATGCTCAAATACTATGAAAACCTACTGATACTGAAAATATTTATTTTCTACTATCATGCTGGCTCTTACAAGACATCTTACAAGATGACAGACATCCTATGTGAAAATAGAATACCCAATATACAGGAGAAAAAATGTCAAATGCTGCTAAGTGTCCTATAGTACCATTAGCTTACTCACACTTAAAACTTTTAGGTCAAATCAATGCATTCAAAGTCTGTTGTTTGGATACAAGTGGATTTACCATTTCATAAAAAATACATTTCCATGCACATCTGATAAATATGCTGAATTTGCTAACTTCCTTCCAGGAGTAAGCTTGTCTTTAATTTTATTGCTATTTGCTGTTTCCTGCATGGAATGAAGCTGAACACCTATGAGGGAAGCACATGGTACTCCCTCTGTGTCAGCCACATTCAAGTGAGCTGGGTGAGTCACTGAGGAAGAGGATTTTTTTAATTCTATTTAAGCAGGTAACACCTTCTCTCCAAAGAAAATCAACCACAGCCTCAACTGTTTTTGACCAGGAGTTTTTTCCTCAATTACTTCATTCTGAAAAATACCACTAAGGCAAATATAATCCAATAGAGAATGAATAAGATTCAATAAGTTTGTGCATGCAATTCTTAATTTCTCTGTTGACCCACAGAGCCCTTCCAGCTTCCCCCAGCATGTCCCTGAAGGGACCACCTCTAGTAGGAGGGGAAGGGTTTAGCTTTGCTCCTGGATTGGAATCTATCCAATGTGAATATGCACTTCAGGATTTTAAATAATTATTCCATGTTTCTTAACCTTTTTATTTGGGAGACTATCAATTTTTTGATGAGAGGAACTTAAAAAATCCTGCATGTGTCTCTCCACCTTCCCCTCACTCCCAAGAAATGTTTCTCAAGTCTCTTGGCCACATTCTTAAAACCCCTTGCACAGTGAGTCAAATTTGACTAAGGGAATTACAAATTTGACTAAGTCTCAGCCTTACTTACTACACAAGGACTTCTATTTCAGACATTTGAAAAGCACACAGCAATCATTCAGTATGTTCTGTGGTGCATTAGGCACAAGGTAATATAATTGAATAATAATTCACATTGAGAAGCTTGAGAGTTGCATTTGATTCCAGAAAAGCAATGGCAACTCAGCAGGATCACTTAGCAGACAACTTGAGCTTGTGGACTCAATTTTTTCCTAGTATGTTTAATTTATGAAACAATATTCCATCTCTATTTTAATAATGCTTTGAATTGTAATAATATAATATTCCTGATCTATTTTTTCATCTTCCCACAGACCAATAAGAAGCTCAGAAAGTAAGAGGGATTCTCCTCCTTGCCTTCTCTCACAGAAGTTTACAAGAGTAAAAGAATACAGCCAAATGCTTATGAGCCATAAGGTTATTTTTATTCTGCACTCGCAGAGTCTGTGTCTCCCACAGTATACAGGAATCAATGTATTTTCTCCTCAGGCAGTTTGCCTGTCAGAGCCTTTATGGGACTGGACACCTCATGAACACCTGCTGTCATCCAGGCAGTAATCACTGCACAAGTATCATGGGATACTCTGAAAGAAATCCATTATCAGCTGTAAAAAATGCTGTGGTGAGGCCAGCAGGAAGAGTGCCTGTGAACTCCATGTATTGCATTATCAAAGGATCACTTTATCAAACAGACCTGGGGAAGGCCATAAGTGTTTGTGCTATATGGGAAAGACCAGATTTAAAATTATAAACTGGCACAAAGTAAGGAAATAGATGAAAATTCTGCCTTTTTTACTCTTTAATGCTGATTGCTTTGATGGGATGCAGAAAACACCTTCAAGCCTATTGGAAAACATATTCACTTCACCATAAATCACAGAAACCACTCAATCAAGCTTTTTGCAGGCTTGTTTCTCTTCTGCTATACATTTGAGGTGACCTAGCATTTGGTGTCCTGGCCACACAGCTGAAATGGGAGATGAGGCAAAAGCAGAGATAAACAAAAAAGCAACTGGAGAGCTCCTCTACTGCAGACAGGAAAACTGTGGCCTTCTTTCAAAACCCTCACATTAAAAATAGTGTTATTCCAGAGAGAAAAGCCACCCTGATGTCCATCAAAACCAGACCAGAGCAGTGACATGCTTTAATTGTCTTAAGTAAGCCAATTATCACTTGGCACTCTGAAGTTTGAGTACTTTGGACAGCCTTGCCTATATTTAGAGCAGGAGGATGTGTGTGCTCATTGCACGTGAAAAATCATATGAACCCCAAACGGAGCAGTGACTTTGCGAAAACCATGTAACCAAGGACCCATCTGCAGCCAAAAACTCTTCCCACAAGACCCTCCTAAATACAGCCATAACATAAGTCTCTGGCCTGAAAAACTTGAGCAGTAGTGGGTGTGGGAACTTCTGATTTCACATCTCATCCTTTTCTCCAACAGAGTTTGCAAATGTGGGAGTGCTAATCCATGCTAAATGTTGTCACTACATGAAAATTTTCAGCAACCAAGAGGGCAATAAGGACTGACAATAGAGACAAAAAGTGAGGACTCTGAAAATGGAATCGTCAAGGGAATTGTGTATCCTCTGGTGCTGCGGTGCTGTGTCTGGGAGAGATGATGGTGGTTTTTCCAGCAAAGAAACCCCTCAGAGGAAAGCAGATGTATGAAGTCTGTCTCCAAAAGGAGGAGGTACCACAGGGCCTGAACTCATCAGTTGAATCCATGTGATTTATAGCAAAACCAATCTCTTTTCTCCAAGTCCAGAGTACACTTGATATTCTTAAATTTAAAAAGTAATTAACACCAATATACTAAATCGGAGAAAAACTTTCCCTTACTCCTGTAACACTGTCATTATATAAACTGATTATTTATTTTGCTGTTAGTCACTGTGTGTAAAAACATAATTTGTAGACTGGCACAGGTAGTGAAAGTCATCCCACAAGCTAAGAAGCTCTCTTTTTGCAAGGTCTTTTGCAATTAGATAAAAGTCAGTCTTTTACCAACGACCATGGTGACCTCTCCTGGTAGAAAAATATATGACCTCTAAGAGAAAAGATGAAAACAGATTAATCCTCAAAGGAGGAAGTACTCCTGGCCCACTTAATAATAAACATAGTTCATTTTTCCATTCCATATCCTGAAAGATCTAGATGACATTTACAAATCAAAACTGGCATAAAAACTGCAAGATCACCAAGAAAATATTACAGCCTCTTGCTGTTGAGGCAAAGGACTAATCAAGTCTTTGGCAATTTTTTCAAAGAATCATCACAGAAGCAGATAAAATTATAACTGTATTATTAGAGAATTAAAACTTGAGACAAAATGGGAAGTTAAAATGTTATTTAAACCTGGGAAAACTGGGAATGAAACTCAGCTGTAACTCAGGACTGTCTCGAGTGCTGCAAACAAATCACAACTGTGCCTTGTTCCACTGCGCTGGTTTCCTCACATGCTGTACAAGACTTTTTTCATGAAGATCATATGTACTGCTGGACAGACTAGAGAGAAATCTTCCACTGCTACAGATATAGGACCAAGCAAGGCTGGGGAAGGTACAGATTAATTTTCATACCACACTACAGGCACAATCTGAACAAAAACCAATGGTACATGCATTTAAGCTTTGTGCATTGTTAAATAGCAAGTACATTGTCATTGTGATCCATTTTTAACACTATTGGAACCTCTAGGCTTCTGTCTGCAAATGTAAAAGGTTCAAGAAGAGTTATGTTCTTCATTACCCATTCTGATGGTGTTTATCAATGCCAGTCATTGTGCCAATGACACCGTCACTCCTCTCCGCTGCTGGCTTGCTTAATAGTCAGAAGACAGAAAGAAACCCAATCAGGAGTTAACAAAGTTCATGCAATGTGTATATATGAAAAAATTAAATTAGATTATGCCAGACAGAGCTAGGAAGGACTCTCCTAAGAATGACAGGGAATACACAAAATCCTTGGTAGTATAAGAACAATCCATCCTTCAAACAACATTTCAAGTTCAAGACAAGCATTTCACCAGTCCTGCTATCATGGAAGTAAACTGATTTTACCACAGTGAGGATCAGATGGAGATTTACATGTTGTCTTCTTTTTGTAAGTGCAAAGAACACAAGTTTCCTTTGAGCCTAAGCAAGAGTATCAAATAATTATGGCAGTGGGGAGGCCTGTATCTGAAGCTGTGGCTATGCAAGTTTTCAGTCATCTCAAAGACAACAGAGTGGCCTTCACAATGAAACATGTCTAAAAGTCACATTCCTCCAGAATTCATTTGGATTGTCAGAGACTTGAGAACATACACACAGGGAATGGGGGGGAGGAAAGCAAACATTTGGGGTTTTATCTACTCCAAGTTCCAGCAATTGCTTCTTCAGCACCCTTTTTCTATTCTAGCTACAAACTCTCTACAAACACTGCCTTCTTGTAAGGCTCTGATATTTTCTCCCTGGTATACCCACAGAGCTTGACTGAATCAGTTTCAGACCTGACAAGAAATTATCCTAGGTGCCTTAAGACCATTAACATAATTACGTCTTTAAAACACAAGACTCTGGTGTCTTAGGGCACATCTATAGCTATGTTAGTTACCAATGTCTCATTTCTGCTCTAGTGACCCATATTACCCAACATTGTATTTGGCATACCATCTCATCCTCCCTAAGGCAATACAAAAACATTTCCATGTCTTCAAATTCTTTCCCTCTTGTCAGGCCTTAGCACCTTTCAACATGACATTTTTGAAATTGAAGTGTTAATCTACCTGAATATAAGGAAAAGCAGTTTTTCACAAATGATAAAATACCACAAGCATCACATGCCAGTATTTATTTGCTGCCTGAGGGCTATGCACAGAATTACACGGTCCTTCACTCGATTTCATTTTGAACTTGATCCAGTAGATGCTTTGGCCTAGTTTTGTTTCTCACCACACTGGCAATGTCCTCTGCTCCCATGTTCAAGAGAGTAGGCAGAATGCACAGGCACAGATTTCCATATTTTGGAGAGAGAAAGCTCTAGTTTCATGAACAGTCAGCTGTGGTGTGAATTAGATCAGAGTAATGATCCTTCCAGGAATAAAAAGAACAGTGATCTCCTCACTTCTGAGGAGTGAACACTTGGGAGACCAAGTTGGAATTCATTCAGGGGAGGGTGGGAAGAAGTGCTCCAAGCAGGAATCCAACCATTAGGTCATGGCACCAAGAAATCTCCCAACTCTATGAAAAAGAACTGATTTAAATAGCTCAGAAAACAATCTTTTGTAATTAAAGTGAACTTATTTCAGACAAACCAAGTTTTAAGACAAGTGACTCTACAATAGCCAACAGAACAGCTGTGCTGGCCCTCCGTGCTGGCCATTTCTAGGAAGGAAACTAAGGAAATAGCAGCAGGAAAAACTCCAGAGAGGCATCCTCCAGGGTAGGGCTGTGACACAAGGGGGGCAAGGAATTGTCCCATTGACTGTGCATGATTTATTTGATAGATGATAATATCACCTAAAAATAGCTAGCAGTGCAGTGTGGGCACTCTGAGATCCACACATCTGTCTCCATCTCGTTACCCTTTGTCCAAGAATGTATCTGCACAGGCACATTGCATCTGCACAGAAACAATCAACTGAGCCAGGATCACTGTTCCCAGCAGTGCCTGTGCTGACCTGCAATCACCACATCTCAGGGAGCAGCAGAGGACCACACATGACTGGCAGAATGCTGCACTTTGTTTGACACCGAATTAAGGCCAAGCTTGGCTTAAAGGCCAAGCAACATTTGTTACAGGATTAACTTTAATCTAGATCTCAGAATGATTCTGGGATCTAATGACAGCTCCATCAACTGCACGCAAAAGTTTTACATGCTAATGTAGCCTAAGTCATAGGAAAACAAAGAAGTAACTGATTTTTATTTTCAAACCAGATGGAAAATCAGATTCTATCACATTAAAAGTCATCATTTAGCAAAAGGAAACTACAATAATAATACTGAGTGTTGTGGTGAAGGACAAGAAACCAGAGAGCCCTGGTGCAGGAGAAATCACCCATTCCCGTTGGTGAGCTGACTCTGAAATACCCTGAGTACATGAAACTGTCTCCCTCCCGCCATGGTATATGGTCAGTTGGTTAACCTGGTCCCTCACTCCACCCCTCCCTTCTCCCCACTGGTGGTTGTTGTAAACCCCTGCCTTCTCTCTGCCCTTCTCCCTGTTGGTGGTTGTTGTATCCCCCTGCCTTCTCTTTGCCCCTTCTCTGTGCCCTCAGATTATTGGCTCTGTGACCCCATATAAGTCCTCACATGAGGTGTCTTGGTCTCTTTCATCTCTGGACACCTTTGGGAATAATTATCTCCAGAATTCCACATGAAGAGCCTTCTGGATTCTTTGTTTCTGGTAATACATGGGCTATCTGTGGCCATAGTGTGAGCGTGTGCTTGTGCCTCTCATTGGCAAGGGTTGTGAATGGTCTACCAGCTAGGTGCCCACGCTGCACTAGCTGAAGTGATCTCTCTGAGCCTTGAGATGCCTTAGGTTAAAACGCAGAGGCCTTATTCCACCCCACACCACCTCTGCATTAACTGATATCATCACATGCTGAGATAAGAGGATCTGAGTGGCTAAAATACATACAGATATTGTAAGGAACCATTTGAAAGTTACTTACTCCATTCATATCAAGGATATTTAATCTCCATTTTTCACTCTCTAAAGGTGGGGGGAACAAAGGAAGGACATTGTCTAGCATCATCATGCAAGTTATTAGTACTTTTGATTCCCACCAAGCAAGCATCAACTTCAAACCCAAATCACTGGTGACTTCAAATCCTATCACTGGTGTGATAGGAGCTCTTCCTTCCAGTTCTGTATAGTAGCAAACTGGGCTTAGAGAAATCACAGAAATCACCTACCTCTGAAAAGCAACATTCTTAGCCAATTTTTAACCATAAGAATTAGAAAATACACGTTTTAAAAATTCATCCTGTTCCATGCTGCATAAGACTGATGAACTGTTGTCCACTAAGAGATACACTCTGGGAAAAGCAAGTTTATAAAAACTAGTAATCTAATAAGTAGTCTCATAGTTCAAGGATCTAGAAAATAATCATCCCCATTAAATTGTGACCTCTCTTAAATGAAAGCAGGCACTCTTTTAAATGTGCTGGTAGCATGCTTTACATGACGATTTTTAACAGTTATCTCCCTTGCTCACCAAAAGCAATTCAGGCTTAGACAAACTGATCAGTCCTTCCTATAAAAGCTCACTTACTATCCAGAAAAGGGTTCCAATGGCAAACTCAGAATAGAGCTCTATAGTAGACAGTACACTGAATATTAAACAAATCAGCACCAGGAGAAATCTGTAAAAAGAAAACACTGTTTAGTGACTTGTCAAGTTGAACTATAGTTCAGCTGTAATCTAGATCTAGTTTTTTCTCTGTCTCATTCACATAACTTTTTTCATCACAGAAACTGTGTGTTTAATCAGTTCATTCTTCCTAGTCAAAAGAGTATCATCATTTTGCATTCATTCAGCTTTCAGAAACATGGAATAAAAATTACAGGAAGGCTGAACACAGTAAAATCAATCGGCAAATCTCACATAATCAAGTATATTTCTCAAGGAAGGTTGTCATAGTAAATGTTTCGTGTTTCACCGATTGCTGTACAACTTAAAGTCACCAACTACGCTCAGTGGGCTTTGGTAGATTTTACATGAAAATTATAGGTGCAAAAGCTTATCAGGAAGGGGGAAAGCTCTTGTACAACCTAGAGACCATGAAAACATTAATTCCTTTGGAGTTTATCATGGCCTCGCCCCAGTGGACACTTTTAACAGCATTCCAGAAGAAGAGATGGAACCACCTCATCAAGTCCACACCTGACAAAAGCCCAGAAGTTTGGTCACTAAGCTTGCGGGCAGAGCCCCTGGTTAGTCGTGCCTGCACAGGCTATGGAACAGACATACAGGAATCTCACAGAACTCAACAGGAACAAAACTGTAGCTGTACACAAAGTGTGGAGAAGAAGACATGTCCCCTTGATCTCCCTTTCCCGGGCTCAACTCCTGTCCCTAATTCCTGCCTCCCGTGCCTCCCTCCCTCACGCATGCCCAAGCAGCAAAGAGGGATGGGGAGTGCAAGGTTGTGTTCAGACTACAACACTTTGTCTTTGCCCCTCCTCCCTCCTCCTCACACTGCTCCCCTGCTCCGTAGTGGGCCCTTCCACAAGATGCAGTCCTTCAGGATAAACCTTCCCCAGGAGCTGCAGGGAATTTCTGCTCTGGAACCTGTAGCACCTCATCTCCCTCCTCCTGCTTCTCTCACCTCAATGCTGAGAGGTTGTTTCTCACTCTTGCTTTTCCCTCTCTTCTCACAGTCCACGCTGTGGCCTTTCCCCAGGAGTTTTTCCACCCAAGGCTGGGGGCTCAGCAGTACATGTATACACGTAGGAACACACAATACAGAATCACAGAATCATTTACGTTGGAAAAGGCCTCATAAATCATCAAGTCAAAACATCGACCTGACACCTCCCGGTCCACTGCAAAACCCCAAGTGCCACATCTATACATTTTTTGAACACTTCCAAGGATGGTGATTCCATCACTTCCCTGGGTAGCCTGTTGCATTTATTTACTCAAAAATTCAATTCATATACATATAGAGAGAGAAAGAGAGAGAGAGAGAAAGAGACAAAATTCTCACAATGCAGATGCAGGATAGACAAGAACTATTGCAAAGAACTACTTGGATATGGAAAACCCCAAAAATGTGTTTGTCTCAGATGGAGGGTAGGCTGAGACAATATTCTTTATGCAGCATGTTCAAACCACAACTAGAACCAGGGAAAATGGTAGAATGCTGATATCTATGGAGCCCTTCAGCTTTCCTTTTTCTCTTTTTAGAGTGCCTCAGAGTTTTAGACTGCCTTGGGGTCCCCAGGAACATTGAACACAATTCTCTAGCATGTGAGGTCCAATCATTCATGTACCACAAGTAAATTGCAAATATATGCTAACGCAGGCAAGGAGGGACAGTTGTTTCTCTGTATAGCTCTTCAAGCCTAAAACTGAATATGAAGTTATAAAAAAACAAAAAATCCTGCTTCCTTTCATCTGGCTCTGGAAGGACTCTGACACTGTTTAACCACAAGTAGAGAAGATCAGGGCCACCATTAATAAATAGGTTTCCTAAGAAACCTAGTTAGAGCTCTACATGCAAAACTGTCTCTAAATCAAGTTTGCATTTCTTCAATATTTACCTATCCTGATCCACAATATAAGGGAAAAAGGATCCAGATAACACATCTTGCACCTTTAGCTCAGGGCAAATCTTAAACTACACTCTCATGATTTATGAGATTTATATATTATTCACCAGTTTTACTCCCATCCCCAAATGTTTATCTCTGAAAACAGTGCTGTGTATAGGGGGTACAGAGATCTGTCCAAGGCATAATAAAACCAATTTATTGCTTCAATGAGCTGCTGCACTGCCCAAATATAAACCAGGATTCCTGGAGAGCAATGCTCCAAAAAGAAAATCAGAGCAAAGCCTGGAGGACAGATACTGAAAGCCAGCCTTTGTCAAATGGAAAAGAACAAGTCAATAAGGAGTTCAAAGCATAAGGGTATTGCCAGTGTCCAATACTAGAAGATTCTTGGCTTGGAAAACTGCAGAACTTTAGCCTTTTCTTAACACTGCTTTCCATGTAAAGAAAATGCAGGTGTAATAGTAAGGTGAGCAGGGTTAGAGGAACCTCTTTTTCTTTATATTTAATATGAGATCAGTACTGAGTACACCACGTCAGGACAATGTTAAAGGCTCACAGAATTCTCCTGCAGCTCAGGGTATACTTCAGTCAATGATGAGGGGAACATTTAAACTTGGCTGGACCTGAAACCAGCATATCAAACAAGTCCAGCAGAGATGTACCAAGCACTTCTCCAAACTGCCAGCCTATTGGTTCTCATCTTTTTCTGTGAAACTGTTGTTCTACTCCTGTCATTGTTACACAACTTAATCCCAAGCAAAATGCATGTAGAAAGAGTTGGTTACATCCTCTGAGTACAGACTCTTAATTGCTTCCAGATCTCTGCCATTTCAATTATCTCCTTTCAAAATACCTTTGTCTCCTTTTACTGCACTCACTAGTAATACATAAAAATCCAGGGGGAATTCAGATTCTAAATATTTTCCCAGACCCTGAGCATGACAGTGCACTTTATACCTTTTCCACTCTAAGAGAATCAAAGAGAAAATCCAATATTTTTGCATACCCTTTCAATATTATCACTACATCTTCAACTATATCTCCTTTTAGGCTTCAGAGAAAGCAATTTAAAAGAGATTTACCAAAAAAAATGAGAAAAGAAAATTTATACAAAGAGCCAAGCTGTAGGTGCATAAGGATGTAAAAGGGAGGACAGTTGGTGCCTCTTTGTTACTAAGGGACCTCAAACTGCCAACACAGCCTGCAAGTCTTGTAACTTTGAGCTAATTGCTGCTTCTCTCCTGGTTTTATGTGATTTAGCAGTTATTACTCAGTGCTCACCACAGGCTGTTGGAAAGAAGCCACGGGTGGAGTTTGGTGAGTAGGTGGTATCTTGAATTGACAGAAGTGCTGCAGATGAGTAGTGGAAACAAAGGTCAAGTCCTTCCTGCATCCCATGTAAATCCTTGCCCAGAGAAACCAACAATCTTTCTGCACCTTTTTCTCTAACACAGCGAAGCAGCATCTCCTTCCCCCTCTGATATCTCTGAACCAGCAGACAGTGCATGCTGCCTTCATAGCTTTATTTAAGTTACTGTCTCTAGGCCACACACCACAATGAAGGTTAGCTTTGTTGAGTCCACCCTTAAACAGCTCAATTAATTGCCAGCTGATCTGCAGAACTCAACAAGCAACAGCTCTCTTGCCTCTCAGGCAATCAGAAAAGCTACTAGTGGACTGCTCCTAACAGCCTCTGGAATGCTAAACAGCTCTAACCAATGACCTTTTCAAACACACTGGAGGCAAAAAGCTTGGGTGAGTGCCAAATTCTCTATACAGGGCTGGATGCATGGTGCACAGGTGAACCTTCAGCAAGGCTCCTCACTGAATACCTCTGGTCTGTCTCAAAGTCTCACTGCAGCTGTTGGTTTGAGGAACAAACTGTTCCTCTAAAGGAAATGGCAAAGTCTACCAGTGTTAACTCATCAACAAATTCCAAATAGATCCTGGGTCTCACTAAATATTTCTGATTAGATTCCTGAGATACCTATAGGTAAGGCAAGTGGATGGGTGTGTGTTTCATATTGATGACTTGTGGTGAAGCTATTTAAAGCTTGTCATACAGCAATTTTCCTCTCCCCACCAGCTTCAGTCTGGCTTCCTCATGCTGCCCCTCTTATCCATACTCTCTCCTGCAAAGGATAGTTCTCTGTGCTGCAAGGATGAGAAAATGGGGTATAATTATTTACTTCATTGCAGGGAGTTATTTGACTCCACAGAGAACAGTTTCACTGGCTGGCAGCTGTTTGGTTCCTAAAGGGAGGAAGTTAGTAAGGCGGAGGCAAATAATTACCAACTCACAGAGTTGCTCTACTCTTTCCTATCCCAAAGGAACTGAATTTCTACTTTCTAGTACTTATTCCTCTATCATTCTTTCTGTGATTCTTGAGGATATTGAGCCACAATTTCAGCTATTACTTACACAAATACTTTTTCCCTTTTCTGCCATAGAGCTACTAAAAATAGCAAAGTATTTCCTCTCAAAACACCTGGATTTCTTTTCCTTAATTTTTAAATTTTTTTTTACTTTTCTGAAGACAGAAGTTATCCCTGATCACCTATTTGCAGACTCTTCCTCATTGTCTCTTTGAGCAGAAAAAAAAAATTACTTGACAGGGGAAAGAAGAGTATCTGAGAACCTCCCATTTGGTTCCAGATTCTCATGTAATACTGTTCATGCTTACAGAAGATGAAGTGTCATGGTTTCCCGAGAGACATCTTGCTAATGTAAACTAAATTTTAGTATTTCTTGACTTCTCCTTAGTTCCTTAAGCCTCAGGCATACATAAAACTACAACTGCTTTCTCATCAGTGCTTTTAGACTATCATCCTTAACTCTGTCCCATGTGTTAACCAGCTTAAAGAGGCAGTCTTGTTGCACAGGACTATTGATCAACCAGGGTTAAATGCTACAAATTAGTGTTTCTCTATGACCTGGTCCTCTTAAGTATTGCTTCCTTTTGGAGGGTAGCTAGTGCAACTGGAAACATGTTTCAGTCATTACTGTAGCCTGGGACAAATTCTGTTTAATAGATTTTTTGACCATGAGCACACTTCACTGAAGCCTACAAACAATGGGAACTATGAAGTTAACTCAGCAGTGACAGCAAAATGTCAAGGACTTTCTCCAGTATGAACCTTTTAAAGTCATGCTATAACAAACTTTCCATAGAAGACAAGCCTCATGGAAGTTCTTAAAGAAGAGAGTAGTCATAATTCCTCCTTTTAAGTTTTGCAGAAAATAATTGCATTTCTAGCAAAAACTGTGCATGCAGGGCTTTGTGTTTATCTCCTGCAGATAAGGGTACTTGAAGTACTGATATATAAGATGTTCATGTGAGTGTTATCTCTTGGACAACCAAAAAAGGGATGCGTGGAGAGTGGATAAACTTGTAAATTCACAGGCAGAGATATACTCCTTGGCAACCAAGTGCAAAACAGTAGCTTTGTGGCCTTCTGGCCTTTACCAAACTTTGTTGACCCTGTAAAGTTTTGTTTAGAGAAAAGCACTTTTTTAGAAAAATATGCGCTCTATAATGAAAGAAAATCAACAAATTTTACTATGGAAAAGCTATTGAAACCTATGTTCTGTAGTAATGAGAGGCTTGGATTGTAGGTTGCTGTCCTAGTTTGAGAGACAGGTGTCTGCTAAGGAAGGTAGGAGCCTCCCTTGGAATAGAAAATGTAAACTCTTTCCCTCCAAATTATTATAAATTTGAAATCAAAGGGCTGTCAGGCAAAGATATGAGAATAGGAATAAGAGTTCTTTTCTAATATGTAAAATAAAGCTAGCAAATATCAAAAACTGCAGCATAAAGCACAAAGAGAACCAGACACCCAGTACCAGCCTGCTCGGCCTCAGGCAGTTTTCCCATCGGTGCAGTTCCAGTCACAGCCGGCAGGGGCGCTGGTGGCTCCCTGTGAGCACGGCGGGTGCGATGATGCCCCCGCGGCTGCAGGGGGCGCTCCGGCTCGAGACCAGGTGACACGATGTAATGGCGGCTGAGCTCAGGGCAGGAAGGGATGCAGGAGAGGCTTTGCTTTACAAACCGTCAGGACAGCCAATGTTGGTGCTGCAACAATGAGCTGGGACAGCAGGACTTCCCAGCAGGCAGGGGCTGCGAGGCTACAACTTAGCAAAGTCTCTGAGCAGTGCCGGAGAAGCCAGGAAGGGCGGGGCAGCTCCCGGTGGGGGGGCTGAGGGAGGGAGAAATGAACAGCAGAAAGAAAAGCAGCTCTGTGCTGGTGGTGAGTCTCCTTCAGCAAGCAGCAGCTCCAAACCATGTGCCTCGCCTTGGCTTTTACAAGCACAATTCTCACATTATCTCTGCCCTCTGAGAAGAAGCTTCTCTCTCCCTGCGCTTGGCTGCCTTCTTTGGTTCTCTTGAGTACCCAACTATTAGTTCCTTAGCAACTTATGGGAGAAAAAATCCTTAAGAAAAAACAAAGGGAAGAAATCCAAATCCCAACAGTTGCTGATGATTTTTACACAAAATGTGTCCTGTTCCTTCCTCAAAACTGAGCTACTGAAGTGAGTGCCTCACTTCACTCTGTGAAAGCCCTCCAGATAAATAATTGCAAATGGCTTCTAAATGTCTCCAGTTAAAGTACATGAAAACCCTGCCTTTTAGATTCCTTAGATAATCCTTTATTCTATCTGCTGTTTGCTCTATAAGCAGCCTGGTTTAGTGGAAGGTGTCCCTGCCCATGGCAGAGGATTGAATTCAATGATCTGTAAGGTCCCTTCAAACCCAAACTGTTCCATGAGTCTAAGATATGAAGCCAAAATGTTCTGGCCTACTATCACAATAGGGGAGAAGAAATGCAGTTACTTCAGATGTACTTAAATTAAAAGAAAAATTGACTGCATTGAGGGTAATACGTCCAAGTAATCTATGTGCAACTACACCATTCAGTTTTTTTCAGGATGACAGACTACAGAGTTGTCTAAAGGAGACCAACAGCTTAAAGCCAGCCTGTTGTTAGGGACAATAAATATGTTTAGCAAACAGAAAATTTTTTGAGGGGCTCCAGCAGCATGGACTGCTTTCTGTTTTAACTGGTCATTTTGGGGCAGGAAAACTAAGGAGAGCATTTATCTTTTTTCATACTCTGAAAGTGCAAGATTATGTCATTCCTGAGTACATGAAGCACTACAGTTCCTTCTAAATGGGACTAGAGTTTCTTATGTTGAGTAGCCTTGTGCTTCAGGAAAACATTCCTGCTGGTCTCAATAAAACCTTGCTCCCAGTCCTTACATATTTTTGTTATCCAAAGGAGTTTCTAAGTCATGAAGAGAAGGTTCTCCATGTGGCTTTGCAGGCAAGTCTTGTTGTACCTCAGTTCTCTCATAAATCCATTTCCGGGCTCCTGAGGTATTTGATGTGTCTTTGAGAGGTCTTGTGCTTATACATATGTGATCATACACAAATTAGAGTTGTTGGAAATTTTGGTAAAGGAACAATTTTTCTGCTGAAAATACCAATCTGTTAAAATTAGAAATAGTCTGGGAATGTGTTGGTTTCAGCAGAACTGGAGACAGAGACCAGACAGGTTTTAATGGAAACCTGCCTAGCTTTTGACTCTACTAACAGAGAGCATGCCTGGCAGAGAATTTGGCCATATCTGGGTTTCTTTTTTCCGTATCAGAATAAAATACTTCCAGAGCTTTGAAGCCCTCAACCAAGGGAAAATTCCTCCTATCATATGGATATACTGAGGAGATCTATTTTCAGCTGTCTCTTCTGGGCTGCACCCAGAAATGCCCAATAGTCCCATTGCATACATGAAGTTGCCATTCCAGCTCCTATTAGAAATAACAAGTCAGTATTTCTACAACACCAAGACAATGTAAAATTTCACTTACAAATAGACTCATCTGCATGTACAGAATTCATCACAAACAGAATTGGATAAACAGCTAAAACCAATGCTGTTCAAACCACAGCATGAGCCACACATCCTACAAAAAGATCTCCAACTTGAAACCAACTTTCTGGATCAACTCACCCAAACTGTTCCATGTTATTTATAAAACATCCACAGCTCCCATTGGTAATGAGCACTTCACATTTCCAAAACTTTTGACAGCCTAACTTACTTGCTGTTCTTTGAAGAGCTCTAAGATTTAGATTTTACTTTTTGTATGAGTTTATCTGGCAGTAGCTCAGAACTGACAAAATGCATTCATGCATCTCTTACAATAACCAGGAGCACTGATCTCACTGAAACTCTTTATTCAGTGCCCTGCCTTTCCTGGGATTTAAGCTCCTTGATTCCACTGAGTGCCTGTAACTTCCGCTGACATCTGTGCTTCTGTGTTTCTCTTGCTTTTTTAAACAGTCATTACATGTCTTGCAATCTTCCATTCTGATTCTATAGCTGAGACTTTCTAGAAGAGATAAATTCAGTTCTTTAAACAGTGACAAAACAAGTCCATCATCACGACTTCAGCGTTGACGGTTCTGATACTTTTATCACCAAACCTGACTGTGACACAAAAGTCAGTAGGTTTTGGCGTGTGAGTTAGGACACACCTCCAGGGGAACTGGAAATTCCAACCACCATTTAAAACACAACACCAACCTCCTCACAGTACTCACATTCAGTAATGTTTATTGGGCTCATAAGCAGAAAAGGGAAAGAACAAATTAATATAATGATGCTGTACAAATACATCCACTAAGTTAATGCCAGGTTGATCATCAGGGATCACCTGAAACACTTTTCTTCTTGAATTTGGTACCATGTGGAGTCCACAAGGTAATGAGCAATTGTAGCATTAACACCAAGGAATATATTTTTATTTTGCTGGTTTCTTTAAGAACAGAGGGGTTTTTCCCACAAAATCATAACCAAATTCCATCAATAGCACCATATCAATGTCAGGCTACAGTATTTGTTTTCACTGTGGGAAAAACATTGGCCCATGGTGTCAGATGTTAATGTATACTCATTGCTCAGATTATTACAAAATTGAGCTTCTAGAATAAAATGGATTGGATTTCTTACCGAAATGATGGAAAAAGTCATAAATAACTTCAAAAAATGAAAATAAAACTTACTTATGCTGTGGCTTTGTGCCCTGTGGTTAGGACTGTGCCTAACACAAAGTACTCCCAGACCCAAGTTATTCCTTAGGAGCTTTCATAACATCTCTCTCCTGAAAAGACTCCTTGGTGCCAAATGATCTAAAGAAGATCAAAGTGAAGTGTTTTCATCTTGGGGATATTAATTTCCCTCTCCTCTTGACAATGTGTATTCCAACCAAATGAGAAGGAGTACATTATCTCTGACAGGTCTCATCCCCTGTCCATGTCAGCTGGTACTCGCCAACTGGCTCAAAATTTTTGGTGAGGCCCTTTCAGACAGCATGCTCAGACAGTGTGGCTGCAGAAAACCTCATTTCCTTAGGAAGAGAGGTTAAAAATTAATAACTACCCCCATGTATTTTTAGAACAACCAAATCCTGGCTCTTTACAGAACCCTAATGACAATTTTCTTTAATATCAGTGCACTTCCTTTAGCAACTTCAGCCATTCCACCATCTCATCCAGCTGAACATGCAACGCTAAGCAGGGAGAGGAGCATCCAGCTTTAATGAATAAGGAGTTATTGAGTTTCTTCCTTTCAAAACTGTTCCTCTTTTGGTACCTGGAGTTTGTCATCAGAGACATCTGCTTATTACCTCTCAGTGATTAGTACATAGATGAATAGTAGCTACTATAATTCTAAACTGAAAACTTTGTCAGTGACATTTCTATATAAAATTCCAAATAAGTAACTGTTATACTAGCAAGAAACACCCTGAACCTAACCCCAATAATAGTAATAATAATAATAATAATAATAATAATAATAATAATAATAACAATAATAAGCCTAACTTACTCTTTTGAAAGCATACCATGTCCAGAACTAAGCTGTGGCACCAACATCAAAGCCAGAATCTCAAAAGCAGCCATGTGCTTATAATTACTCTGAACTTTAGTTGTTGCTTGTGTTGGTCATATTACAATCACATCATTAGAAAAACAAAATATCTGCTTGCATTCTAGAGATAATTGTGGAAAGGACAGAAATGGGAATTTGACAGTCCCTTTGAGATAAATATTTATAAATAATGAGTTATACATTCCATTTCCAGAAAAAAAACAGGAGCTGGAGAACACTGTGCTAACTTACTACAGTTCACTAAAGAGCTGCTATGCTCAAAAGAATCAAAATATATGCAGGCAAGTGGCCCATTAAGAGGAACCACTAGACTCTTACATTTTTTGCCTTTTAAAGTTCTTTACATCAGCAGCAGTTGTACACCAAACAAAAACAGAGTATCTGCCAGAATGGGGGCTCTGAACTTCTGCAATGTCATAAACAGAACACAGCTATAGCATTTTTACATGAAGTTGGAGGAAGCAAAAAAAACTGAGAAAGCAAAGTTCAAAGCAAAATAATAGGAAAAATCTGAAATTTTTAATTTGTCCAAATAACCCGAATTCACTTGTTTAAGTATTACACACAGTGACACAGACATTGGTACACAGAACTTTTTCTAAAGGAAAAAATCCTCTGCTGGCCAGCCCCCTTTTTATAAACAAGTTTTTGATCTTTTGTACTTTCCTCCCAAAGTTTTAAGTCCAAGACATTATTGATGTTGTTCACATTTTTATAAGGATCCTGCATTTTTAATCATTCATCAGTAATTGTTCAGTTGAGTTTTTCCAACAAGTTGCCAGGAAAGATATATGTGTGTGAGTGCACATGCGCTTCTCTTTGAAGGAGCTGTGGGAGCCAGTCTGGAGGAGGAGAGGAGTAATGAAGTAAATCTAGGGCATGTTTTCATATAAAACTGAGCCCACACCATGGCTCTCTTGGGGGGGAAAAAAAAGAAAAAAAAAAAGAAAAAAAAAAAAGAAAGAGAACTTTGCCTCCATCCCAGTCTTAGCCGACCTGGCCACTTGGAGCCCCACCAGACCACTTGCTGAAATGCTGCAACTCCTTAAGGTCCCTAAAGTTCCTCATTTCCTGCTGATATAGATTCCTGCCATTACAGGGAGCTGGTGGAGCATAGGATTGCTCCAGTAAGTGCCAGAAGCAGCATGAGTTGTGCAGCAGCAAAGTGTGTCCAGAAGAGAAAGAGGGAAAGTGACAGAGAGGCACCAAGACCTTTTGGCATTGGTAAACCAACTATGTCAGCCCTTGAGAACACATAATTTAGGGAAGACAGATTTCTTGTCTGTGCCACACAATTCCCAGAGACCAGCAGCATTTCCTAGGAATGATTCAGAGCAACAGCCTCTCTGAGTCACCAGTTGGAGGAGTTGTTTGCCCAGAAATCTCAAGGCAGCCTGCTGAGCAGATGTTGCTACCCAAACTCTGCATTTATTAAATGTTTTGCAGTCAAACCAGGTGGTCTGCAGCACTTGTCAGATGATTTGAAATCTTCCTTTCCAATTATTGTGCACAATTTTATATGGAATTTAACAATTTTTTTTATCCACTAGGAGAACAACAGTGGGTCAGTGTTTCAAGGTGCTTAATGTGAATTACTAACCTGACTGAAGACCATACACTCTTTCCCACTGGGTTTCTGCTGGTCTCAGAAGCTGAACTGGCTATCCAAGTGTAATTCCAAGTTTAACTATCCAAGGACAGCTGGCAGGAGCAAGCTGAGTGCTGAGGGTGGACAAGGGGAGCAGAACTGGTGCTGGCTTGTTAGCAATGACCTGGAACAGCTGTGAGTTCTCACTTAAGCATTTGCAGTGTATTATAGCAAAAAAATTGCAGGCCTGAGAACACAATGAAGAGTCCTTCACCTGGGCCTCTCTCTTGCCTTGGACTTGCCTCCCTTCCCAGCCAGTCTATGGTTTCTCCAGTGCCTGACAGCAGCCCTTCCAGCTGTGATGACTCCAGGGGTGATGTGACAGCCATTTGCTAAGAATTGGACTGGGACCAGCAACTCCTTTTCTATCTCCTCACAGCCATCACTGCTTCTCCTTCACTACTGACTTGAACAAGATTCAAATGAGTTGCCTATGGGTGAAAGATTCCTTGTCCCATCATGAATTCCACACTCCCTCTTTTCCATAGCTCCCAGCTGTCATCTCCTACCCCTCTTTCTCCCAGTGGCTCTCTGAGTTTCATGACCATATTCAGCTGTCTTCTTTGTGCCTGTATCCAGCTTTCTGACCTCCAGAATCTGCTTGTCCTCTTCCCTTCATCCTTCCTGCTTAAGTCAGATTCTCTTTGTTCTTCAGCAGCACTGCTCGTTTATTGTTTTCCTCCAGTTTCAGCATCTCTGACGCCAGCCTCAGCTTCCACCACAAACCAACCTGCACCTCAGTGTATTGGTTGTCCTCTCTCCCTCTTTCACCACAATCACATAACTGTTAGCCAGTTGTCCTGCTGCCTCACTCCTTAGTCCAAGGGAACCCAGGCTTCCTCTGTGTTTCTGGGTTTTAACAGAAAAATTCATCTACCCAGTAAACAGCAGCTGAAAAGACTAAAATCAGCAGTCATTGCATGTTCCAGAGAAATGGAAAAGATAGGACAAGAGGGTTGGACTGCAGTGATAAAAGCTACAGGGTGTAACTGAGGGGGAAAATATTATGGATCAGCACACTCAGGGGTTTCCTGCCTGGAACCCACGCTGTGACATCGCCTCAGGATGACACAAGGTGGCCTCTGTGGCTCACAGAACAGTGACATCGCCTCAGGATGACACAAGGTGGCCTCTGTGGCTCACAGAACAATGACATGTGACAACCAGCCAGATAAGCACAGCATTCCAGCCTACAATGAAGCCATTCCAGGAGTCACTAAACTGATGTAGGCTTCAGAAATATATCCATAACATAAGTAAGACTCCACCTGCAAATAAATGACTTAAATGTGTAGATTTGCCAAGTCATGTACCTGCCATAAATAACTCATCACCAATACATATTGTATTTTTCTTTCAAGAGACAAAATATTAGGGTTATACCCTAATATCTGACATTTGGATGTTATTTAAGCAAGTGCATAGCTGAGTTTAGAAATGAACCCAAGCCACGCACATGCTTCTTTATCTGAACTGATGACCACACAGCAAATAGGTGGACTCTAATATAGGTGATCTTCAACACTCCAAGGCTCTTACACAGCCACAGGAATTGCTTGGTTAGGATCAATACATTGTCAGTTCAAGGAGCAGCTGCTTCTCAAGCCCTCAACTCTTTCTAAGTGAGATCCTCAACTCTATTGGGGATTTTAGAAGTGAAGTATTTCAGTCATTCCAATAAAGTGGAACAGTATCCAAGTGAGGTCTTCAAGCCTGGGAGGAGAGATTCTTAAGTAAACCCACTCATCCCTTCAAACCTTTCGTTCTGAAACTTTAAATTTAACTTCCACTAAAACTCTAATAACTCCACTAAAATAATACAAAATCTAGGTCTAACTAGGCAGAAATAATTTTCTTTTCTAATCCTGTTATAAAGTTCCTTAAGGACCCTGAGGTTATTCCCTTAAAAGAAACTTCCTACAAATGTTATCGGAGATGAGATTATCTTGGTAATTTCAGAATGAGAAGAGGTCACCTCTTGGAGCACTTGCTGTTCCCTCGCCTTGCCTGGTTTTGGAAAGTCAGCTTCCTTCTAGCAGAACTGACTCCAGATCAGAACAGACTCTAGTCCCTCTTGGACAGAAAGCTCCACCAAGTTTATACTTGAGTTTTGTGATCTCTGTGGCACATGAAGGACAGAAGGGACAGAGTACATCCAGCTCCTCCAGGCAAATATTAGCCGTGTATTCAGTTTGGATTTGTTAGGAAAATAGTCACAATCATCAGCATCAAATGAGCTGCATTTAAGTTACCTCCAAACCCACACATAAACCATAGGAAGCTTTTTAAAAATAAATTACAGGTTTTTCTAATTATAAAATTAAGTGTATTTTAGATTAGTAGCTTATTTTTGAACAATATTCCCTTGTAATGATATATAATCTTATAAGGCATGTTCTTTCCAAAACAGAAACTTGTTATTTAAATGAGCACATCATGTAGTTACTAGGAGAATTATTAGCAAAAATATCCTTGAGATAAAATGCTTGCCAGAAGCTGCTTCAAGTATTTCCTTTCTAGCAGCCTCAAAGACAAATAACTTTTAAAAGCACTTAATTTACATATTCTTTCATGTAAGTTAGGAATCCTTAAAAAGAAAAAAGGTTGCTGTTGGTATTACTAATATTTTCTCCAATTTTCTAGTACTGAGGGTGTATAGATTTATATTTTTTTCTTTTATCTTAATGCCCACTTCAGAATAAAAAAAGTGCATATTAAAGGTCAACCTTAGTTGGGGATAAAAGCAACACAGATGATGAAACAAATGCATTTTAACAAGATTAGTGTTCTCTAATAAGCTTAAATTATTACTATTCATGTAGTTAAATCTACACAAATTACATCTGTTTAGTCCTTATGAATTACTATGTGCTCTAAGCATAGTCCTTGAAAAGACCCTATGTTTTTACTTAGAGAAATTCCATTAATCAAAAAATCTTTTCAAAAATCCCTGTATAATGTTGAGGGGGGAAAGGAAGCAAGTATTAATGAGATTATTTTATGCCAAATAGAAGCATAAGGGTTCATCCTTAGAATCACACATTTCTCTGGGCAGTTCCTGACTGCAGCCACTGATATGGGATTTTTTTCCCAAAATGCACTCAGGCCATAGATTATCTCAGACAACTAGAGTAATTTCAACACTCTGCATTTCTTTAGGAAATATGCTAACTTTATAATAAAGCAAGGCTTTTTGGCTCAGCTGGCCAGTAAAACTTGCTCTGGTCTCAGTGAGAGCACAACTGGACTCCTTCTATACCTAAGATGACAAATTATCTCTCTGGTAAACAGCATTCAGATCAGTAAATGAGATCTTGCTAAGCTTGACACATACCATAAGCAACTAAAAGGAACAATAATAGCTGGATTAATACATTAACAACTGCTTTACAAGGGTAAATGGAAGCCTTAATTGCCTCCTTGCATTACTATATACATGGTATAATGAAAAACATTTTACTATGTTTGTACTCATTTCACATTCACGATCATAAATCAATTCAAATTAGCAATGTTATATGTTTGTCTAACAAATCACTTGTTTTGGCACTTTAGCATGAGCAATACAAACTTACAAGAGCAGGATGTGTCTGATCCCAGCTGGACCTGCCACATCTCCTGCTAAAAGGTGCAGTGTCTGAAGCTGGAACGAAGTAAAGCAGCTTAATCGGCATTGCCAGGAGCATAGAGGACTTGCCCTCAAAAATACTAAATATGCATGTACATCCTTGAAAGCAAAAATCATTCAAAGAATAAAAAGCCTGGAAATTATAATAGAAATACTGGCTGATTCTTTGAGGAACTGTATTTTCCACTGCCTTCAGAGGATTACTCGTGCAACAGGTTTTAAGCACAAGAGCTCAAGTACTGATTCCTGGCTGAGTAAATGGGCAGCTTCAGGTTTTTCTTACACCAAAGATAACATGAAAATGTAGGTACTTACACAGCAAAATGATACATAAAGCACTTCCACCCACTGGGCCTCTCCAGGAAGTTGTAGACCTGTCCCTGGGTGCTAGTTTTGGTCAGGTATTGGCTCTGTAAGCACTCCATGGTCCAGGCCCTGCCAGCTGCACTGTCCGGGCAGGCTGCAGCCTTTGTGCCTTCCCCGGGGCTCCAGGGAATCCCAGATCCCTTATCCACTGAGGGCTCTGGATTCAGTGCCACAAGAGAATACTGCATGGTGCTGAGGTTCCCCCTGACTTCCAGCAACACTGCAGATTTGCTATTTCCACTCAGAGTGCTCAGCTGGAGAGTGGAGCCTTGATCCTCCCCACGGTAGTTACACATGGGGGACCCAGCAGTTTCTCCACCATAACAGGACATCCTGCACAACACACAGGTATTGCTGCCTCGGATCAATATTTAAAATCGTGAAGGAGGTATTTGATGTCTTCCCTGCTCAGGGTTCTCCAGCAGCTGATAAGATGACTTTGTGCTGTTATCACAGAGCTTCTCCGTGTCACAAGTGTGAGCTGCCAGCCTGTCACCTGCTGCCACTCACAGCCTCTGAAATTAAATCAGAAAAATGTATGAGACCATGACATGAGCGTGACACCAGAAGGAACTGGGAAAGGAAAAAGGTTGAGACTTCTGGAGGAAGGAAAGAAAATTAAGTTTCAAAATTACATTGTTAAGAAGGATGCCTAGAACTATTTAAACAGTGCAACACTCATACAGCAGCAGGGTCTTGAGAGCTACTCCTACCAGAATACTTCGAGCAATTCTTGAAGTGTCCTGATTAGAGATGAAAGTGTTGCCCAAAAAACACCTGAATGAGACTTCGAACTTCGAACTTCAACACCTACACCTCAGGAGAACTTACCTAAAGTGTCAACATTACAGGAAGATTTTAAGACTTAAATAAATTATTTCAGTTACCTCATGGGACCTGATCTTGCAGCCCACAGTACTCCAGAACAATTTTTCTCAGTATAAAAAGGAGGATGCCATTAATGATAACTGATACTGGGAGGTTAATATTGCTACAAGAGAAAAGATCAAAGACTCCTGGTCTGATCCTCAATTTTCTTCAAGCCCTTTAATTAGTTTACAGCTAATTTTGCTACTCTCAAACAAGTACCTAGACAAAATAGAAAAGATAATAGGGTTCTTCTAGGTCAATAGAAATTTAATGCAGCAGACTTAAATTGCTACTAATACAGAGCAGCAATTTCTTAGAAGCAATATTAATAATTTTGTGAGACTGAGACTGGATGTCTTTTTTTTGTACTGCCTTATTTATTTCACACCACATTCAGACTTACTTCAGCCTCAGCAGAATATTTCAGAGAAACAATTTCAGCCTTCACTCCCCTCCTTTTTTTAAATTAAGCCCATTTTTTGCTGTTGCTTAAAGTTCCTCATGTATAGTGAATGAACTCTCATTGCAGTACATTTGAACAGAGCCCTCCAAGTTATTCCACAAAATATTATACATGTACACATTTTAACACAAATTTTTACACTGGGCCTATTATTTAATTCCACTCATGGAAAGGCGATCATCAGTTCACATTTCCACATCAGTCCTAGAGCAAAGACAGAAATATGTCCCTCCCCTCAGCAGTTCTCTTAATGAACAGCTGGAGGGTGCAAATATTAAAGTACAAAGCCCTTGATCCATACCACCCTGTAGCAGGTCCCTAAGAGGCAGCTCTAGGAACATTCATTCACTTTGGGGTGCTGAGGCTGCCTGGACCAGGCTGGCTACACAGAGCTGCAAACTCAGCTCCCTGGATCACCTTTCCTGGGCTGCTCCACACAGCCACAGCATCCCACAGACACAGCACAGAGAAACCTGAAACCAGCTGGCAAACAACACCTACTTTCTCCTGGGGTATCCCTCTCCTGGCGGCTGCTCCTCACTGCAGAGTCCCTGGAGAGGTGTAGGAGAGGAGCTGCTGCCTGGGTCTGCCCACACTCTCCAAGTCCCACCCTGAGGAAGGCAGGGGCCCTGCCTTTGAGCTGCCTTATATGGCTGCCCTTGCAAAAGGCACAGAAGGAACTGAGAACAGTTTGGATGATTTCAGAGAGGAGTTACTTCTGTCTCTTCCTGCAGTCAAAAGCAGCAATCACAAGCAACAGCCTAATTTCCCTCCCAGTCCTTTTCTTATCTGCAGACACTTCATTGCAATGTCTTAAAAGCAGCATTTCCTTACTGCATATCTTTAAACGCTGAATTAGGTGATGCCCGTGGCTAGCTGGAAGCTCTGCATCCTCATTTCATACTGGCAAACTTCATTGTTACATCAAGTAAAGGAAAGTCAGGGTTTTCTAATGTTGTTGCCTTTCTGAGCTACAACTCATTTTTTGTATTAATTTGGGAGGAAGGGAATGCCAAACATAACTATTCCAGCATCAAACTCCCCATTTTATTGTTGACCTTTCTACTAAGGAAGGAAAAAGTGAATACTGCTATTTCTCTCCTTTCCTCCCTCTTGTAACAGAAATCAGACAATTGTCTGCAATGCCAGCATTCCAAACAAAAGCTTCCTCTTTTTCCAGAGCCAGGAGTTTGAGAATGGAACTCTATGGTTATCATCAGTGGAGGAATGCTGCCATTGCCATAGTCTTCGCTTTTTATCATAATTGTTCATAGGGATAAGGCATCTCTTTCCTTGGAAAGATTATCCCAGAAAGTGATTTCCTAGTTTCCCAGTTGTATTTCCATACCACTGCAAAAACTCTAAACCCAAAACCAAACAAAAACCCTTTTAGTTTCTTTCTTTTTTCTTGATATATGACACGTGTAGTCTGATGTAAAAGCCAAGCCACCCAGAACATTTTCTTTGGATGCTGTGTTGCTCAGTTTACCCTGTGCACAGAATTAAATACAATATTCTACACATTACTGAAGGTGAGTGGTCATTGAGGACTGATACCTGACTGGAGCCACAAAAATCCTTTGTCAGGTTTTTTTGCTTCTTCCTGAAATGCTTGCTGCATCAATTAATACTTTTATACTCTCTGCTCTATTAACTTTTCCAGACAGTCACTTGCTGATTTAAAAAATTGCCATCTCTCCTCACCTCTGACCTCTCCTGAATGTAAGTACTCAAGCTCTACAAAACTAGCCAAAGTATGGAGGAGGAAAAAGCATTTTAAAACCCCAACAAACCAAACAAGAACCACCAACCAACCAAGAAATAATTTTTGTGGAAATTTTAAGGTTAAAAATTATTTTCCTTTGAAGGAATAGTAGTACCCAGCATTACTGCAAATGCAAAAACTCAACATAATAGCAGCAGGTTTGAAACCCCAGCAGAAAGAGAAACCAGAACACCTGACTCCTAATCTTTGGTTAAAGAAAAGATGATTTAAGGATAAGATTTTATTAGACTGAGCTGAGAAGATATGAACTCATTCCTTCACACATCCCCAAAAGCAGTATATCGCATCTTTGGGTCAAAATCTCAAAAAGCAGTTAGTCATCTCACCAATTTATGCCTTACATCAAATGCATGACTTCAGGGATTTCTAAGTGCTGAAGTGTTCACTGTAGATGCATATGTTACCCTACAAATGTATATATACAGAAGTGTGGCTTCTGTGACTGGGTGCGCTTCATGTGTTTAATTTCGGTGGGCCTGTGCCACCCCCGAGCTCAGAGAGCACATCTTCCTCACCCTGACGGCCCTGCATTTAGCACTAGGCTTGGGCAATTTATCATCAAGGCCAGGATGGGAAGGCACAGAGAAATGTCTGTCTCTGAGATGCATTTTTGAGCCCCTTCTTGAGGAGGAGGCATTTCTCAGAGACAAAACTAAACACAGCACCACTGGCAGCAGCCATCACTGTCTCCTCCAGGGGCTGCGTTTTACAAAGAAAGTGTTAATGAGTAATGCAAGAGACAGATAGTATGGAAAACCCTAATGCTAGAAAATATCCCGAAGGGTAAATAATAGATGAGACTTGCAAAACATTCCTGCACCACTCTGTCCACCCCAGATTCCATTCTTGGGATGTAAGCTCTCTACATCAGTGCTCTTAAAGGCCTGCTCTGGATCTGTGAGCTCCAGCACTGCCAGCACTGATACCCAGGAGCTGGGCACTGCTGAGTGCCACACAGCCCTCAGCTGTGGAATCTTCTCTTGGCAGTGATCATGCTGGGACACAAACCCAGTGAGTTGTGTGGCTCCAACTGGTGGTGCCCAGAACGCCTTTAAGGGGGCAAATTGCTAGCCCTTGCTCTCTCCTTCAGCTTCCCAGCCTGTTGGGCCCTTACAAGGTACTGTGAACAAAGGTAATTAAGGATCGTGAAATGGGCTTCAGCTCTGAGTTCACTTAATGGTACCCCATGGGCTTTTTATTTTTGAACTGTAGGTTGAAAAATGGGGCAATATTTGTCTGGCAAATCTATAGCACAGTTCAGTTCTGTGGAGCACTTGGCAGTTCATTTAACGCGTATCATGAACACCATTACTCTCCTTCACAAGGATATGCTTTACAGTACGATTATCATGATTTATACACTGTGGCATTGGAAAGATGGTGCATGTTCAGACTGAGACACTGGGCTTCCGTTCTCTCCAGAAGTTTGCCAAGTGAAATGTATTTTACCACACAGGGAAAGATATGACATGATAAATTGTGTTTTATGAGTGCTGTCAGTGCTTCATTATTTTTGTATTAACATAGATAGTCTACAAGGCTGACTACTTGACCCAGAGTAGTGTCTAAGAATTCCATAAATCTCTCATTTCCATTATGGAATTCCTGTAAGAAATTACATTGATTCCTTCAGTTAGGAAGGTTTTTTTTCCTGTCTGTTCAAACCAAAACTAAAATATTTTATTGGAAAAATGAAACAGAAGATGCAAGTTCTTCAAGAAATGCCTGAACTTCTTAACTGTGATGTGAAGAAAGTGTCAGTCTCATAGTACGATGCATATCATAAATGTAGAGATCTTATATTTATCATAAATGTATCAAACTTATACTAAATCATACAGTAAGACCTAAACTATTGTTGTTATGCTGACTCTAATAAATTCTATCTGCCTGATGGAAATTTAAAGAATATCAATTAATTCACATGATCACTAGCAACTTTGAGATCAGGTTGTCTGCCTGTTCCTACCGATTCCTTTCATTTCTTGAAAATTCATTAACATTGTAAGCATCTGGGCCTAAATTTTATTCTGAAAATCTCTGGTTCTGCTTTTGACTGGTTGGATAAAAAGCTATTCAGTCACTTTTGACCATGCAGACAAAGGAAAACAGGCAGCTCTTTTAAAATAAACCCCACTTATAACAGACATCCATAACCATCCCAAAATGAAAACAACAAAGCACAACAGCTTCTGTACTGGAACAATACCCTGAGGATGTATCCCCTGTCAAAGGTACCCATGGGATTCAGCACCCTGGAGAGAACAAAGAGACCCTGCTCAACAACCCCCTGCCCTGCCCTGGATCCTCACACACCCAGAAATCACATCTTACCACCATCAGGCAACTAGGAGAGATCCCAAATCCTGTTTTTCTCTCATTTTTATGAGTCCTGATGAGTCCACAGCCATCCAACACTCATCTGCTAAAAACTTCCCACATTTTTAATTTCAGCAAGAGTGTCATTTATTCAGTTTATCTCCATGTGTGTGCGTGCACATGTGAAAAATCTCAGATAAGTAAATCACTTGTGTGCCTTAACTATTATTCCACATTTAGGGTACATTTCAGTTTTCTATGAAGAATATAGATGTTCTGTGTCTTAGTCTCTTAGCTCAGTATCCTGTTGCTATTTTACATTGTCTTCCAGTACAAGGAGGGGAGAGGTGAAAGCTGGAGAATCAGGTGAGAAAGCTAGCAAAGAAGTGTGTTTTCCTCCGCAGGAACTGGGAAGGTTTTGATTCCATGACTTGCATCATAGTTCAGTGAAGTTTCAAGAGCACAAATTTGTATTAGACAGGTGCCAGCATCACAGGGTCCTGATCCTGTTTGACATTTGAGGCACTATGGGAAATCAAACAATAATTATAATGCGTTCCATGAGAGTAATTTTAAGAATGATGCAACCAAATTCCACTGTTCTCATGTTATTCTACCTAGACAATCTTGGTGCGCAGTTTAAATGCTCTTAACTAGGTCAGCAGAATTCTTTACTTATAAATCATAGTAAAGCTTTATATAGAGCTACAGCATTTTTAATATCTGGATATTAATGAACTAGATGAACTTAAATAAACTGCTACCATGTAGGGCAAAGTATCTGTTATGTTTATGTTGCATAAAAGGAAGACAAAATTAGTGCATGAAATATGTTCCCTATGGTCATTGCTGAAGAGGTAACAGATAGTAGTCACTGAGAACCTTCAAATAATAAGAGGCATCATGAACCTCAGCTGTTACTTGATTCCTTTCTCCAATTATATTAAGTGTCCTAGCATTGTTTGATTTGGTTTGTTTAAATCATTAGTGATGCACTGGAGGAAAAGGATACTGTTATTGGTTCTAAGGTTGTAACAGAATACCATGAAAAGTGGGTGCTTATTTCAAGTATATCTGAAAAGATTGACCAAAATAGAAGTATTGCTTTAGGAGAGACTCTTTACATAGGAGTTGTGTATTATTACTGAAGAGGCAATTAGGAAAGATGACAATGATCCTTTCAGGGTAAATGCAGCTGGGCATTTTTACATTTACATATAGGAATTTAAAAGTCAACACAGACATTTTATTAATTTTAGCTACATTTTCCACAAAGTTTCTTTTCAGTGGACTGTGGGGTCTTTTATACAATCTTCAATTGATTACCAAGCTGATATTAAAGAGCAGTAAACTTAACTTTAAATTCTTAATGTACCAGCTCCACATTACCTTCTTTATCTGCTAAGCCAGAGCCTCAGGCAGTAACTCTTCTGAAATTATTCTCCTCATGCCCGAAGTGGAGAATATTTTCTTTTTCTTACTTCCACCTCCTGTAAATTTTTTGAGAGAGCTTTCTATTGCTTTCTCTGGCATTTCTAAACCACCAACTGGTTCCAGAGCATGTAACATGCAAAGCACACGTGCAGCATAACCAGAAAGTCAGGTTTAGTGTGTTCTGCAGAAATTTAAAGAGCACAACCGCAAAGGCTGGCCAAGGGTCTTCCCACTGCATTCCAAGCAATCCAAATAAGCCAGGCTGACTTAGCTCTCCTACAAGCAGAAGGGTGGAGAGCTCCCTGCTCTGGGTGCTCAGAATATCACCCAGGAGGTTTCCACCAGAAAAGTAGATTCTACACTTTTCCCAGAATTAATACATTCAACTGGATATGATAAGCTCTGCAAAGACACTTGGCATCTGAGGCATTTCAGTTTTGTCCACCTTTTGGAAATCTGGGACTGTGTTTAGCTTAGCTGAATCCAGGAAATTAAATAAAGACATCTGTGATAAGATCTGTTAAAAATTTGCTGTAGAAAAGAAACTGCATTGACAGTAAGGATTATGGAAGAAGTGAATGAGCTTCAGAGCTTTGTGTTCTAGCAATCAGAACATCCCATAAATGTGTCTTTAAAAGCATCCTCCCAAAGCAGGTAATTGGATGTTCATCTGGAGTAAAATTTAACAAAAGCAGCAGTGTGCTGAACATGGATCATTCTACTGAAAGCTGACTTTTAAACAATGATTGTGACTTACTGGATTCTTTATAGGAAAACCAGGAAAATTTGGAGAGGGTTTTAAAATAAATCAATAACTTTTGACACTGCAACCCAAGATGTGCAAGTGACCCACACTGGAGCCATGAAACAGGAACTCCAAGCTAACATATAACACCTGCAGCTGATCTTGTTCTGGGACTGGCATTTCATGCTTTCAACAACAAAAGGTCTCTTCTTATGTTACCCTAATGTGGAAAATAAGATAAAATTCAGAGTGGTTTCTAAGTAAGAAGGTTCTAGTGAGAATATAGGGCAGGACTTCAGAAGTTCAGTAAGACCAGCTAAGGCATTGCTGAGTATTAGTAAAATGCAATAATTATATTGAATACCATTGTAAATCAAAGAGTTGTTCAACTTCTCACACAAACACTCTCCATCTGGCTTTCAGCTGTACAAACTGACTTGCAAAATGTCTGTCCTGAGGATGTACAAGAGCAGAGGGGGTGCAAATACACAGTCTTTCTCTTGGCCTTGAAAACGACTTATCATGGTAAGGGCAATAAGGTAGGTCTGACATATATGCTGTAAATGAGGATGCAAAGATTTACTATTTTTTAACTGGAAAAGCAATTATTATTAATAAGGGATATTTCTGAATGCATTATATGATATTCATTTTATATCCCATGTGTATAGCATGAGGAATATATCCCTCCAGAGGTGTGTCTATGCACCTTACTAACAAGTAAATTTTTAATTCAGGATATAAAATCTTCAGTTTTCAGGTTCAGGATAGGTTTAACCTCTTTGGTTACCAAATTCTCACTCAGATGCCTCACTGCCCTTGATCTCTGGACGTGTTCATTTCAGAATTAACTCTGAGAAAAAGATTTATATAATTTAAATAATTAATCTTAGCTTTGAATATTTATTAGACACTGCTACGAAAAATTTGATCATGTCTTTCTTTGTCCTTTTTCCATCAGCTGTTAACAATAATTGGACATTCCATACCTCAAAATTTTTAAAATTACCAAAAATCTTGGGGAAATCTGTAACTGCAAAGTTGATACTTTAATTAGCAATAGTAATTACTCACTCTCCATCATTCATAATGCATTCTGACCAATAATTGTGCTAAAGTAGATAAAGTCATTGTGAGATGCTGTATTAGTAATGAAAGGGTAAAATACGTTACAGCTCTGTTGTAATTTGAAACAAACAGATTAAAACCAGGGGCACAAGTATATTGCTACCAAGAAGTCCAATTAACTGCACTTAACCCATCCTGAGGCACAGAAAAAAAAAAGCTGAAAATTTAAAAAAAGGAGCACTGCCTAGGTCAGATTTACACATGGCCATCACCATGCATCACCATGAGCATCACAATGAGCATTACACATGAGCATCACCATGTTGTTTTCATGTGAAAAATGTTCCCAGGGATGAATCCTTTTGCATTTTCCTGAATAAATCCACAGTTTTGCTTATAGAGGTTGCTGAAAGCCTGTCCCTGTTTTGGGAGACCAAGAGAACTCAGTGACTGAGAAGCTGTATTTTAATTGTGAGGGGTAAAACCTAACTTGGAGGGGAGCCCTCGGGAGGATCTGCAGCTTCCTCCCAAGGGCCAGCAGACAGGGAGTTCTGATCTCTGCTCTGTGTGACCAAGGATAGGACCTAAGGGAATGGCTGGAGCTGGGTTAGGGGATGTTTAGGTTGGATATCAGGAAAAGTTACTTCCCCCAGAGGGTGGTGGGGCACTGAACAGGCTCCCCAGGGAATGGTCATGGCCCCAAGGCTGCCAGACCTCCATGAGCATTTGGACATTGCTCGCAGGGATGCCCAGGGTGGGATTGTTGGGGTGTCTGTGCAGGGCCAGGGCTCCCTTCCAACCTGGGATATTCCATGACTCCTTCCATCAGGGCCTGTGTGGAGGAAGAATCCTAAGTTGTGAGTTGGAACTTTATCCAGGAACCCCTTCTGCAGTCAAACCCTGCTGAAACAATCTGATGAGACTCTTCTAGGAGGAGGTTATTCCTAAAGAGAAATGGAGGCACAGGAAGACTGGAAGGAGACAGAATCCTAGAATTGTTTAGGCTGGAAAAGACCCTTCAGATCATCCAGTCAAGCCTTTAACCCAACACCACCTTGTCCACCAGATAAGTGGGGTCTGAACAAGAGGGACAAGGCCAGTGCAGGAATATCCCTAGGGGCATACTGGAAGGAAGGCAAGATGGCTTTGGGTGGAGTTAGCTGTTTATACACTATTGCCCATCTCTTACAGGGATTGTAACAAGCAGTATTTCTTTCTTTCCCTTTTCCCTTTTCTACAGACAGAGAGTGTAAGGACTCTTGTTTTGTAGATTTTCAGAATAGGAGTTCCCCAAAGCAGAATGCGAAAACTGAAATGAAATAGAACAAATGCATCAAACCCAAGCCAATAAATAACACAGAACATTTATTTTTTTCTACCTTAGGAGCTAGTCTAAAATGTGTAACTATTTATTGTTCCAAAAGAGTGAAAGATCCTCCTTCTTCTGGGGGAACATTGCACCCCCCTAGCTCATCCATTGTTTTTCAAAGTAATGAAACCCTCTTGACAAATGTATTTGTGGGATTGGACTCACAAGGCTGGTAAGCTCATGCTCCTTGACTTCTCTGTTTAAAGCATCACATGTGGAGTCTTTGGTGAGGCTGGGCTGGTGCTGCGATATCTCTGATCCCAATGTGATTATTTCTGGCTGTCCTAGAACTGTTGGTAATGATGTAGAGGTTGCTTCTGGGGTATTTCCACATGCAGCAAATTTCTTTCATCTGTCTTCTGAAGGTTGCATTAAAGATGTAGAAGAAGATTGGCTTAGAGGCTGAGGAACTGAAAGAGATGCAGGAGATGGCCAGGAAAATCAAGGAACTCTTTCTGTAGTCTGTTTCCTGTGGGTGCCATAACTGCACCATGAAGAAAGGGATAGGAGAAATGATAGGAGAAAATCCAAGACAAAGATAAAAAACATCTTGACAGTCTTTACTTTTCTTCTTGAGAAAAGATTCATTGTCTTCCTGCCAGCTGTGTCTTCAGTGCCACTTCTCCAAATGTAGGTGAAGAGTTTCTGGTAGCAGAAGATAATGAGGAGTGAGGGGATCAAAAGCAACAGCACTGAGAGGTGGATGACACCAGAGGCAGCTCCTAGCCAAGAACTGGGGAGGAAGATGTTGCAGTGGTGGTTGGTGCTGGAGCCATAGAGAAAAAACGCTGGTGATGCAAACAGAGCACCACAGAGCCAAGAGACCAGAGTCATTCTCTTGGCTTTCTCCCTGGACACTTTGAAATTCAGGGGGTGGATGAGAGTGTAACATCAATCCATGCTGATGGTGAGGAGCATGTAGATCTGGACCCCGGGTGCGAGGTACTGGATGTACCTCACCAGCTGGCACCCCTTGCTGCCCAGCATCCAACGCCCAGAGCTCAGCTGCAGCAGCAGGAAGGGTGTGCTCCCCACACTGCTCACCAGGTCTGCACAGGCCATGGACACCACAAAGTAGTTGGTGGTGGATGGTGTCCTCCTGCTCCTGTGGATCACTAAGCAAATGAGGAAGTTTCTCAGGACAGAAATCAGCCACAGTGCTGCCCAAACCATGCTGGCAGCTGCAATTTCCCCTGGCCTCAGCCCATACTCTACCAGAGAGTGGTTCCTGCTGGAGCTGGATTCTGGGGTGGGGGTTCTGACATCTCATAACCAGCAGCAGGGGTGGAGGCTTTGGGGCTGCTTGTGTTCTGCAGCAGGAGCAAGGTAAGGAGAAGAACAGGACCACTGCTGTTCTCCATGCTGCGAGCAAACTCAGCCACGTCTTTTGCTCAGGCTGCAGACAGAGAGGAGAGAAAAGGTTTTGATACAACTCTGTGTGAAAAGCCCACAGTAACCAATAAAAGATAACTGTAAGTAGTCTCCATGCCACTTAGAGCAGTAGATTTCAGAGAAAAGGGTCAGAAATACATGGTGATGCTACCTGGCATGGCAGAGAACGTTAAGTTTCGGGCAGTTTTTTAGGAATGGCCCGAGTATTTCAGACAGGCATTTCTGTCTACTGAAAGATGAGTGATCCTTTCACAGCTGGAGACCAAGGTGCCATTTCACCAGTACTGATGAGCTGCAAACTGACTGAGCAAAAATGAGCTGTACTTCCTGGTGTCTGTTGAAGTGTCAGAAAAGCAGACCAAGAGGGTCCCTGCACCCTTGACCTAACCTTGAGCTTTGATGCAGAAGGAAAATCCTGAGGGAGAAGGTCAGTGTCCTCAAACAGATGAGATGAGAGGCGGGGAGAGGGATGGGGGAGCCTTCTGAGTACTAGCTCTGGAGCCTTGGCTTGTCTTGTCAGAACTGTCAGTACAGGTGGCTGCAGTCAGCTGCTGAGGACCTCTGTGTTCTGGAGATGGGCAATGCCTTACCTTGGTCAGGGGCCTTCCACCCAGGCAGCAGCAAGGCTGACGGTTCACAATAGGACCAGCCCGAAGGCTCTGTAGGTCTATGGGTGACCCAAGGGACAACTGAATGACTGCCAGAAGCAACTGACACCAACAGTCAACCAATAATCTCTGCCCCGATTTTGTAACTGAGTTCTCCAAGCTGAGAATCGTTGTGGCCCAAGTGCAGGACCCAACACTGGGCCCTGTGAACCTCATCCTGTGCAGGTCCCTCTGCAGAGCCATCCTACCCTCCAGCAGATCAACAGTTCCTGCACAAATCGGTGTCACCCACTCACTGCCTGAAGGGGCACTCAGCAGCCAAATGCCATTGATAACGATCTCAGACACAAATGGCCTTGCCCAGCTCTGGGAAGGACAGCCACCTTTGAGAAAACAATTTTTCCATGATAATAACATATCCCTTGATAAGCATACTAGCAGCCAAACCCCATTCCCCTCCAGTGCTCAGTAACCTGGGTGATATGAACTGGTTCACACTTTCAGAATTTCAGAACTTTAACATTCATTGTCTTGGCTGCCACCCCACACTTGAGCCCTTCAGGAAATAGAGTTTTCAATTCCATACTGGTTTTATTCCCCCTCCTTCTCCTGCTGATTTATCCCACGGCAGTGTTATAAATGCATATTATAGTGTTGGTTTTTCGCAAATAATGAATACTATGTATATAATATTAATCCTTGTAGAAGCAGTGTTTGTGTAGAAATGTAGCCATTCTAGTTTTACTTAATAGTTGAGAAATAACTTACATTGCTCACAAGCCCCCCCCCTCAAGCAAGGCGATCTACTCCTACCAAGATATTCCTGGATAAGAGACTCCTCTGCCAACGACTATGCAAACTTCTACCTCTGTCAAGATATTCCTGGATAAGAGACTCCTCTGCCGGGAATTGATAAAGGACTAACTAAATTCTTCAGAAGAAATTCATTTGAATTATACAACAAGTTGTAAAAGTAAAAAAATATTTAAAGAAAGTCTCTCTCTGGGAGAGGTGTGTGTTCTGGCTCTGTGCCAAGTGCACCCGGCGTCCAGGGACGCTGTAATTCCTTTGCCTTGTCTTTGTCTTTTCTTGTTGATTTTTTTTATTAAAAACCTTTTAACTTTAACAGAAAAGGACCTCGTTTTTAACATCAGGAATATGGTGAGTTCTTCTTCCTAAGTACCTCTGAAACCAAATGCAGTGGAAGATTGGAAATGGCCTGGTAGCCAAATGGGAGAGTCCCTCTGTTAATAATTCCTCTACAAATCGGCACCAACTTTTGCTGTTAAAGAGCCTTGAAATTCCCGGGTCTTGGATGCACTAACACTGATATTTGCTGGCCACAGTGTCACAGGCAGAGCAAAGAGCTCATCTTCTCAGACAGCCGTGGATCTCCTCCCAACAAAACCAGCAAGTGGTGAATGTATGTGAATTTGTTGCTTTCTGTAAAATATTACTAAACATAAATGCCTCCTGTGAAATGTGACCATCAAGGCAAAATGTTGGACTCTGGGTTGGTTGTGCTGCAGCAGAGAGGAAAATTCAATTACTAGTTTATCACTGAAAAGTCCAGTTTGAAAGCAGGAAAGAGAAGCAAACGGAGCAGGAAGTCAATTTTCTAGTAAGGAAAATCATTCAGAGTCATTCAATTCTCCTTGCTCCAATTCCACATAATGTTTGTTTGATTTTCTAGATAAACAAATCACATAGTCTTTTCCATTTACATGTTTTTCATAGATGGTTTTTCCTCTCTTACATTTCCTGCCCTTCGTGATGATATACTGGTATATTTTACACAAAATAAATACAACGTGAATAAAATTATGCCTATCTTTTTCATCCAGACTATCTGGGCAGTTTACTGGGACCACATGTGCTACCAACAGTTTTGTTTCCCTATCAAGATTTATTTTGCTGCTAAAACATTAGGAGAACTGAAAGGAGCTTTCCCTTGAAAAGGAGGTTCCATGCTGTGTTATAGAGGAAACTCTCAATGTGCCTGTTGGTATTTCACTTCATTATTAGTGAGTTCTAAGGCCCAAGCTCTGAACAGTATCTGTGTCTTTAATATAGGACTTCCCAGGCAGCTATTTAGATTACTTTTATTGAAGCCTTTCACTATGAAATATGAGTCAAAACCTTGAGTCCCTTTTGCAGCATATTTGCTAAAAAAGTCACAGTCCATTGTCACTCAGATGAGGTTTTTAGCATATCTCACATGTAGCCCAGCAAAATTAAATTTGTTCTGCAACAAAAAAAAGGGGGCTTGAAGGATCCTGTGGGAAGAGGAGAATGTGAGAGACAGGAGGCTCTGGCTGAACTGCATGAAGGAGAGATTAATGCCATCAAACTTTTAGCAGAAGATTTTGATTACTAGTTTTAAGAAATACACTGCTTTTGCAGGACTGTATCTTATCCTAGCAAATTTTAACTGGTGTTCCTGTTTTGATTTACAGCTACACCGGCTTAGACCTTTTCTTCTTAAATCACTGTCTAGATCTCCTGTTCTGAATTGTATGTTATGACTGTTTTCACCCGTTTTCCTCCCCTTCAGTTCTCCGGCAAAAAAATAAATCCCCCAAAAATAAATTGGAGGAGACTGAGAGAAGTTGTATTTTCACTTGTGAGGAGAACCTTGACTCAGAGGAGATGGAGGGGGGTCCTCGTGGCCGTCTGCTGCTTCCTCATGAGGGGAAGCAGAAGTGCAGCTCCGATCTCTGCTCTCCGTGACCAGGGACAGGACTTGGGGAATGGCCTGGAATTGTGTCAGGGGAGGGTTAGTCTGGGTATCAGGAAAATGTTCTTCCACTAGAGGGTGGAAGGTTGAACAGGCTCCCCAGGGAATGGTCACGGCCCCAAGGCTGCCAGATCTCCAGAAGCGTTTGGACAACGCTCTCTGGGATGTACAGGGTAGGATTGTTGGGGTCAGAACATGCTTCCAACCAGGGATAATCCCCATTCAAGACTCCACAGCTGCGCTCTGGGACAGAGCCCCGGGAGAGGGCAGCGCTTCCGCGTTCGCCGTGCAGGGACGGGCACGAGCCGGCCGCCGTCG